>JAHREE010000158.1:337051-396086 GCA_033628505.1 Tringa tobata
TGGGGGGGAATGGGATGGAAAAGGGGGAGAGGGGGCTCACTTTCTGACGTGGAGCAGTTTCCTGAGGGGAAAGCTGTGGCCAGCATTAGGGCTAGAGAAAGATTATCACCATTTACCAAAAAGCTTAGTGGGAAACACATGGAGAAAGTTATATGCTCAGTCTGTAAGAATTCATCCACGTTCCCATTCTCCTCCCACTCTTTTACAGCCTGGAAGTTAACCTCTGAGGAGACCGTGCTGCAGGGAGGGATGGCTGCGGAAGGAGACAGAGCAGAGCAGCTGGGAAGCCCTTTGGGAAGCTGAATTTTCCTTTTTCTTCATGTTAGTGGGAGTCCCAGCAGCTCCGCATCATAGGGAGGCAGGCGTACTGCCCTTCCCCTTCACCATTCCACACTCATGTCTCCAGCAACAGCTGCTATAGGAAATTCAAGGGATTAAAACAACCTAGCTGGACAGTTTTAGTTTGAAAAAGTATGGAATGGATTAAGTGGCCCTAACACATGAGAGGTTTCTCCCAATCCTCACTATTTTTCAATGCACTTAAAGCTTATAATTTAAGAAACATGCAAAGGAGCAAACTTTCACGCACCTCATACAGTGTCTTTGAATTTGTCATGGACTTGGCTGAAAATAGAAATGGAGCTAATGGACAGATGCTATATTCTGTGATGAAACTTGTACTAAAGTTTTATAAGATAAATTGCCTCGACCTTATGTCACCAAAAGGAGGACTGTGGTGACTGTAGCAGTGGCTGCAATACAGACGTACCATTTCCAGTTCAGCTCTATCAGCCCCTTTGTTAAAGTCTGCTGCAAGTAGACAATTGACTGTTTGTGGCTTGTGGCTACTCTCTCAAGAGAAGTTATAAATGGAAAGTGATACCAAGTGTTATACAAGGGGGAAACAAGGCACAAACCAGAAGGCATTAGAACCTTAAAAATCCCCTTTTAAATATATGTAATTATATATAAGTGTGTGTCCATACACACCCACCCATATGCAGAACCACACAGATGTGCAAACATGTTTCATTTAACAAAAGAAATTATGTTTTTAAAAATACATATTTGATATTTTACTGCTGCAAAGCAAAGTCATCTGTTTCCCTTGAATGCTGAAGAGGGTGAAGGCAGCTGCAGCTTGAGCTGCTCTGGCCAGCTGGTAGCTTAAAGCCAGCAAACAGGGAGGGGGCAGTGAGTTATCCCCTCTGGTTGGCCTTAGAAGTGGTCACTGTACAGGATGGCTTCGAAACCACACGGGTTATGGTTCAGGGTTATGCTGGGCTAATACAGTAATATGTTTTCTTGAGAGGGGATGGTGGCTGGGAGCTCAGCACCAGGTAAACCCCAGCCCCACGCACCGACTCAGGGCACCTCGACAGAAACAAACACATCGCTCGCTTCCTCCGTCCCTCCTGTTTCTTCCTCTCTGTTATCTGTGAGTCACTGACTGTCGAGATGCTCTAAGTGCTATTCACTCACAAACACCAGGAGTATAGGGCCGTTGTCAGACACTGGAAATATCGAGTGGGTCAGGTCCAACTCATATCAGTGGATGCCCTACACGTGGTGTGTCTATGGAGAGAGGATGTCACCTCGCTCAGCAGCTGCCTGGGCAGAACCAGTGTGTGCGGGGGTCATTTGAATGGGTAACAAGGAGAAAGAGAAGGGAGAGGGGAATGTGATTTATATCCATTTCATTATTTTCAGTGACAAAATGCTGCATATAAGCCAGCTACAGCTGGATTTCTTGGGTGAACCCAATCCCCAGTGTCTGCAGCTCCAGGAGTGCCCCGTGCGATACTCGTGTGTGAGCCCTTTGGCAGCGACACCCAACCTGTTTGTCACCACTCTGAACTGGCTGCCATCGCTATATTTGCCCTGTCTCTGCACCCAGATTTTATGATTTCCAAGCCACGACGTAAAAGCTGTGTGGCTCTTAACCAGCCATGCGGAAAAGCAATGTGGGATAGATACGCACGCAGCGTGGCTGGAAGCATTCCCATATTTTTCTCCGCAGAATTTGTTTAGGTTACATAAAAGAAACAGGCAGGAACCCGTGGGTTTTCATTTGGTGGTTGTCCCTCTGTTCTGCTTGGCTTCTCAGCTTTCAATAGACCCCAAGGTCAGGCTGTTATTTGTTGCTAGGCCAAAGTGGCAGCCTCCCACCCTAACAATGCGACCGCGGTCCTTGCACCGCCGCACCATGGGGCCGGGCGGTGGTGCTGGCAGCGTTGCTAGGGAGGTTGCTAGGTTAGGTTGATGTCACTATGTGGGTTATAAATTGCCTTTACCCTGCTGGCCCTGACTTGGCCCCTCACACAATGATCTGGTAGATGGCATCGAAGTGTTCGGATGATACAGCGGAGCAGCATCTTCGGACCCTGAACTTGGCAGCAAACGCGTGCTGCAGGCACTGGGCAAAGGCACCTGCTCTGACCTAGAGGAGAAAATAAACAATTGCTTAACATGCATTCTCTCATGTCCAGAAATTAACAAAACTGATGAAAAATACCTAGTTTCTGACCCACATACATGCACTAAACCCAAGCTTTTCCTTAACAGAAACCGCACGCCCCCTACGTGCCCTGCTGCTGAGAAAAGGAAGTTTTCTAAAGAGAAAAGCGAGAGCTGAGGAAATAAGGTAGGGGAGCTGAGAATTTCCCAGCTTTGAGTACTGCATGTCACAATCTCACCTCTACTACAATGTACCGCCAAGGCCTTTATAATCACACCTGTTTATTATAGCACAAAAGTGCCAGTCTACCTATAGTCAAATTATTTGCATGTTTCTGGTTCACGACCCCAAGGGACATTTTAATCTTGCCTGCTGCATAAAATAATAATAGCTGAAGAATCATTTTAATTGATTTTTCAATATATTAATATACCAAAATTTAGAAATTCTATGTTGTACAGAATATAAATGCATATGTGTGTGTGCACATGCATGTGTGCGTTTCATTTCTTTTGAAAAGGAATAAATAAAAATAGATAAACATGCATGCCCTTCAGAGCTGTTCTGGTTTAATAAGTAAATACATCATTAGACAGGCTTTTCTTTATGCATGATGTCTTGATATGCGGGGCTTTAGCTGCACACCTCTCATTAGCGTTAATGAAATTTATGTGGCTAAATCCCCATGCATTGTGTTGAATGTACACCTTAGTATACTTGTAATTATTTTTTAAAGACTGCCTTCATTTCAAGGCAGACCAGAACACAGGTCCTACAGTGTGAATCCATAGGATGTATACATATTTATAAATGTTTTTAAAATGCATATTATATTTCACCCACAGAGCATAACATCTCTGCCGGCTGGAAACATGTATTAAAGGAGGTAACAAAAATCCAGAGGAAATGTCTTTGAAAAAATAGTTAATACACATGGGCTACAGCTGCCTTTTAAATATTAATTTCTTGGCCATTTACAGTGTGTGGTTTTTTATCAAAAGCCAATGGACCATATTACAGAAAATTTTGCTCCGTAGATTCCTTTTGCGCTTCTTGGGCCTGATTCTGTTACTTAGAATTCAGTGCTTTTCTTTGCAGAATTACATTCTGGTGTGTTCGAAACCGGACCTGCATTGTCATGGGGCTCCTGCTTGTCCTCCTGAGCTGTCACTAGTGAGCAACCTTCCTTGTGCATGCACTCGTGCAATTAAAGGGAGGTAAAAGACAGAGATATGAGTCTTTGTTTAGAATGTGGTTTGCAACGCTTAACTTTGCAAAGGTAAGTCATACGGATGGGTGTAGGTTTTTGCATGCATTAAATATGTGGCAGAGTTTACAGACCTGGAATCATATTTTTTAAAATGTGGTCTTATTGAAGCTGCAGTAGTTCTGACTGGATTATTTATAATTTCTTTCATTTGTTGATTTCCTGTCAGTTGTTGATTTCCTGTAGCATTTGAAAACAAACTAAAGACTGTCTTGACAACACTTAGAGCTGCACAGATTTTTCCTTCTCCTGGCCTTCCCCTTTTTTTCCTCAAGACACACAGAGTTTAGCTGAGTGCCATGTGCTCCTCAGTTTCAATTTGGGGCTGGACAAAATACAAAATACACCTCTGCCTACGCAGCAAACCCTGGCCTGCCTCTGGTTCAGTCTATAAGCACCACAACTTCCCACACACAAAGGATTTGGGGGCCCATGCACGAGCTCTCCAGACTTCCCCCGAGCAAAGCCCAGACTTTCTCCGGCTCCTCTCCAACCCCTAAAAGGCTGGGGTGGGAGCTGGGGGGAGACTGGAGCTAGTGCCTGTTAAAGCCTGCCCAGCGGCAGCCCCAGGAAGGCAGCAGAAACTGCAGGCTCAGGGCTGCACTAAGGATGATGAATTGTGGTTTCTCCTCAGCAAGAGGTGAGAGGACGGAGAACCTGCTGGGGTGGGTCCCGGGCCGGGGGCGAGGGCTTTCCCTGGGCAGAGGCTTCTCCTCTGTGACCTTGGGCAAATCGTTTCACCTCTCTGCCAATCATTGTCCTGTTCCTGCAATGAAAATAAATGACAGTAATGCACCAGAAAAGCTAAATGGGCTGGTGATTATGAGGGGCTCGGATGAGGATGACGGTGAGATAAATATTTTAGACAGGTAAAAATAATCCTTACTCAAATCTTGTGAAACTTTCATATATTAAACTCAGCTTCTTGGTACGAGAAACGGGCTGCATCCCTCAATAAACAGGATGGCTTGCATTTTAATTATTGCAGTACAAGTAGATGAGTTTTTCCAGGGGACTTTTGTTCTTTTTGCTGTGGTAGCAGCTGGAGGGACATGTCCCTCTTTGCAGCTCTGGAGTGCAGGGTGCTCCAAGGTGACTCATTTCAGCAGAGGACTCTCACGCTGGCTGGAGCTATTGGTTTAGGTCTTTGTCTGATGACACAGTGTCTGTATGAACATTGAATTTTTTGTTTCTTGGAAAGTGCTAACATCTAATACGTAAATGTTGATTTTTTTTTTTTTTTTTAATGTGCTCCCGGGGCTGTTTCATCTATGCCAGAATTAAGTGCAAAGGGAATTTTTACAGCCGACTTGTAAATTCCTGACAAGAGGAGTTTATAATAGAAGTGTTGACATAACCTTAACTACAGTGACAACTGAAGCTGGTCTGTTAGGCAAGCAGCAAATAATTTTCTTTTAGGAAGGCAGGAGTTGGGCATAGAAGGTGAGGCAGCTAAATTCTTTTCCCTGAGAATCCCTGGAGGCGACTGTGTGAGACAGCACGTGAAATGAAGCTGAAGCAAATCACATAGCAGGCAGAAGAAGAAACACTCTGGAATTTGCTCATTTTCATGAAGGAGAAGGTGCAGTTATCCCCTTATAATTTTTTTTACAAGCTGCGATTCTCCCCTCAGAGGTAATCACGAGGGTCTGATAGCAAGTTAGTGCTCGCTTTTGGCCTTGCAGCTGGCTCTTACTTCGTTCTTTGTCCCTGAAAAGCTAAAACAGTCAGGAATGAACTCAGGTGCCTCAGCTCCATGCCTTCACCAGGAGCAGGAACCAGCCCTTTTTTGTAAGCTGTCTGTGTCTCTTACAAGCAGTAATTTTTTTAAAAGTCACTAAATCACATTCATTTCCTTGAGCCACCTGCAAGAGTTCAAAACCTGAGAAGGTAAAACACCCAGCAGTAGAGGGACAAGCCTTTGTGCAGCGAGGCTGAGCCACAGTCTGAGCTACTGGCCCAACAGACGTTGCTGTCATTTAAACAAGAACCAAATCAATTGATAAAAAGAGGTGATTTTAACTGAAATCAGAAGCCAAGGGAGTAGCTGTAGAGCTGGTTTTTAGTGTCTTTATTTCCTCAGTGTCAGCTGGGGTTTGTTTCATACCTGTCACTTCTCTTTTACGGCGAGGGGAAGGGAAGTTTTTCAGCTCTTGTTGCAGACATGAAATGCCCAGGGGAGATGGAGACGGTACCTGCAGCCCCTTCCCGCAGCACAGCCCCTGCCTTGGGACGGCCCCCCGTTACTCAGGGTGGGCTCAGAAGGAACCGCTGCCTCCCACCCCCTTCCCGCACCCTCTGCCAGCTCCAACTCTCCCCGTGCCTTTGGCATTAACTTCCTATTTCCCAAAACTTTTAACAAAGTCTTTCCTACATCTTTGTGTCGATGTGTGCCAGTGGCGAGGCAGCGAGCCCCTGGCAAGCAGCAGGAAGGTTTGCTGTGAGCGGAGCCACAGGCACGATGCCTGATGTCCTCCCTGCCTGGGCAGGGCTGCCAAAATCCTGAAGTAATGGTCCTGGAAAGGTGGAAGTTCCTGGGACAGAGTATTCAGCATAGAGTAGATAAAATGCAATGCTGAAAGCAGAGAAAAGGAGGACTCTGAAATGGGAAAGCCAGAACTAAATCCCTTCGGTGCTTCCTAATTATCTGGGGGCAGCCACGGCCGGTGGAGCGCGCAGCCCGAGCGCATGGCTATTGATGGGGGGCAGTGAGAGGGACTGGACAGCACTGCAGAGTGCTTTCTGTGAGTCCTGATGGATTTTCAAACTTCCTTTGCCCTGTTGTGGTGTGAGGGAAGGAACAGTGCAGCTGGTCCGGTGGGGTAGGCACAGCGCAGCCAGTAAGTGAGCAGTTTGCACAGAAATGGAAAGGAAAGCAAAGACGGTAGATTCCTCATTTGCCTTCTCCCCATTAAACCAAGATTTTCTTACCCTTCCCTATATTCTTTCTTTTTAATAAATATTGAAACACAATCCCTGGCTCTCAGGCACTGCCAGCAAACCTGGGAGAAATAATGCTCTTGGAGCCTCAGCCATGAGCGGGAGAACGTGGCAAACTATCACTTTTTCCCCTGGCAAATCAAACACACATTGGGGAGTAACGTGCCAGTGAATGACTCTACCTTTTTCCCAGAAAACTCATTTTCTGCCATGGTTTCCTCTCTCGCTGAACACCCCTGCGTGGGTGGGAAGGGCACGGGCTGGTCTGAACTGCAAACAGCCGGAGCGAGCCCCCCGCCCGACAGCCCTGGCCCCCCGGGCTTGTTGAGGGGTCCCCGAGGGAGCACTTGTTGAGGGGTCCCCGAGGGAGCTTCAGTGGTGGGCGGTGGGGGGTTCCTCCCCCCAGGCCCGGGTGCCTCTGTGCCCCCCGGCGCTCCCCACAGGGCTGTTGGTGGAGGTGGTGTTTGGCCGGGGGCTCCCATTGCCCACTCCTCAGCGTGGAGCCATCCCCCCAGCTCCGGCCCCAGGCCAAGGGATGCCTGGCGGTGATGTTTATATGCATTTAGCCCCAGGTCCCGGCCTCTCACAAAAGGATACGGCACGTAGAGTAGATTTATACCAAAAATGAAATGGCACAAGGAGCAGAGGCCACCGCAGATAAGTAGGTATTAGGACGGTGTTTTCCATCTCGTGTTCCTAAATGAGGATGGTGGCACAAAGCATTATCGGTGACAAATTGGCAACCTCCAGCACTGCAGTGTTTTGGTCTGTGCTTATGGGACTATTGGGACTGGTTTCTCCAAATAGCCTTTAAAATTTTGAAAGGGCCTGCCCCTATAGGCAGCTGCTGGGTTTTGAAGCAGTTATCTCAGGATGAGGAGCTGATATCTGGCATTGTTACTCAGAAGTATTTTCCTTTTTCTATTTCTTTTTAAGCTTCTTTATTTTTCTCTAAAACCATTTTCCCCGGGTGCAGCGTGGGGAGGAGGGAGAGGCTGGGGAGGCAGCCCCAGGTTTGCTGGGGGCCGCTCAGGCACCCGCTCACGAGGGGGTTCCAAGAACAGATTCAGGCTCAAAAACCATTCACTGAGGAAAAGGTAGATACATCTGAGTCTAACTGAGAGCAGGATGGGCAACCCCACGTCCTCCTCCAGGTCTTTGTCATGAGGCACAGGGATGTTTTATGGCAGAACCACCCATGTTCTGTCCAGACACTCGCTTTCATCAAACATGTGGGAACGTGAAGCAGTTTTTGTTGAAACTGGCCGTCCAGTTCCAACATCACTGGGACAAGGAACAGGCAGACGGCATGGCTGCACAACCCTTCTTTCCTTTGGAAGCCAAACACCCAGGGGTCACTGCAGGTTTCATTAAAATAGGGACGGGAGCTCCGCGGTCTCGTGGCTGTGAGCGACTGGCACGTTGTACCTGCTGGTGGTGGGGAGGAGGGACTCGGAAACGTTTGTGGCATTTCCTGGTAATTCTGTGTTAAATTCTCCCCTGAGAGTTGTCACAAACTTCACTTTATGCTGCAGTTTATGGTAAGGCCAGCGCAGCCTGCATCCCCCTCTTCAGTCTGTGCTCTCTTCCCGTGAGTCAGACCTGTCTCCGGCTCCTCTCCCCACCTCCAGACACGTGCTCACTCCTCGGTGACCTCCGGAGCCGCGGGGAAGGACGTGATGGGAACGCCGACCTGGAGAACAGAGCGGTGGGGCGGCCTGGGAGTGCAGGGGGTGCTGGGGACATGTGAAGAGATGGAAGCAAGAAAGATGTGAAGGAGGAAGGAGGGTAAAGGAATGTTAAAGAAAATAATGAAAACAATTGTTTGTGGATTTGACACTTGATTGGAAGGATCAGAGACATCAGATCTGTAGGGAATGTAGCTCCATGGGGCAGA
The DNA here is from genome assembly GCA_033628505.1 of Tringa tobata. Classification (NCBI taxonomy): domain Eukaryota; kingdom Metazoa; phylum Chordata; class Aves; order Charadriiformes; family Scolopacidae; genus Tringa; species Tringa tobata. Next base: position 345,614 of record JAHREE010000158.1, read on the forward strand.
TCTGACAACCGAGCAGCTCCGTTGGAACTTGAGCTCTTTGGTTGAAAACAAAAAAGTCTGATTTCCGCACATTTTTGATCACTGATGTCTGCTTTGGTTCTTGGCGAGGTACTTCAGCTTCTCTGTGGCACCACTCCTTTGTGTAGAATGAAGGCAGTGCAACTACACGGGTGGGAAAGAGAGCACAGACTTTTCCAGACAGATGACAAATCATAGAACCATAAGGCTGGCAGAGACCTCGGGAGATTGCCTAGTCTGGCAGTCATCAGGTTTTTTGAATCAAAGGACTGCCCTGGAATTTTTTAAAAATCCTGTTCCATTGCACAGTGCCAGCACAATGGTTTGAATCTAAAAGCAACCAAAAATTGTGGTTTATTCTTTAAACTGGAGAAAGGCCCATGTGAGCAAAAGTGTTCCAAATAATTAAAGCCAGATCTACTTATCCTTTACAATAGGCATAAGTGCTTTTGTTCTGATTAGTTTTATCCTGATATCACTTGTTTTCATAGATGCTTATAAACATTTTCTTTGCTGGTGAGTCCAGCTCTGCTGAAATGCAGCAGAATCAGTGCATGAACCAGTGCATCAGATGCAGTGTCTCTCTCGGGCTGCGGGAGCCACCTTCAGCAGGGTGGGTTACCCAGAGATCTCCCAGCAGCACTACCAACGCCATCCTGGTTCCAAACATCCTTGTTATTCCTTGTTAATCACCCACAATATCATGATGTTAGCATCATTTTTTTCTCCATTTATTTGGAAGGTCACACAAAGTTCGTCCATCTGACCAAAACTGCAGTGCAAATAGCAATAGCAATTACCGCTCTGCACTTAAAATCATACTGTTATTGGGAGGAACAGTCGGAAAGAAGTCCTTCTAAGTGAGGCATGTAATTACAGAAGAAAATACCAATCAGAGATTGGTAATCTTTTCCTAATTAGCTGCTGTGTGCCTGAGCAGAGGATTGCATTCATCTCCCTCTCCTTGGCTCGGTCTGTTGAAAGGCAGAGTAAGGCAGCGCCGCAGCTGCTCTGCAGGCAGCAGGACCTGATCCAGCCTCCTAATGATGCTGCTACGTGGTCATCTTCTTCACATTAACTCACTCATATCCTGTACATCAGGAAGCACCCAGTGTTTTATTAGAGCTGATGAATGCATATTGACCACTCAAACACAGTATGTTCACAAATGCATGAGTTACTGTGGTTTCACTCTGCTTAAGAGAACCTTATAGAATAGAAGAGCAGCTTAGACAATACAAAAAGACTGGATCCTCCTGTGTGAAAAAAAAGTTCTATGAATATCAGTTTGTCACATAAGCGAGTAGGTAATCAAGTTACCAAGCAGTTGTTAATGGTCGGCATTCTAAACTATATTTTAGTCCCACCAAAACTTTAATTTGGTAGTCTGGGAATGGCCAAGAGAAGACTGAAAAAAGTATCAGGTAGTTCTGAGTTACAGAGCATGAAAATAAACTCGAGCTGTTCTTTCATTTTTACCCTGAGCTTCCCTGAAGTCCCTCTCTGTTCATCGTAGCTGAAGGAGCCGTACCTCTTCCAAAATGTGACTCCTCAGTATGTTCCATTTTTGATGCAAAGGGAGAGGATTCTCTATAGCTGTTCATATCACAAACGTGGTAAGATACTCCCCATCTCTGGAAACAAATAGAAAAAAGTCCTTGTGCTTTCAGCTTTGCAGGATTGAGTCTTATTGACGAGTTGGATACTGCAGTATCTGGAATAAGTCCAGTGATTTAAGTGTGTTATAGCAAAAGGGGAGGACAAGTTTTAAGTGGCAGGTGATGTTCCTATAATTCAGAAAATTACATTTTATCAAGGACTAATAGAAGCTGAGAGAAGTTACTGAAGTAATGTCACACATTTATGTATATGCTCCGTTTGCACATTGTTTCCCCATAGAGAAGTAGAAGGCACATCTTCACTGTGAAAACCGCTCACTCATTTACCTGGGCTTATCCCCATGTAAAGTACAAGATCCAAAGCCCTGAAGAAGGTAACAGGCTGTGAATTGTCTCCCATTCCCGTGCTGTAGATGGAAGTTGGGGTGAGTTTTCTTCTCCACAAATCAGCTGCTGGGGGACGAGCAGGCTGGACGGAGAAATCATGAGCTAGTTGGAAGCCGAGTGACCGTTACGTCCCACAGGCCAAAATTCTGAACCTCATCAGGTTACGCAGAAAAATCTGTTTCTGACTATACTTCTACAATGACTATTTTTTTCTTCTTGAATTGTACATTTGATCCCCCACCCTCCCCTCTAATTGTATGTTGCAAAGAGGGGAAAGCAATAATGTTTTGTCCATACAGAACAGCAACCAATTCCTTCTTGAAAGCTCCAATTAAGGATGAAGTAGCCTGAGTGCTTCTTAAATCCACTGCTCAGGTCAGAAAAGATTTACACAAAGGTTCATGGATATAATTTATCTGGAAAAAAATATTAAAAACCTAAACACATCAAACATGTATGTAAGCAAAGCCTCCCTTTGTGTGCTGTCAGAGGGTCTGTCCCCACAAACACGTGCACACACCCCCCGCCGTAAGAGATCCATGTTACAGATTCAAGGACAGCTCTCTCCAAGAGAAGAAGAGACGTTGCCAAGATACCAGATGCGGTTCCATTCAAGACCACTCATAGGAGCAATTCAAGATGAAATCAAATTAGATGTGTTGGTTATACATAGCGCAGCCTGCTCAGGATACTAAATGACAGAGTTTGCCAATAATTAAGTGAAATCTCAGAGATGATGAGTCCCCAGAGCTCTCTAGGTTATGTCGGTCTAATTCTAAGTGTCATCATTATAGCAGCAGAGCAAAATACTCTGCATAGGCCACAGAGCTGGAATTTTTACTGTGGATATTAGCTTTCCACAGCCAGTGCTACAGGGCAGTGTGAGCTTCACTACACGTTTCTGCTATTACACTTGCTTAACCTTTCCCTGTTATAAAGCTCCTGAAACCTGACTCCCACTTAATAATTGATAGTTAGCACTTACTGTCCATGGCAGTTTTCATATTCAAAGGACTTTACAAAGAGCTCATTAATTTCTTTGAACCCCCTTCCCCTTGGGGTGTCCAGCACACTTACATTTTGCAGCGAGGGAAACTGAGGCAGAAAGGTTGTGTCTTGGCCAGGGGCCGCAGGACAGAGTTACGGCTGGCACTAGTGCTCCAGCATTCCTTTGTGGGGCAGATGGCCGGACATGGTCTGGATGGTCGGGGTGAGCAGAGTGCACCCCTTTTGCAGAGGATTCGGAGCACTTAAACCCTCCAGAAATGCAGGACCTGATTTTAAAAAGAAATAACCTAAATATGAAGAACAAGGAGCTTGAGGAGGTCTGCAGGGCTTGGCTTCCATCAGCTCCTGACGGGGGGACAGTGCAAAGGGACCTGGATCTGCTCACAATGGAACACAGCGTCTTCGAGACAACTAGGAGGAAGTTAGAAAATGTATAAAAGGTTCTGATGAAGATCTTGGATAGATATGTTCATATTGCTAAAAGATTCAAACCTAAGGAGCTTTTAATCAAAGGCTGGGGCACTCAGAGCTATCTTACCAAAGGGGTAATAAAAATATTGACTAAATCGCTAACAAAGGCAACTGCAGCAAGGAGTTTAAATGATTTCCAGAGACTGTTCTCCAAGTGAAGGTTACAGTGAGAGAGCCAGCAGTGCAATTAAACCAAATGAGGTCAAGCATGTTGGGCCTTAAGGCCTCTGCCTGCTCCTCGGATTTCTTTTGTTCTTATAATTCAATTATAAAGACCCCCCCTCAAGAACCATTTAACTGTCTCATAAACCAGTTTGTAAACTTTTTTATTTTTCTGTAAATTGTCTCCTAAGAGTGGCTTTCAGCGTTTCAGGCGGTGTGGAGCATATATGAGCATCACTGTGCCTTTTGTTCTCCTCCCTGTGTCGCGTGCACACAGGGGACCTCACGGGCCAGGGCTCTGCCGGGGTGTCCTCACCCCAGGAGAAACCCCTGCGGCTGCAGTCGGCAACTGGTGAAAACTGTGGTGGAGAGGAGCTGGAACGACTGTCAACATTCCATCTCTCACTTGCCTTGCTCCCAGGTTCTCTTTATCCTGTTTCTATGTGAAGCAGAAAGAGGGAAAGGCTGGGGGTATGTGTGTGTGTGTGTGTGTGTGTCCCTCATTTCCTGCCCACTAGGTCATGTATCCCAACCCTTAGCATCATAAATGAGCAGGAAAGTCTGCTGGCCAGCAGATGCCTACGTAGATGCCTTCACATATAATTACACAATTTTAAGGTATAGGGGTGTCATTCCCCCCCCCCCTTTTTTTTTTAAAGAAATATATTTTGAAAACACGATTAGGTGGAACTTAGGTAGCTTCCAAACACAAAACGTTTGCAGTCTGCAGTCCAACTGTTCACAGTGCCACTGACCATAGAGGAAGCTCCCAGAATTTGGAGAGGTTGTAGGACTGGGTCACGTGGTGCAATTTTTCCTGTGTAAAAGGCAAAACCCAGTTATTTACTCCTTACAAGAAAGAGAGCATTTGAAGACTGAGACCATTCCTGATTCACAATGGCATTTAACTACCTATGGGAAGAGGATAGAAGTCCAGAAGGGATTAAAAAAATTTCTAAGCAGTTTAAGCACAAAAGTCCTGTTCAGATCGTGTCTTTAGAGGCTAAAATGACTCAAGGGTCCTGGATTCCTGTCTGCATCATCAGGGGCCTTGGTACCTTTGTAATTCAGGCACAGGGTGGCTGTCTTCAAATAAGCAGAAGTGGGAGTCTAAACCTCACACCTGGAAATGTTCCCTTTTAGAAACGAAGCCCCACAAGGCAGCATCCTTTCTGTCCGTGAAGTTCCAAGTGACAGATCTCTGCTCGGAGATGAATCGAACGCTAAAAGCAACTGTTGTAGCAGGAAGAGAAATTTTTCCTCTTCTCCTCTATTTCTATTTAGTTACAGCTAAGACAATTTAGTTGAGGCTCTGGAAGAAGGACTGACAGCCCTACCTTCTCAGGGAGAGATGAGACAGTGAGCGCCTCTGGAGTCCCGCGGAGTTGCTACGACTTGTCCCCTTGCCACGTCTCAGCAGGGTCCGGGCAGGTCCTGGGTCTGAGCTCCATCAGCTCTGCCCCGTGCTGCCCCTGTGCCCCCAGGGTGAGAGCGGGGTGCGTTGGTGTGATCCTCCTCTCCCAGAGAGAGGAACCCTTACCCTGCCAGTGGGAAACCATTGCGGGTGCTAGAGGTGGACCCAGAACTCACTCTGCCACTGATCCCTCTGACAAGGTTAACATCTTCTTGCTCAGTTCATTAAAATCTTATGCCTCCCTCCCCGAAGGAAAGAAGTGTCAATATGTGAAAGAGGGAGATGAGTTAATGCAACATTCAGGTTGCAGAGCTAGAGATTTTGGAAATGCTGAGGTAAGATGCCTGTATCGGTGCTAACTCAGCCACCTTGCTCACAGACAGGACAGCAGCCTTGTTTCACTGGTCACATGCATAGATTAATGCAATTATCTTTATTAAAATATATCCCAAAGTGTTGCTTGTTGCTAATACATCAGATTCTCGATGTGGTCGATGACTGTACCACAGTGGCATCTACAAGCAGTCGTGTAGCAGAATGCCCGGGACTGCTGTTCTCTCCTGCCACGGGACCTATAGATTTACTCGTATGCGTCTGAACAAGCTGCAAGCCCAGTGGCACTTGCTGAATGGTAAAGGAGATTTTAGCTGAGAAAGTGCTTTCATTACTGTAAAAAACTAATGCAAAATGTCAAATATTTCACACCCAAGCCAATACTGGCAAAAAGCCAGAAATATTCTGGTTTCGCTTGGGGTGCGAATATATTTGATCATCTGTAATTCAAAAGCTTTTATTTCAAAGGAAAGAGACAGTGTGTTGCAATAGACTTTGTAGTGATAAATATCAGCTGTGCCACTTCTCTCCCAAAAGGGGTTTCCCACAGTTCTATAGTAATATACAGTTCAAAAGGCCATACTGAGATTTATACAGCTATATATTCAAAAAATGGCACAGGAGTTGCTTTGCTCAGCTAAAGTGGATTTGACTTGCAGCCTTCACAGTTCTGCACGGCTGAGAAAGCAGCCACAGGTCTGGGGTGCCAGCAGGCCCGGGTGATTAGTGAGCATGTGGTGGTTGGGTCACTCAAATTTGTACAAGCAGTTAATCTAGCAAGTCCTCAGTTGTGTGACTAGATATTTTGGAAGCTTTCACATGTATTTGGCCAGGAGATCTGGTCAGGTTGGAGTAAAAGGACAGAAATGCATTTAAATCAAGAGAGTCAGAGCAGCTGATGACAGCAGTGAATTTGGCACTCTCCATGCATTTATCGTTGTTATGAACTGCTCTTACGTTGTCCAAAAAGCATCTCTGTTTCTTCTTTTCTAACCTATTTCTGTGTATTCCATTCCATTATATTTTAATTCTTACTTCATTTAAATCTTCACCCAAGTTCTAACCCATTTGTACAGCAATAGCTTTTGCTTGTGATGTACATTTAGTGCCCCAAAATGCTTTCTCTGAAGAAAGCAGGAAAATTTCCACTGATTTTATTAGCAACACTGTTGGGCCCTTAATGAAGGGAATTCATACCAAAAGTTTCATTCTGTAATGACAAGTGTGTTTGTGTTTGCAGCCTCTGGACGAAGCACCTTCTGTAAAGCATGGCCTGGAGTCCTTGTCCAGTTTCAGAGGTCAATGGAGCCTTTGACTGAGCACGAACGCAGCAAGGACTGCTGGAGTTGGCATTACGTTACATGGCTCTAACCTAAAATACCTGTTCTGTGTTTGAAAATGCAAAGCTCACATTTTCTTGCAAATAATAAAAAAAAAAGTTTTCATAACTTTAAAAGCAAATGGATATTTTAAAAATATTTCATTAAAATCCATTACTGACCTGAAAGTCATTCTTGCCTCTGCACAGTTTAAATTTTTGGTAATGGGGTTTTCTCCTATCAACAACCACTATTTATGATGGTGCTTTTTACAGGGTTCTGCAAAAATGGAGAAAATTACAAACAAAAACAACTTCATAGAGTTGCCTGCATTCTCATCTTCATATATAGAATAGACACTGATCCACTAGGGCATGTCTTCTATTGCTTAAAGATTCACCCTTACAGGTAAATGCAGTATCTGTCTGCAGCATTACAGACTTCCCATCTGATTTTAACTGTGTGCCCTGAAGGACCTTGATGTGCAGGAATTTGGGAGCCATGTGGAAATTATATTTGTTAAATGGATTGGAATTACTGGCAGTAAGTTTCAATAGCAACTGTGTGAATTCAAGCATCTGTAAACAAAAACATCCACTTCGATTTTTCAGTCTGTAGATTTTCAGACATTGGACAACATGCAGAAGAGCAGCAGAAGTTTTGTTATCGACGAATTTCTGACGATTTTCATACATAAAAGACGAGATAGAAACCAGGGCTGCATAACATCTGACCTGTGGGCTTATGTAGGCTGCCAAGAACTTCCTTGGACCCATCATAACACCCCAGTAAACAGACTTTCTGGACTGCCTTCTTACACTTACTGCAATACACAGCTGGCGCAGTGCTGAGCCTGCCTGGCATTGGGACACACAGAGATTTGCTAGCACTCAGCCATTTAATCAACTTTAAAATCAAGAATGGTTTTTCCTCTTTGTTACTTGTGACAATACTTCAGTTCTCCATGAGATAAACGCACAGGGATGAAGTGGGTGAGTCGCTGGATGGCATGAAGGGTTGTCATCTCTCACAGATGTGTCTGCAACAAGCATATGTGGAAATAGAGGGTGACTGCTCTGCTGGGTTCCGTGCCTGTGAGACCTGAGCCAGGTGGTTGTACCTCAGTCCAGACTCTGCGGTTTGAAAAGAGCAAAACTGGGCAGAGAGTGGGGCAGGGAGAGAAAGGGAGGGAGAGCTAAAGCGGTAAGAGATTCAGGAAACATGTCCTGGGGGGCAAGGTTGAAAGAACTGTCTTCATTAAATTTAGAAAAGTAATGAGGGAAGCTACAAGTCTCCAAACCCATGTAAACAGTGGTGTAATTTTGTATTTTAAAACATGAGTCAGTCACTCCTTAGGTTCACTAAACAGTGAACTGGACCCAGTGCTCCAGATGGGGCCTCACCAGGGAAGCGCAGAGGGGGAGGATGACCTCCCTCCACCTGCGGCCACACTCTTCTTCATGCCCCCTGGGAGACCATTGGCCTTCTTGGCCACATGGCTCATGGGCAACTTGTCCACCAGGACTCCCAGGTCTCTCTCTGCAGAGCTGCTCTCCAGCAGGTCAGCCTCAACCTGTACTGGTGCAGGGGGTGATGTCTCCCCGGGTCCAGGACCCTGTGCTTGCCCTTGTTGAACTTCATCAAGTTCCTCTCTCCCCAACTCTCCAGCCTGTCCACAGAACAGTAAAAACAATTTCAAAGTGCCCAAATCCCAGTGAGAAATGTTGCAGGTTAGTTTCTCTTTGGTAAACAAATAGTAATACTCTGAATCTGCCATGAATAATACAGTTAAAGTAATTTTTACTTTTTGGCTCTCAGATTTATTAATGTTGTTCTCTGGATTATTTTCAGTTTACGTGTAAGGCTTGATATCCAGAAAAGCTGAGCATCACCAGCAGAGAGCGGATGTGAAGCACTTCGCAGTTTTCATCTTTGTTTATTTTTGGATGTCACCATCGACAACATCCAGCTGAATTCCTGTTCTTCTAGGGATTTTGAAGAGCTTGGTGGTGCTCCAGCATCCTGTTTTCTACAATTATAAATGAAGCCTGTCGTCATGAAATCTCCAAAGCAATGAGACAGTTGATGTTTGCAAATGTGCTTAGAAAAAGACACTTTAGAGACATGTGTCACCTTCAAAACCACAGTGAGCAGTGCTTTTTCCGCAGCTGGCAGAAAAATGAGATTATTTTATCTGACTGTCAGTGTTATGCCATTTCACCTCTGGATGCAGTCACTTATCTGTTGGCTTGGCTGATCTATTCTGATTATGCCCTATCAGCATCATAAAAATACTGTATTTACAACATGTGCATGCCACTACTTGAAAACATACACACTGATGTTGGAAATAATGTATAAAATGGCTATTGCCTTAAAATTGTTCTCACTCCTCAATAACAAACATTGTTGTAGAAAGTACTTTCAAAAAGCAATCTATCAATCAGCTCTATTTTCACAATGACTATGAACACTTGAAGTCAGTAATTGAAGCAAAAATCAAATTTCTTACAAAATTGACTTTACAAATGAAGTTTAGCATTTTTGTTCAGAGTATCTTTGATTGCCAGAGCTATCTTTATTAAAAGCCATTCAGACAAATACCAAAAAACTAACATTTGAGGATAAATCATATTGGGCACAGATGAGTAATGCATGAGGATTAAAACAAATTTGCCACTGCTCCAAGCTCTGAGGATGAATCCTGGTCTGACTGAACTTGCAAGTAACAGGCCCCTGGATTTCAATGAGATAATAATTTGATCCATGCGATTGCTTCTGTCTGCTTCTTTGATATTGCTGTAATTGCCTCTTCTTCTTTAATCCAAAACAACTGAGATAGAAAGGAAAAGCCACATATGTTTTTATACAAAAAGGGCAATACATAATGTTAAAAAAATGTTTCATCAAAGGTGCAACCATTTAAAATGCAAAACAGATACTAGAGAGGTGACAAGTTCTTGGTGTTCCTATTTAAGATCTTTCAAGTATTCATTTGCCAGGAATACTTGTTTAAAATTTTTAATGTATTCAGTTAGTTATATTCAGTTCTCTTTTATGTCCACTTCTCATGAATCACTTGACAGATGGACTTGTACAAGCACATCCCTTCGGGGAAAGTAAATTTTAAGTCATAATAAGAACATAAGACCTGCCATACTGGATCAGAGCAAAGGTCTATCTGGTCCATACCCTGATTCTGGCAGTAGCCAAGAGCAGTATATTATATTTTAATGGTAATGGCTTTGATCTTTCAGTGAGTATTAAGTTGGTGACTAAGCAGAAAACGAAAAGAAATCCCAAGAGCAGAGTATTCCAAAACTCAGAAGAAACACCCAGTGAAACCATTGGGCTGCTCAGCAAAGGCGTTGCCCTCGCAGGGACCACCAGAGTCACCCAAACTTCAACACAGTGTTGTGCACCAACAGTATTTATTTGTTTTGTCCCCTTGCCCAGGTAGATAGAGCTGCTCTGGGGTACTATGGCCAGTTTTTCTGCTGCCAAATGGAAGTATGTAATTAAACTCTAGCAATGTAAATGAAAGATGGTGGGAAAAGAACTGGCTGAGGAGGGAGGATGCAGAGCGGCCAGCAGGAGGTCAGGGCCGGTGCATTTTGAGTGATGGTGGTGGTGAGGAGTTCTACCAAAAGGAATAGTTTGGGTTTGGAATTTGGGCTTGCATACAGTGTGCCGGCAATAGCTAAAACCCGTTCTGCTCTCATTTCCAGAGTAAGAGCTCCATTTGTTCCATGGAGATTCTACTTAAAAGTTCTCAGGGTTCAGCTCATCTTTTTAATTGCTGCTGCCCCAATTAAATTACATCTGTGATAACAACAGCCCTCCTGGAGACCCAACAGGAACCTGAACACATTGTAAGTAAATTAAATAATTGTGTAAATTATAAAGTTTACATCTACTGATTGTTGCAAAAAAAAACCCTTCAGGTAGAGCACATAATTTTGTAACTTTCCTGCTTTAGGAAATCTTAGAAAAAAGATGTTTAGCCTGTGGCCAAAAATCTACAAGGATCACTGATAATTTGTTGATCAGTATTAGGTTCATTAAGTCTATGCACTTCATTATCTGGTTAATTCAGAGGCAGGTTTGTAATCAGTGATGAAATGTTTGAGATTCTTCTGCTCTGGCCTCCACAACCTCCTGCAGCTCATTAGAAAAGCTAATCAGATTGAATTTTCCACCATGCTGTTTATTGTAACCCTAATGGAAGACAATCACTTTAAAATTACACACTTGGCAGGTAATTTCTAAAAGCCCTAAACCATGGAAGCTCTCTTCTCCCTGGGTTCTTTGTCTTTCTTTACTAAGGTAAGGTAAGCAATGCTGACTTCTGTTAGAATTTGGAGGGCTATTTTCCAATATAGAATGCAATGTAAATGCTGCTGGGAAATCTTTTTTTACCTTTACCAGGTGTTTTGTCACTTGGGAGCCCTTTCAGAGATCGTCAGTAATGTGTGGTGAGTTTGCTTTAAAAATCAGATGGGCTTTCTGCTTTGTAATTTGATTATTCAAAGCATTAAGATCCTTCTTCACGTGCTCTCATCTTGGGATGAATAGCATTAGTAAAAAAAGCAATAAAAAAACTTCTTGGCCCTGATGTTTCACAAATCAGTTATAAACCCTGTTGTGTTGGAGCCTTCTGAATGGAGTTACTAGCATGAGTTGAAGGAAAATTTTGACAACATTTAGTGATAAAGAGCCAGAAATGAAGGTGACTTAAAATATAGAGTATTCTGAACATTTTAATAATTGGATTTATGTGAATGGTGAGAAAGTGACAGCAGAAGTTGATAGCTCTCTCTTGCACTAGCGATATTCTACCACTTCCCTTTTTCTGAAGGGCAGTTGAACTGGGCAATGCAGCAGGGGCAGTTGACAACTGAATATGAAACACTGCTATTCCACCTATTTTAGAAAAGATCCTTTCGGTGCTTTGCCAAAAGCGCAGTGTGAAGAACCATGGAATGGGAGGTGGATCCAAGCACAGCACAGCTATAGGCAAAGCCTCAGCTTGGGAGTCTGGACCATTTTCTCTGGTTTTGTGCAGGAAGTGTGGCTCCCGAGAGATGATGCCTTCCTTCAAAGGCGATTTGAAGCATTCTGGTTCGTGCTATTACCCCTCAATAGTTCCAATTAAAATCTGTGTGTGAATGAAATACACCTTTAATGTAAAGTTGGGGGTTTATGGGCCTATTTAAACATAGACATTAGACATTTAAGTAATAATCAGTCATCTTATGCCATCTCCCTGTGAATGCACAGCTGCTTTTGTAGTATTTTGAGTCCTTTTGACTATTATGGCTTTGTGCATTTTGAAGAAATTTCAGTTGTTTTTAATTAAAAGCAACACCTTCTGGGGTGTAAGACCTGCTAGTTATCCTTTCAACACCCTTGAAGTCCACTGCTAAATGACATCATCTTTGGCCTTCATCTGCCTAATCTTTCAGCAACTTTGCAGGTCACATGTGGATATGCACAGCAACTGCACTGCCTGGTATTTATGACGCCACAGGAAAATCCAGCGTTACATCGATGACTGTACGACTTTGTGTTCCATCCTGGCTCTGTGTGATCTCCATCTAACAGGGCAGGATGTGCCCGATTCCTGCTGATGCTCGACAGAGCAGAGCCCAGATACCTTCTCAGCAGCTGCCACGAGCTGGGATCTGACCGATGGATCTGACTATGCTGATGGTCCAGAAAGCTATGGCTGAGCCGGGCTTTCGGCAGAGGTATGATGCCCTCCCTCCTTCCCGGCAGGTGCTGCTGAACACTCATTTCCTCCCACCCATCCCCGTGGATTCCCAAAAATGACACAGGAGCTACCTCCAAGTTGTCCTTGACGCTGTCCCCCATGCCCCTCTTTTCTTCACCCTTGAATTCACCAAGCCCGTCTTCAGGACCCTTCCCAGCTCTGGAGCACTAGATTATTCCTGTGGCTGTTGCTTCCCAAACTTACAGCTGTCCAACTGGAGAAGCAGCCTTTTGATATTTCCCTCAATCCTTTCTGTATCACTCGAGTTCATGCTTCACTTCAGTGAAGTTTATTGTGTAAAAGATAACCTCTACGCAACTTTTGATCAATTAGGACAGTGAGATTTAAACTTTTTTCCAGTCATGGTGACACATACTTTTGTAGTGGCAGGGGAAGTATCAAACTATTTTAAGGACTGGAAAAATCTCTCTAGAATTTATTTGCTGTAAAAAAAGATTCACTTTTGCTTTTAAGTGCCTGGAGTCTTGTAACCTGGTCCCTTCCATTATGTTCAAGTTTAGATATTTCTTTGTAACATTGCAAGCATTTAAAAAAAAACCAAAACAACCAACCAAACTGCACCAAAGTAAGCAAAATAAACAAAAAACAAAAAAGAACCTTTTATATACAGTAACATTTCTGTGATGAAGTACTCCTAAATAGACTTGTCTGAGCTGAGGAATGAATACTAGGAAGTTCAGTTTGGCTCAAAACTGAGTCTTGCTTTTAAACAAGGTTTTCCAAAGTGGAGACTGAGATTAACGATGTGCATCAATTAAAAGAGAAAGAAAAATCACTTCTTGTAAAATAGGGATCTCCTTACTGTCCATTATTGCAGCTGTGAGAAATACAAAAAGTAATGTAACACCTGGATGAAGAGCATGTGTTCGGATGAGAGGTCTTCTTAAAATACACTGAGGTCACCACAAGAGCCGTTCAGGACCTAAGAGAGTTTTACAGCAAAGAGCCCTCGGGTAATGCTGCCAGTTGAGGTCTCGTTTCGTGGGCTCTGCTGCCACCTCATGGTTTTAGCCAAAAACAGGACAAAAGTCAGAGCAGTTCCTGGAACGGTGTTAATTACACTTTGTAGTCGGCCCACAGCCGTCCCAGCCTCTGGGAGGTGCAGGTTGGTTTCTCCACAGAAATCAGCAGAACCCACACTGGACCTTATGCCTGCAAAACCCCCTTCTCATCCAAAACATCCATTTAGGAGTTAACTGTGGAACTAAATACAATGCAAGGGCAAAATAGCTTTAGTAAGGTTTTATAAGTTTATCCTTCGCTAAACAATTTTTTTAAAAGCAAATGCTGAAAATATACAAGAAATGGCTTTTTTTAAGCAAGTCTTTATTAGAATAAAGCAATCTCCAACATCCATGTCTTCAAAGACCAAAAACTAAACAAATTTGTATCTTAAGACAATTTCCTAAGTTTCGCCTGGATAAAATGAAATCTATTGACAACAACTATGTGAGGGTTTCCTCTATTGGTTGAAGAAAGGAGTGTCTTCCGTGATATTAACTCTCAAATACCAGGCACTTCCAGTGTTGGAGAGGCAACCTCTGTCTCTCTTTGTCCGTGGGTGTACACAGCAGTTGTATTCCTTTGGAAGGTCCTCCAGCACTGACTGTCCCTGACTGCCAGCTGATGAGCAGAACATCCGCCGATGGGCCAGGCTCCACTTGCACACCCAGTGGAACGTGAGGTAGTTGTGCAGGCAGGATAACAAATCTCCTTGTTGCTGAACTTTGCTCCTGCTTCTTCTGGTGAATGTGCCAGTTCATGTCTTTAGGCCACGTTCTCGCTTTTGCTTCTTGCTGAGTGCTGGGCTGCCAGCTTTGGGAGGTTGGCCAGCAGACCTCTCTGCCTGTGCCAGGTCGCAGTCACTCTCACCGAAGTACACAGCGTGCAAACAGCTGCTGCTTGGCATCCGGGTGACCTCTGCTGAAATAGGGATGATGCTCCTAAATTTCAGACATTTTGGAGCTATTTGGGAGTCTTTCCACTAGGATAGTATGCTGCCTCTTATCTGAGGTTCCTTTTTCTATTATGCTTCAAACTAGAATTCCTTAGGTCTTTTTATTTATTTATTTATTTTAAATCCAAGTCTTCAGTCACTGCCTGAGTCTGAGCTACATCTCACATTCTGGCTGTATAAACTACCTTTGGTATCTACATAAACATTATAGTTCTGCACCTCCTCCCACACAGCCAGCACAAGCAGAGGCTCCCGGCCAATAATAATACTTCTTGCAAATTGTTTGATTAGAGTGAGATTTCTCAGATAAGGCACTGCTGCATGACTAAGAGGAATCTCTGTGTCTCCTAGTCTATCAGCCAACACCATGACACAGATTCATTTGTCAAGACCATCCCTTATTTTTTTCCAATATTAACGCTTCTGCTGCAAAATCTCACTTTGTGATCTGCCTTCTGCAGGAGATCGTTTGGCTCTGGAGGCTCAGTTGTCATCATGTTATCCTTTACAACTTCTGTCACTTTAGAGGAGACCTGTCCTCCTCTGCTGTCAGTCAACTCTCCATCAGAGAAACCATCCTCCTCCATGCCTCAAAAGATACAAACCCTATTCTCCAGTAGTTAGAGGAAGCTCTCTGTGAATGCAATTAAATGGTTTTCCAAGAAATGGCACGCATTGGTTATCAGCTGTCCTGCCTCCTGGGTTACTCAGGAGGGATGCACCAATGGCTTCCCAGGCTTTTTCAGTGAGCAGCAGTCTCTTTGTTTTTAATGTGATATTCAGAGTTTCCAGCACCGTGGGACCCCGGCTCTGGCTCAGGCTGACAGAAGCTGATGCAGCAGCAGCAGTAGAAGACTCAGGCACTCACAGCGTAAGTTCACAGCACAGTTACTGTGATCCTTCGTACATTCCCCTCGCCATCTGCACACCCGTTTCCAGAGCACGCTTAAACAGTTGCTGTTGAAACACAGTGTGTTTTGGCAATTATTTTATTAAAGCTATTTTAAAATGTTTTTCTGCCAAAATCTGTGGGCACAGTTACACAGTTACGAGAGACTGTGTTTTGAATTGTTTCATGGTGCTGTGGGGATGCTGGACCCACATCTGGGCTGAGCTCTCACCTGCTGGGCCATTCCCTGTGTTTTCTCTGCTTTTGTGCCTGTTTGTGCAGTGCTGACAGTGCCCAGGCACGGGCTCACCCTTCCTTTACAAGGCAGCTAAAAACACGGTGATACATGTGACTTTCCTACATTAGCAAATCCCCACACAGTCTGCTGGGTGTTATGTGGTCATGGAGGGAAGGAGAAGCAATTCTTAAAGTTAAGAATGAAAGAAATCAGCCATGAGCTGGTATATCCGCAGCACTAAGCTCGAGGATCTGCTTGTGCAGCACTAACTTGAGCTGGAGTCTGTTGTGTTTACTGTTAGCAGAAAGGAAATCAACAGAAGACCCTTTTTTCTTTTTTTTCTTGGAGGCAAGGGGAACTCAATGTATTTAGTTCTTCAGAAACAGTTACAAAATATTGCATTCAAGAGGAAAGGGTTCTGTATAGGACAGAATCACTTTACTAAAGCACGTGACATTCAAAATGCAGGAGGAAGAAAATTACTTTATAATTCTATACTGGATACATCATACCTAATTAATTCATTTTAAATGCTTATCATTAGAGATCTAAGAAACTGAAGGAACAGGAAAACCTATATAAAACTTGAAAATGGCAATTTTACAGGAATATAGGATGGAAGATTGTCAACAAAAAATAAATTAAGCATGTCTCTTTTTTTTATCCATTTTAGCTTTAACAATTCCAATGGAGAGGCAGGCATATAATGATTTAAGACATCAATTATTTTCATAGTTTTTTGTCTTAGTTGCTCCTGGAGATGAGCTTTGCCCTTGTGGATCACAGGTAAATCCCTTTAATGTGTTTTGAATTAATTGGAATCCATTTAAAATCTGAATTCTGTCTCTATTCTGCAAACCAGCAGAATCCTGAAGGTAAGGAGTGCCCTCTTGGACCAGCGCAGGTCCATCCAGCCCTTGCTGTCCCGGCAGCAGAGGATGCTCTGTTTAGGGACCAGCAACAAGCCCAAGTCTGTTATCTCATATGCCCAAGCATCCCTAATTATGAGTAGGCATCAGCAGAGATGTTAGATGATGATTCCATGCCTATTGTCTATTTTATCTGTTTGTATACCTGTTACCCAGTTTGACTAGTTTGTTTTTGAACCTGCTGACTGTTGCCTTAACTACAGCCTGTGGTAGGGAGTTCCAGACATTAATTATCTGCTGTGAAAAAAGGTACTGTCTTTGGGCTGTTAGTAATGCTCTATTAGTCTCACCTTTGTTCTAGTATTGTAAGATCTGATAAATAACAACCTTGTACTCACCTTAGCCACTGCCTTTACAATTCAGGCTTACAAAATCGTATAATTTCTCAGCCTTCTCATCTGCAGGTGGAAGAGCCCCAGCCATTTTAGTCTCTCTCCATAGAGCACCGTTCCACCCTCCTGATCACTGTGTCTGCCCTTCTCTTTACCTTCTCTAATTCTCTTGTATTCTTCCTGAAGTCTATAGACCTGTCCCTTGTGTAAGCACAATGTGGGGGTCCCAAGGTTTCATACGGCAACAGAATTACTCTTACTCTTTCCTCCTCTCCTTTGGTTTTCATGAGTCTCTTGGTTTTCTTTCAGATGGCCATTTCATGACAGTAAATAAGCAAGGAGATCTTTTTTTTCTGAAGTTTTCAAGGGCTGTGCTGTGGCTCACCTGTTCAGAAACTCTGCTTACACAATTTCTTTTTTGAAGTTGAATAGTTATGTTCCTTAAAACAGTAGAAATCTGGTAGAAAGTTATCTTTGGGAGTGGGCAGGCATAAATGTAGTGTCTAGTCCCTTGAAGATATTGCAGGATAAGCATTAAAACCTGTATTCTGGACACTCTTAATTGCCAAGTAAAATAACTGATACAACCTGGAAACACCAAAAAACAGGTTAAAAAATGCAGAACCATCTGCAAAATTCTGTATAACTAATGGCCTGTGTCTTGCTGCTAACAGGAAAGTAAGAGGTGTAATTGATGAAACCCTGTCTGAAAGGAAATCCCTGCCGCTTCTTCAAGACTGCGCAACAGCGTGCTGTGCCTGCTGGCAACCGCCATCCGGGCAAGATCCAGCCGGGAGTATTGCCCAGCCCTTGCTCACAACATGATCTGCATTGCAGGATCTGCTCTGGATCCCACCTGAGACAGCACTGAAAGGACCCAGGATACTGGCAGCAGGTAGTGAAATGTGCCTGCTTCCATGTAAACTTCTCAAACACCCTGCTGTAATAAAGGATTTCAACATCAAGTGGCAATTTGTGAGGACAGCTACACTCGGCAATGATTTCTAAAGAACTGGCTGGGCTATTGTTAGTTATAATGTGGGTGGTATTTTTTCTCGTCAAAGGAAATGCGGATTATCTTATAATTATCCCAGATACTTCTGACACTCTCCTACAAGCTATAAATTAATGGATTAAAACTACAGATAGTAAATTCAGAATTCTCTGTGGTGCTTACAGTATTGTCTCTCATGTGTGGCAGCTATGTGCCCCAGTGCAGGTATAGGCAAGAGCCTGAATAACTGTACTTTGAGGGAAAAAATTGTTAGCTAATACTCAAAGACATATGGTGGTCTTGGAAAATTATGCAGTCAAATAAAGAGGAGATGAAGATATGAATAGAGTTTTGGCAAATAAAGAAATCAAGCTAATATCAGAATCAGCTTGTTTTTCATATTTGTAGACATCTGGAAAATAAGTTGTAAGAGCTGTTCTTCCAAGTTACCATGGTATCAGATTTGGGTATTTCTACATTTCAGAAGCATATAATCTGAACTAGCCCTTTTATCAGATGTCAGCATTTTTAAATCTTCACCACTGGCATCCCATTCCAGCAGCACATGAAGAGTCCTCAGAGTCTCCTCAGCACTTGTTCTCACATGAGGTGTACCTGCCTGGCACGTGTGTCACGTCTCCAGCCAGCGAGCACACGCCTTGCACCACCGCTGCCTCCCTCAGCCTGCCTCCTCTGACTCCACTCTCCCTGGGTGAAATGGGTGCAGTAACCTTTAGATATTTAATAGAATAAAGTTATAGTAATGTTAAACATCTTTGAAGATTGTAATATAAATATTAACAAAATATGGAAAAATACCCATATGAAGTAGGCAGGTATTAAGTTGGTTCCTGTTGGTGCTGTATAGCTTACTTCATTAACAAATGTTAATTGAATTTTGGAGCAATAAGCACAGTATTAATGCAAAATAGTGATTATCAAATAGTTGTTCAGGGAATAATGTTAAGATAGCATATTAGAACCCTGTGCTTCATAATTAACCAATTTTGTTGCGTTTCTATGAGTTTTTGAAGGCCTCCTGTAATAACTGCATTTCCCCTTTCAGGCTGTCTGAGTCTGCAAAGCTTAGTTTGGAGCTTTGAACTTTCTCAGGTGACAGCAGCAGCTTTTCCCCAGAACACGTGTTGGGTGGAGTGAGGACACCAAGGGAGGGAGAAGGGGGAATAAGGCCCTGTGTTGGCAGAGTGGATCCGAGAGCCGTTGCTGAGCACACGGGTTCAACAAACGGTCTGGTCAGGAGCCTGGATACAGATCTGCGGTGGCATTTTAGACATCATGCAGTGCAGTGACCTGTGTCCCGTGCCATGTTTGCTAGCCCTGTCAGGTCTTGGGCACCTGAAACGGCCTGCGGCCTGTGGCTCAACACCCAAACAGCTGACCGTGGCTGCTAGACGCAACTGGGGCAGATCAGAGCTGGAGCAGGTACCAGTGGAGCTCATTTGAAGAGCTAAAAAGCACATGGCCAATTACAGTCTTGATTAATGCTGACAGCGACATCATCTCCGCTCCCACAGTGCTGCTCTCTGGTGATGGCAGGCAGGAGGCCAGGGCACGCCATGGGCCTGGTCCATGGGGACCAAGGGCACCTCTCAGGAGCGTGATCCCCCCGGGGAGCTTTGGGAAACGAAGAAATAAAGGTTGTGAAGCGCTCTGAATGCAATGTGAGCCTGTGTGGTAAAACCCTAACTGCATACCGAATGTGGGGTGATGCACAGTAAAGTAAGCCACAACAGCATTTTAAGCCACGGATCAAGGACTAAAGCACACACTGACAAAGGCACAGCCGAGTGCTGGCGGAAGGCGGGACCCGGCCCTCAGCGAGCGGCGGGTCGGCACCGAGAGCCGAGCCGAGCCGAGCCGAGCCGAGCCGAGCCGCTCCTTTCGGCTCCTCTTCGCGGCCCGCCCCCGCCCACCGCCCCAGGAAGCGCAGGGCTTTAGCGCCCTGCCCGCCGCCGCCATGCATTGTGGGGCGGCAGCAGCAGAGCCAAGATGGCGGCCAGCAGGAGGCTGATGAAGGTAACAGGCAGCGCCGTGCCGGGAAGGGCCGGCAGGCGGGCGGCCGCAGGCACCCCCCTCCCGTCCCGGGTCCCTCTTGGTGCGGGGGGTCGCCTTCCCAGCCGCCGCCCGGCGGAGCGGCTTCCTCTTATCCTCTCGGTGGCTCCCCGGGCTGGAGCGACCGGAACGGGAGCAGCCGGCACCTAGGCCGCGGCCGTGAGGGGCCTCGCTTCCTTCCCCGCCGCTGCCCGTGGCCCCGACGGCCCTCCGCGGCCCCCGGCCGCTTCCCGGGGCTGGGTGGGGGCATTCGGCGGTCGTTGCGGGCCGCCCCGTGCCGCGCCGTCCCCCTCCCTCGGGGGGCTCCCGCGGTGACTAAGCAAAGAGGAAGGGCCGGGGGGGAGGAAGCGCTGCTGCCGGGACGCCTGGGCCCCCGCCTGGGGCCGGGGCAGGCCCCGGGGCGCCGTGAGGGGTCGCCCGGCCGCCGGCGGTGCCGCAGCTGCGGGGCCCGAGGCCCGCCGCGGGGGTCGGGAAGGGTCCTCCGCCCTTCGGGGTCCGTGCCCCCCGGTGAGGAGCCGGGCCCGGGCGCCCGGGGCGAACACGTCTCAGTTTCGTTGTCTCGGAGAGGAACCTCTTCCGCGTATGAGTAAGATGTTTATGGCGCTGAAATATGGACCTGGGTCCAGGAGTTTCGCCGTTCGCCGCAGCCGGGGCGATGTTTTTGTCTTCGCTGTGTGTTTGAGCGCGGATGGTGCTTGTGGACGTAAACCCGGCACGTACGCTTTATTGTAAAATACTGCTTGGGATTGTGTTTCTCAACGTTTTGCTTGAGGAGTAAGGTGTTTCTTAGGAAATTATGACCATTGCCCCCAAAGCATGTAAGTTCATTTTATATGTTGTATATAATTGCCCATTAAGATTACAAACCGTATGCAGTGGGGTTTGTCTAGGACATGCACGCTTAGTGGTGTAAAACTTATCTGTAAAATGCTCTGGCAATACCTTATGGTATTTGCATGCAGAGTGCTTGTAACGTAAGTCAATGAACTTCACAGATGAGCCCTGTGAAACGCAGGGGAAGGACCCTGTAACTGTTAGATGATGCTGTAGCCGTGTCACAAAACCTGTTCTTGTGGGGTGCAATGGAACCGTGCTCTAGGGTTTCACAGATACGTGGGCGATTGTGTTAAACTTTGTCTTTTAATGTCGGATTTGCAGCTTCCTTCAAGGACGTGGACCCCTAATAGGTCTGCGATTTCAGTAGGACATGTAGATGGCAAGTTTTGAAGTTGCGTTTCCTTAATTGTACAGATGCATAATTAACCATTATCATTTGTACGTTTCTGAAGAAACCAAGAGCCCAGCAGTGCTTTCATAAGGCTAGTTTTGTTCTTTTAAATGCGCTATGGAGTAATTAAAAATTAAATGGTAAATATATTCTGTGCAGAGTCATTCACATATATAAAATCAGTAGGCATGAACCTTTATTGGTCCTTAAAGATCCTGATGAGATGGGATTCATTTTTTTATTCCATTTTTGATAGATGTTATGTTTTGTCACAACTTCAGCGTCATAATCAATATGTCTATTGCTCAAATAAGGTTCCTCTTAGTTTCTGATAGTAAACAACAATTTAAATTTATCTTTTTGTAAGGCAGCTTTTGTGCCTGTTCTGTAAAAATCCATTAGTTGTTCAAAAGCACATCACTAGTACTCTGGTAGGAAAAAAACTACATTTTCAATTATTTTTTCTTTTTAAATTTAAAATAAAACATAAAAATCTGAAAGGCAAGCAAAATTGTTCTAATAGCTGCAGTGCCTCTTGCTTCTCAGCTTCCCCCCCCCCCCCCGAGTTCCACTATATGTCTACACCATTAATACTTTAATCTTTCACTAAAGTGCTGTGAAAATGTTGTTGTTTGGTTTTTTTGACAATGTGACCTCCTCCTTTCCTGGAAATGGTGTGGCAGTTGCCTTTGAGAGGGGGTGGTGTAGGAAGGAAGGAGTTTGATAACTTCCCTCTTACAATTTTGCTTTCGTTTTTATTGCCTGCTGGTGGTGGGCTGTGCACATTGTCTGCTTGTTTCCTCCAGTCCAAGAGCTGCGAGATGCTGTATCGCATGGTTCCTAAAGGCTATTAAATCCACAGCTGCCTCCGTGCTTTTGCAGAGTCGAGTCGGCCCAAGTGGCTTTGGGTTTTGCTGTTCATCCCGGTAGGAGCAAAGCAGAGCTCTCTACAGATGATGTAATCTGGATGCTGTAGCATGACGTTTTGAGGGTCTGAACTTGCATGTGTGTCAACCTAATATCATTGTTTAAATTCCACACTCACAGATCCTTCTTAAAAAATCTTTCACCGTTGAAGTTTTGCAATATAGAAGAGTCTGTGGTGTGTCTTTCTTGGGGTCGTAGAATGATGAGTGATTATAACTGAAGGAAATGAAGTTTTTCAGTGTGACACTCAGTTATGTTTAAAATAATTTAGGATAAGCATTAACTGTGCTTTCTTTGAGCTAAATATCAAGTTTGTCTTTGGTAAGTGAGAATAAATTTTGAACCTTTTATAGGTCACGTAAAGCAATTCTCATTTCCTTAAGGTCTTGCCAACATTTTGAAGTACTGCATTTTTTCTGAACTCATGTCATACATCATAGTTATTCATATTAATCACAGTGGCTCAGAGAGACTGGATGTAGTGAGTTCATAATAACACAGTTTGCCCGTAGAAAACTGGGACTATGAGTGTAGTTTCCACCCTACAGGTGGAAATGGGTGTCCTTTTCAGATTGTGGAAGCCATTTGTATCTTCAATTTGCAAACCTCCTTGTAAAGGAATTATTACAAATTTTGCGATTTTACTTGTACAGTTCAATTTTAAACCTGAAGTCAAGTTATAACAAAAACAAGATTGTCTTGTGATCTCAGACTCTGTTTGAGCAAACAACATTTCCTAGGCCAAAGACCTTATTTATGGCCTATTTTTGCAGAGCTTTCTACTGTCACATAGTCTAACTGGAGTTTTCCCTACTGACTTACAAAAAATCAGTGGAGGCATGTCTTTTCCAGGAGAACACCTAGGTTAGCCAAAATTGAAGTAAGCATAGGTAATGAATAATACTCCAGCGACATCTGAGGTGGAGTTTTGATCTCTGAGCCACCATTACGCTTCTTCAAAGAGCCGCGGTTGTCAGATCTTGACTCCTCATGGAATGTGAGAGGTGGGAATAAAGCAGTATTTGTCAAGGATATGTTGCTGTGGATGATCTCTCGGGGTAAAAGCAGGCAAATATGGAGCAACCATAATTAGGAAAGGATCTAAGGCTTCTCTTTTAAGGGAGCTACTTGCTTCCTGAATCCTGCTCATACAAAGTGGTTTGTCTCCAAACACATACGACTGGGAACACAGATCTCCGAGAGATATGCTGGAGATCTCAAAGAAATCCTTTTCCAGTTGCCACCTACTACTGTAAAAGAAGCTGTTTTCCATGTGCACTCTGTAGCTTGGTGCTGTGGAGAAAGGGGGTAGTTGCTGACGGAAGGCTGTGTCTGTGCTGGGCAGTCACGGTCTGTCTTTGTGGGGCAGTGACGTGGGGCTGAGGTGCACCTGAGACACGGCAGTTTTGGGTGTTTGCGAGGCCCTCCTGGCCCCTGCATGGTCCCGTCCGTGGTATGGACAGGCTGAGGTGGCTGTAAGAGCCGCACTCTTGGTTCCTGGTTTTCAGATGTTCAAAAGTATCGTTAGTATTAAAAATTGAAAATAGAGCTAAAGAGTAAATAACGCTTCACATAAGAAAAGATGTACGTAAGCAATTATTTTAATCTTGTTGTTTTTCTTCTCCTTCCATAGTTGCACAGTCAAATGTTTATGCGATTGTTGAACTCCATGATAAAATACAAACACAAGGCTGCACCCAGGTACCTGCTGCAGACCCTCTGCAATCTCCAGTGTGCTCTTGTGAGCACCGCAGCCCTTCCAAATAAAGGGGTTTTAAACACCTTTGATATTGGAAAAGCCATTCTAAATTGGTCCAAACACCGATTCTCAGTAACAAGGGAAATGTGGTTTTGTGCAGTGTGTGATTGTCCTTATGCAGAAATGAGAATACTGATTCATTTTCCCTTTTTGAAACTCAGAATTGACAAAAGGATTTTTAATCAAAGTACTTTGCCAAAAAGTAGAATTACTCAGTAAATAAGACATGTGAGTATACAGGGTTGCAATGTTGCAGAGGAAAAATAAATTCTTACTCTCTTATAAGAACTAGTATTATTTTTCTTTTGGTAGATTTTGGTTGGGTTTTTTGGTAAAATTATATTTTATTTTAAGGTGTTCTAACACTTTTCTGTGCTCTATGAGATTCAGTAAGTAAAACTGGCCAGTTCCTTATCAGCATCTTGGAGCCTGTTTAACTTTGTCAAGCTTCTATTTGAGAATGTGTTTATAAATGGGTAAATGTAAATTGTAAATGGCAGAGAATCATGGTTTAGAGTTCTTTCAGTAGATCTTTGGTTTTGTTTGTGCATTTAATAGCATTTTGGGCTTGATGCAGAACTTAGTGAAGGCAGCAGGAGCCCTTACACTTATTCCCATATTCTTGGATTGCACTCTTACAAGTGTTTGCCTTCACTGCATTTTCCAATCTGGCTTGGTTTTTTTTAGAGAATTCCCAAAACTTGAAAAATGCATCGACAAGACAGTTGGAGGGTTTTTAAAAGACTTAACTACATTTTAAGCTGATGCTACTTTACTTTTTGTTTCAAACATTTATTTTTTGCTTTGAACAGCACAAATGATTAGACAATATTGAAAATCAAAATTTTAAATCCTAAATGATTATATGAGGCAGTACGTACTTCTATGACTCCCTTCAGCATTATATTTGGAGATCAGATACTGCCTCTAAAACAATGTTTTCGCCATTTCATGTGCTTTTCATGTGCTGTGTACAACACTTTCTCTGAATGTATCTAGAGTACACACATCAGGTCTCAAGAGAGCCCTGTGAAATAAGACATTTTTATTTTACAGATGTGGGAACCTATGCAGCAAGGTCACGTGCAAGGTTGGTGACAGTGGGGAATGAGGACTGACGGAAGTTCTTACTGCACTCTCCTAACCTTTAGTTACACTCCTACTGTGCTCCTTTAATTATCTTACTTGACAAAATTAAGGGGTGGAGAACAAGAAAAGGAATTAATCTATTTACTGTCTGCCTAGATTCTTAGGTGTTATTTAGAAATAAATATCTGGACTGTATCCTTTTACCTCAGAAAGTAATTTTTGTCCCTTTGGAGTTGCTCAAGCCCATGTTAAATGCAGAATTGACTTTTAATCTGTGCTGTTTGAAGGTACTTAGTAGCTCATTCACTGTTTTAACAGTACATTTATACTGTAGTTGTCTGCCTCTGTAGCTCTGAGGCAGTTAGATCTTTATTATGGGTTTTGGCAAGTACTAGGAAAAAAACAAAACAATCCGCCCCACACCCCCTTAAATTGTCAATGCTGAATCTCTGACCGCTTCTGAGGCACTAGACACAAAAAGCCCAAAAGCCTGACTTGCAAGTATAGCATTACATTGTATTTGTGGGGATAGTAGTATGAAAAAAAAAAAAAGCTATTTGTCAATACATCTAACATGGAATTGATTAATTTGGAGTGGCAAATGAAATCTTAAGCACTTCTAGTATAAGAGAAGTAATTTCTCTTAGAAATTGGAATCTGTCTGAAGCATGTAGTTCCTACAGGTCCTCTGCTAAGGTAGGCTTAGTTCTCCCTGACCTTTGCAGCCCTGCCTGTGTGTGAGGGAGGTAATTGCCTGGTTTATGCCCATCTGTCCCCTTCTCTGTTGTCAGTTGCTGGGGCAGGACCTCAGGGGCAGAGGGGGGCACAGAACACGGTCCTGATCCACTGCTTGGAGTTTGGTGAACTCCTGCAAAGGCTTCATGTCCCAGTTTAAAGAGGATGTCCTGTGTCATTTTCTGCTAGTTCTTTAGTGTCTCCTGGGCTGCTAAATACCCTCTCTGCTGTGGTGGACTTGAGGGAAAACATCGGGCAATTTTTATATTTGTTTTAAACTTTTATTTGCTTTCATACAGAGTTCTACAATTTTGTAATGATCTCTGTACTGGATTCTTGCATTTCTTAGTTTAGCGTCCAGTTTTTTTAACCTGAATCAGATTATGAAATGTAGGAGTTTAATTTTCCAGTAATGTGAAGCCATGCTTTTCTAATTTGTTTTATTAGCTTAAGAACATACCTAAATTACAGAGTCATAGGCCCCCTTTTTTGTGTCTGGGCCCTTGTTCTCTGGGCCAGCAGCAGAAGTGCTGCCATCGGAACCTGTGATATCAAGCAGCTTCTGCATGGGAGCTGTGCTCCACCCTGGAACGTTACGGGGGAAACTTCTCTTGTAGGTATGTTGTTAATATGGTAACTAAAAAATCGTCCAAACCCATTTTCCTTTCCTTGTTCTAGAGTGAAGGCACTTGTGATGCACATTTCTTCATGCTTAAATGCCTCCTGGTTAACTGGCTTATTTTGCCCCTGCTGTTGGGTGTGCTCTGTCTGGTGTGGGATGGGATTTATCCCCACACCCTGTGAAGCAGGGGTGTGCTGGGACCATAGGGCTCTGGACATGTCGAGAGCGAGCTGCCGGGATGCTCTTTGAGTGCAGTGCAATTCCCAGGCTGGGGAAGGGTCCCACGTAGGCCAGGCTTCTGGGTGCTGCTCCAGGTGATGACAGCCAGCTCTAAGGCACTGCACGGATTTGCAGCTTTAGTGATTGCAAAGGATCTCTTATAGCTGCGATAATAAAAGTTATTTTCTTTTGAATATTTTGGTTTGCTCTGTATCCCTATAAATGTGCTTCATGGGATTATTTTTGTGTGGTTTTTATATGTTTTCCTAATTTATTGAAATAGGATAATCCTCTTACCCTTTTTTAAAAAGAAAAAATCCTCAAACTGTCTGGGATATTGCATAAATCTCCCAGCAGTGAAATTTGGGGATTAATCCACAGCTCTAGTCTAAATTGTTGGGTTTAGTGTCACGAAGATTGTGTTGGGCATCAACTCAGTATCCAAGACTCCAAGGTTAAACTTCTATATTCTGGGTGTGCTCTTGCTGTCGTAGGTGCAGTGGGTGGGAATGTCAGTGTTCATCTCTGATGTGTGACTCTCAAGTGACTCTGGTTCCATGTGCATTTGGAAATCTCGTTTTCCCTTTGGGTTTGCATTTTATCGTGATGCTAAGTTTATGCAAGGGATTACTGTCTGTATTAAATCTCTGCCCGTCAGATGCAGAAAGGGTTGATCTAAGATGAACATAGAGCTATTCTAGAAAAAAAAAAACCCAAACAAAACCACAGGCAGTATAACACTTATACCAGGAAAACTGATCTTTTTTGTTTTTTAGTGTATAGTGCCTTTGCTTGTAGTTGGTGGTTTTTATCATAATATACTGTCTAGTTTTGCAAATATGCTAGCATCCAGGTAAGAGCGGTGCTGACAGTTGCTGGATAAGCAGCATTTTCCATAACCTATGGATGCAGGCATATGCTTCGGTTCTGAAAGCACTGCAAAAGTTTTATATTTCACTGTGGATCACTTTTGAATTTGAATTCAGTTGAATTCTCTTTAAAGATAAAACTGCTGAATTCAACAGCAAGGGGCTATAGTAGTTATGGGGGGGCAGGGAAAGTGGAACTTTGAGGTATTTCGTTTTAGGTCTTACTGAATACTCCAAGAAACAATTGCTACATTACGGTACATACGTAAATTTAGATATAAAAACGCTTAAATACCTGCTTCGGTGTTACCTAGATCACTAACAGATTGAAAATGGTTTGAATGGTGATTGACTGGTGCAGAAAGATAACACGTTCAAGAGTGATACAGCTATAAAGAAAGGTGTCAATGTATACTGTTAACTTTGAGGTACAAAACTGACATAAAGCTATATCTTCAAGTTATTGGTCTAAGTAAGGCAAGTTTTGCTTTGCTAATTTATGTTGGTCATGCAGGAATTTGTTGGTCTTCAGTTGAAACTGACGTAACTGAAATTAACGTATTTGGTGACTTTATCTGTGTTTAAAACTGTTATGGAATAATTCTTCAAAATCACTATTTTCCTTCAGACAAATTCTAAGATGCTTTTTTTCTGTGCAGCACAGGAGTCAGTTTTCTGTTACCAAAGGCACTGATTTGCATTTGAGGTTTAAAAAAGTGCATTAAAAATGTTTTTACTACTTCTATGTCTTTGTGTCTATAATGGTATTAATACCAAGGCATTTTTATATTTTTCTGACATAAAAAAAGGTTTGGGTTGTTTGTTTTCTTTAATACCTTGTGTGGGTTGCCACTGCTAAAACCTCAAGCTTCTTTACCTTTAAAGAAACCTATGTTGACCTCTGAATCTTCCGAAAAATAAAAATTAGTATCTTCTTTAATACTGCTATTAACTTACAGTTTGCTTGCTTTTCAGGAGCTTGAAGAAATCCGCAAATGTGGAATGAAAAACTTCCGTAATATCCAGGTTGATGAAGCTAATTTATTGACCTGGCAAGGGCTTATTGTTCCTGTGAGTATAGACTGCTCCTTTATTCTAATGAGCTTTAAAATAAAATGAGGATCGTTTGTAACTCATAAACCCACAGTTCAGCAGTGTAGCTGGTGACCATTAGATAGTTTTTGCACCCTGACGAGACTTTTTAATTATTATAAAACCTGACTTTCTGAGTTGTTTATGCAGAAGCTAGTTGTTTATAAATATATCATGAGTTTATATAGATTATACTGCAGCATCTTAGACATAGCCTGGGCAATGAAATGTGGTCCTGGATTTAGTTCTTGTCTGCCTTCAGACATCTTGTGTAATCTTGGGAAAATAGTGTAATCTTCCTGTCTCGTTTTATTTAAGTGTCTTCTGTGTTTCGTTTCATCAAAGTCTGATAATGTTTGCAGGTGTTTCTTATAACTCTTCTGAAGAAAAATCCATAGGTAATTGACTGCTGCTGTAGATTCTTGTGGTCAATATCTGCCTGGAAGCTTCATGGCTGCAGGCCTGATCCAGTGCATGCCTGCAGCTGGTGGGGGCTGTGGGTGCAGCTGTGGCACAGGGTTACTTGGGAAAGGTGTTGGAAAGCGGAAGGAAATAAAGTTTGTAGTTTATTACATGAAGCTTAAAGTACAAAATCTATGTCATCATAGGAAAAAAAATGAGGTGTGAAACACCTTGTTTACTCCTTAAAAGATTTATTTTATTTTTTTAATGGACTAGATTTATTTCTAGGATAAAATTGATTGCTGCAAGGAAAACAGTTGGATTTTCAGAAGTGAGCTCTTTAAAAGAAAGTTTTAGCATTAATTAATGCCTAAAAAACTCCCAACCTTCAATTTTTTAAAAGCGCTACAATCTTTTAAGAGAATGTTTAATAGAAGCAGATAACCACTGTATTAGTCAAACAGAGAGGGATTTGTTACAAAGGGGAAAGCAGGAAATTGAGTAGGTTGAATTCCTTGAAGTCACTTTGATTTTTACCTCCTTTATTTTCCACTGCCGTGGCCCATCCTCCCTTCATTACATGAGCTACTTTTAAGTGCAGCAATGGAGGCAGTGCCACTGGGGCATCAGTTATGCTTGTCCTTGGGTGCCACCTAGAAGGTCCCCCAACCAGTATAAATCTGTCCTTTTTTTATACGGCTTTGAAACATCTCTTCAGCAGCGCCTCCACTTTGGTACTGGGGGGCTACTCCCAAGTCACATCCCACAGGCTGAGATTGTAGCTGGGCCTCAGCACTTCAAATACTGCAGAATATACTCCATTTACTGATATTCATGGAAGTAATTCCTCTGAGTGGTTGAGGCTACTCTTACAAATAAAGCAAGCAGGATTTGACATTAAAACTTGACAGACCTGAGAAACAATACCCCTGCAGCATATCAGCCAGACTAATAGTCATGGTTTGTGTGTAACAGTTTACTGCTTTGATAATGCTTTGAAGCAGTATAAGGTTGGTAAATATGACTAATAAAGCAAAACACCAAAATACTACTTTAATCCTGTTAAAATTGGCAATATGTCCTATACAGCACCTATTTTTAACAGTTTCTGCTCAAGAGAGTATGAGCTTAGTGTTTGTTTTGCCAAGGTGCACAACATCACAAGTGTTTAAGCAGTGATGCGCTGCACTGTGCTTCACACCTGCCTTTTGGGTTATAATATGCCCCGTTACAAGGGAAATAGCCTTAAATTCACTACTGGTATAGTTAAGAGAGAATTCTGTCATGAAATTATACTTCCTACGGTAATTAATAAAGTGTTGTGTTGTATGTGTTCAAAGAGTAGTATAATTTATTGAGGAAATAGGTATATATAATTTATTGAGGATACTCTCTAGAAGACGCTGTAGTGTTGGTGTAATATTTTCAGCTGTGACAATGCTGGAGATAATGGCTTAAAAATGTAAGGTACAAGCGGGTTCCAAGTTTAATTTTTTTGCTGAGTTTTTGCTTTTGAAGTTTTACATGTCATTTCCATCTTAGAAAATGTCCTTGCTTAGGGTTTAGAGCCATATTAATCATCCTTTAGTAGCACTAACCAGGTACTGATTATTAAATTCTGTAACTAGGCTTGTTATGAAGGTGTGAAAGATACAAAGATTAATATTTTCAGCAGTGTTCATACAGAATTACTGTGAAAGATACTTTTTTAAAAGTTTTTGTTGTATATAGCATATTTTGTTCTTTGGAAGAATTGTTACTTTTTAAGGGTATTTGCTCAGTTGAGAAGCAAATTGAAAGCAGCTTCTTTTTTCGGCTTCTTTTTTCCTGTTCTAAATTGTAGAATAAGGTAGTTTATGTACTGTGTGTTGAAAAGGCACAGTATTTGTTTGATATCAACATCAAATGAGACTATCTACTCCAGGCTCCTTGCTCTCATAAAAGGTACAGTTGATGCACCATAAATTTCATTTCACTTAATCAAAATTGCTTGCTATGGACAAATTTGCAGTGCGAAAATACTCCGGGTGGATGAGAGTCATATTTGTCACTTGTGTTTCAGTATTTATAATTCTGCTTCTCTTTCTTATCAATGTCAAAAAAATATATAACATAATTGGAAATTAATTGCTTGAATATTCTGCATTTTGTCTATTTAAAACATGAGCAACCCTTTACATACATCTTTGATTCAATGTATTGGTGAGTTACAGTGAAGAACTGTTCTGAGAGTCAAGCAGAAAATGGACATTTTTAAGGCAGTTCCTGTATCAGTGCATCCTCATGAATTACAGCATGTGATGGCCCTGTGGGGGAGAGGGCAGTAACTGCTTACGTTGTCACCACCACCAGAAGTTATTTGTTAAACTTCCAAAGCTTTTAGGATTGCTTGGATAAAAACTAATTTTAAGTCCATCCTAGTTACCTAGTTTTTCCCTTGACTGCAGAAATTGTGCTGTATTTCTTATGAACACATGACCAGAATTCTCCAATTGGTTGAAACTGAAATTAAATGTTTGCTGTTGAATAATATTTTAATAGAATGCTCCCTACTCCCAAATATTGGGAAACCTTTTTTAACTTCTGGAGTGGGTTTGATTGCAGGGAATGGCCTGGTTGCTAACAAAGAATGTGTGTGATTATACTTTACACCAATTGGAAACTCTTGTCCTTTGATTCTCGTTCCCCGAGTGTTTGGAAAGGCTTCGTGCCATAGTTACTGTTTTCAGTGCAGAATGGTATTTTCTTAAGCTTTAAATCTAGCAGTGGCTTAATTTTTTTCCCTGCCTTTCTTCTGCAATTAGTATTTGAAGCAGTAACAGTAGTCTATCGGGTTTTCTACATGAGATTCTGGGCATTGCTTCTTCTGTTTCAGCATGAAGAACTACTTTGCTTACTTCACGGTCCTCTCATCGTGCTCCTTCAAAAATTATCTGATAAGAGTGGGTGCTAAAACCGCATACAAATTCAGAATGTTCTCATGCAGACACAGTGAATATCTATCTTTACTACCAATGAATCCTCAGCAGATTTTTGTGTAGTCAGCACAAAAAAGTTCTCAGAATATGGAGGAAAATCTGACAAATGAAATTGCTTTGCTGCTCATACCACCATGTTGTTGGGCACGTAAAATATCTAGGTTTAGAGAAACCAATTTTCCTTGTCAGGCTCCGTGTTTGTATCTCAGAAAGGGTTTACAATGGTTTTTGAAATACAAGGTTGAGAATAAAACTACTTATTAGATAGGACCTTTTGGAGTAAATGGGATTGGATGCTTTCTTACCAGTAGAAGTGTCAGCTGGCTTCAGAACAAAGGTAATCTGCTTTTTCCAGGGTGAATACAAATGTTGTATTGCCTCTCTCTTACCAAATAGGTTTTGATGTTTCCTGACACATAGATATGACAGTATGCGCTGGAAGAAAGTGCCTTTAAAAGAGGTCACTTGATAGATCGAAGTCTGGAGCATGCTTTTTCTTAATTGCATCCATTAGAATATGCCAGATTCTTGACATTCTGCCTTCTTGTTGCAGGA
Organism: Tringa tobata; assembly: GCA_033628505.1. NCBI lineage: Eukaryota > Metazoa > Chordata > Aves > Charadriiformes > Scolopacidae > Tringa > Tringa tobata. The sequence goes on from JAHREE010000158.1 coordinate 378,026, forward strand.
CAATCCTCCATATGATAAAGGAGCCTTCAGAATCGAAATCAACTTCCCAGCAGAATATCCATTCAAACCTCCTAAGATTACATTTAAAACAAAGATCTATCACCCCAACATCGATGAAAAGGGGCAGGTTTGTCTGCCAGTAATTAGTGCTGAAAACTGGAAGCCAGCAACCAAAACTGACCAAGGTAGGACTCCATGTGGAGAAGGAACTGGGTGTCGAGATACTTGGTATTGTGTTTAAATGTAAAGCCAATAGCATTCCAGCTTGTCAGCTGGTCACTGCTCTTACAGTATATTCGTTGTGGTAAGGTTTGTGTCATGAATCACATGTTGTGAGCAGAATGTGCAACTCCTTTGGCATCTCGTTTTGTTACTGGAACGTAAGGTAATGACAGTGGCGGGTGGCATTTCCACCTCCAGGAAACCACATGGCTCTTTATGACTGAGGAGTTTAAGGCAGTGTCCTCAGCATACTTAAAAATTCTGGTGGTAGTTTGTGTGGGAATTATTTTGTTTCTTTTTAAACAGTGACTTTATAATCCAGAGGTGTTGGGTACCTTCCTGGGTGTTTGAAAGAAAGGGTCTAAAACCTCAATCAAGGCTTTGTGTATTTTATAATCTCTGCCATTGGTTCAGTGATTTGAACGTACAGTTTGAAGTGTTTAGGGAGTCATAAACAAAACCTGAAATCATAACACAGATTAACTCCCAGTTCTTAAAACATCACTGCTGCGAGGCTTACTGTTTAGAGTGTCTTTGGATAAGAATTTAAATATTTTAAAGAAAACATTTTCATCAGGTTCTGTGGCAGACTGAGAGTGGGATCTGAGCAGGTTTTTTCAGTTGTTTCCGTTAGTTGTTGGAGTGAGGATTTCATGTTTTCTGGCAGGTAATGGTTAGTTTCATATTACGCACTTATTATTGTACATATAGAAAGAGCAAGCGTCCTTGTAAAAACTATGGGATTTTTAATAATACTGATTCAAATGAGTAGCACTTGAGTCCAGTGCAAGTGCTTCAATGGCACTGAAGTGTCTTGCTCTGTAGGAGAAAGTATTTCATTGTTCCAGATTCCTCTTTAAGGTTGTTCTCATGTGAACAGTGTTCCTCACAGTAAACAATGCTGTACTTGAGATTTCTTTTTTCTGTGTACATCTGTGTGTCAATAAAACTACTTGGAATTGGCATGACCTTGCCCCGGAGACAAAATAGAAAGATTCCTGTAGGTATTTCTGAAACTATTGAGTAGTTAAATGTTGGGGAAAGCAGAGGTGGCAGCAAAAAGAACCTGTTAAATAGGTCAGTGAAGTTCTTATGTTTTACCCCAGGTTACACAGGACAGAGATCCTGGGGAGAGATGAGGTGGAAGCAACATGTACAAGTTTCTGTTAACGCCTTAGCAGTTGCCTTAGCCCTGTGAGCCTTGTCTGGTGAAAAGAAGGGACGACGTGTCTCGGCCTGGCCAACACGAGTTGGCATTAGTTGGAACTGTTAAAGCAATCGTTTATGTGTGGGAAATAGTGTCTGGCTGGGAAGTGACAATTCCCTTTCTATTTGAGAGAGTGAATAAAAATTATGCTAAAATCAGAATTTGGAACAAAGCCTGGGTAACAAAATATTGCAGATCTCTCAATTTTTGCTGTTTTGTGGTCTTTGATTTGTTTTCTAACTCTTTCTCCAAGAAATTGTTTTAACGTCAACATCTGTTACTACATCACCGTATGAACCTGCAACAATGCTATTACAGCCCTGTTAAGTGTGTGTTCCTTTTCCTCCAGAGCTTTCCTGCATTGAAAAGGGAACTTCAGTCTTTTTGGGCCTTTCTCAAGTAAATAAGGCAGCATTATTAGTACAGCATCGAAGTGATCGGGTTTGATCAGCCAGGTGTCAGGAAAGCAGAGAGATTAGGTTCATCATAAATCATTAACTCACCTTTCATGTACTAAAGGTGCATCTTACTGCTGTACTTTTTATTAACTTATGCTTAATACTAAAACTGCTGTGAAAGTTTAGTTTTAAGGTGCTGTGGGTATTGAGGCAACTCCTGTTAAGACAATCCCAGTTTTTTTGGGCTTGTGTCTTTAACCTTAATAACATGGTAATGCTTTCTCTGTAGTGTTTGAGGGTGTTTTACTGAGTGAAAGGGGATTGTCGTGTGCAGAATTGATGCTGGTTGGATAAGTAGTCATTAATATGATGACAGCTGTTGCAAGTCCAGGACTGGTGAGTCCATGTTAAGTCAGCGAATATCAATTCTACATTCCTTAAGTAGTTTGTTGCAGTTTAAACTGCAATGGTTGAAGTAAGAAATGTTCCTGTTCAGCAGTATAGCTCCAGGTGTACTTCTCTGGATGCTGAGTGGTTGTGTTGAGGTGTGTGCCCCATCCCTGTCGGGTACGGGTGGAGACTGATGCTCTGAAAGCAGCCACTCTGGTATTCTGGCATCTGCTGGAGGGAGAAGCGTTGTGAGAACTTCCATTGCAAAACCAGGGGGAACCCAGTGGAACTGCTGGAGCGGTTTGCTCTGGGTTAGAGCCCGGGCTCGGCTCTGCCTCTCTGTGGAACAGCAGCTGGGTTGTGGAGCCCCTGGTGCTGGGAGCTGGGGGGTCGGCAGTTCTTGAGGGCAGGAGGAGCAGCCAGGTCCAGCCTCTAGTGTGTGGCGTTCAGTTGTGTTACACCTGCTTTAAACACTCCTGCAGTGCTGCTCTGGATTGCTCTGGGTGCCCAAACTTAACCTCAAACAGGATATTACTAGTATTGTCCTACAGCTGGATGCCTTCTTGTGCCCATTGTCTCTAGGCTGGCCGAGTTACCACACACCTTTTAGGAGGTGGAGGTGAGAACTCCCACTTGTTGTGACCTGTCTGGCTGTAAGTGGTGGTGAGAACATGCATGAGGAAGAATGAGAGTAAGTGTCATTGTAGTATGGGAGGATCCCCACGTAAATGTCGAGTGCAGTTCAGTTATTTTAAGAATGACATTTCCTTTGGAAGTGATCAGGGAAGGTTGAAATGGCTATGAGCAGCGGGGTGAAAAGCATTTCGCAGTTCTTACTCGTTTGTTTGCACGGTGTCTCTCTGACAGTGGGTGTCTTGGGCAGCTGAGGGTAAATGGAAGAATTGTCTGCTGTTTGCAGGGGCAGTAACAGTCACAGGAAAAATGAAGCTGAAACCAGTTGGTCTCCAGAAGCAGTCTCAGTTCCAACTGCAGCACTGAGGTGCTGGGAGGAAACGTTTCGTGGTGGAATTCCCACCTTCACCCAGTCCCTGTTGGAGGAACTTCTCTGTGAAACTGGGTTTCTTCCTTAGCCATAGGGGAATGTTTCAGCCAGGATGCCAGTTACATGGGAAATAATTTGTAGTGCATTTTGGTCCCTATTCAAGCCGATTTTGTTTACAAATACGACTTTCTGGTGTTCATTCACGGTCATTGAACTAAATCTTGGCATATTGCTTTAGTTTATTCACGCTCTGCTTTTGAAAAGACACTAGATTTATGGGGATGTATTAAATGCAGTTAAAGCTCTTTTCTTACTGGGGAATTTTGCTTACACTTTGATTTTTAAAAATTAATCATTTTAGTCTCTGATGGTATTTATACTTCTTTTGACAGTAATCCAGTCCCTCATAGCACTGGTGAATGATCCACAGCCTGAGCACCCCCTTCGGGCTGACCTAGCTGAAGAATACTCTAAGGACCGTAAAAAATTCTGTAAGAATGCTGAAGAGTTTACAAAGAAATATGGTGAAAAGCGACCAGTGGACTAAAATCTGACACAGTTGATGTCAGCACCGTATGACAGAAGATCGGAGCAGTGCATTTGAGACACCCCGTAAAGCAGGACTCTATGGAAAATTGACAAGTGCCACCTTTTGGTGTTAACTTGTGGCTGTTACTAACTTTCTACAGTTTTCTTAATCAAAAGTGGGCTAGGTAACCTGTAAAGAAAGGATTAAAATTTAAGATGTTCTAGTTCTGCTTTCTTTGTTTAAAAATCACTGCTTCAATATACTTTAAAGTATGCTGTTTTCTTTTTCTTGTCAGAAATTATCAAAAATATCTTAGACTTATATTCTGCCCTTAAATTGAAAAGGTTGTGGCTGTCATTTCTTATTTTTTCCTTGAAGTTCCCACTATCTTAAGATCATTTAATTCTTCATTGAATTTTATCCGCCTCCCCAAACTGATGTCTTAGAAAAAATAGCCCAGTTCTGGCAGAAAATGATTGAGTGTTTGGCAGTTTTGTTTACTTTTCTTTTTAAATGTTGCACTGTGCTCTGTGGGACTTGTTGCAAGTTCCCCTTAACTTCAGTTTGTAACATAATAAACAACAAACAAACCAACCCCCCCCAAAAAAAAAAATCAGACATAATGTCCAGGTCTTATGTAAATCTGGCTGATGTTACCACAAAATGTTTATTAAACGGGGAAACCCAAGTTTTTGTCTGCGTCATTGAATTAAAATATGGCTTATGTCCTGCTTCCAGAAAACTTTGGGAAGAAATTCTGTAGCCAATGAGTAGTGGAATGTGATTCCAAACCTCCCTCGCTTCTGTCCTTAATCCCTGCGCAGAGCAGCTGGGGAATGTGCACAGAACAACATTGCAACCAGCTTAGGAGCCTCTCAGAAATTGGGGACCAAGAGGTACCAAAGCGATAAACAGTTTTTTGAGTTAAAAATAGGTATTTTGGAAATGCTAATTTTGAATCCTAGTACTCAATCTGACAGCACTGCTTGTCATCTTAGAGCATTTTTCCATCAGAACGCGTATGAAACATCTGTGTTCTATGGGATGGCACTTGTGCCCGTTCCCTGCCCTGTTGCTGTACAGCCCGTACTGAAAATGGTCTGAGTAAGCAACAGCCTGAAACAGAGTTCTAAAACTACAGGTTAGAAGACTTAATGAAGGCTTCAAGCACTGTTCTAACTGAACCAAGCTGAGCTCCAGGGCACCCCGAGCCCACTGAGGGGAGCCCCCCTCTGTGCAGAACTGAGCACCCTCTGCTGTCTCTTGCTTTCCACCTGCCTTCTCCCTGCTCCAGAGCTGATCCCCAGCAAACTGCCACACAGTCAAACTGACCCCGGTCCCCGCTGGGGCACGGCGCTGAGCAAACACTTCTATCTCCAGAAACCCAGTTCCTTGCGAGCACATATCACTTTGATGTGCAGGACGCTGAGTTAGGAAATCCCTTGCACCTGGGTGTTGTCTCTGCTCCTCAATTCAGTTTCAGTACAGCCTCTGCCTTTGCAACCTTCCCCAACTAGTGTGTTGAGCGTAGGGCTCTCTGGGGTTTAACGTCTTGTGTATTTGCCCTTCCTTCGTTCATCCCTCTCCTCCAGCTTTCAGTTCTGATTTAGTGTAAACAATGACAGCCCAGTACCTCACCTCTGTTGAAAGTAAATTTTTTTATAAGTTAGGGAGCTAAGAAATTTTATGTTTAAGTGTTCTTAGACAGATTCTTTGGCAGGTAAATAAAGTTAAACCACATTCACCTTATTTACAGAAACTTGCATTTCCTGAGTGTTTTCAGGCTTGTGAGAGCACTATTACCAAATTTTCACATCTTTGTGTCTTCATTTGCAGAAAGTTGGTACTGATTTTGTTTCATTCATGCTCACTCAGATTCATAATAAAATAATGCCAAATTATCTGTCAAACTGAAGTGCGTGTAACTTCCACATCACAGGAGTCACTGTACCTTTTGATCATGTCTGTTGGCACGGAAACTTGCCATTCTCTAAGTTTTCTTTTTATGTAGAACAGAGCTGTAGCGCTGTTTGCTGCCCGCGTTGCTACTCACGGGCAGGCTCTCTGGTTTGAGCTCTCGGGGCAGAGGCTGCAGTGGTGAATGGGATGCCGTGGGAAGGGAACCCGAGGGCTGTGCCATTCAAGGAACTCCGGTTGATTCACGCAGGCTCCGTTGGCGCCACACCAGCTATTCCGATTCCAGCTGCAAACGTCTCCTAGAAGACAGATATCGCTCTCGGTTCTCCCTGTGTGTTCTTCGTAGCTCAATTCCTAAACTACGGGATGTGTAACCTGAGTGAGGGCTTGTGTCTGTGGGCGCCTTCTGAGAACAGGTAGAGATCCAGTGCTGTGCTGCGTGGCTAAGGAGAAGGAAAAAACTCAAAAGTTTGAAGTCCTATGTTAACTCAGGAAATCCAGCTCTTGTTCTCTCGGGTTCCCTAAGCCATGCTGAATTCTAAACCTGCAGTTTAATATCCAAAATAAAAACAACGTACTGTTGAAACTACACCCAGGAGTACTGGTATAGGCTTTCTGCAATTCCATTCTGCTACCCTAATAAAAATTGCTCTCAAAGGCGTTGTGGCATGGTTTTGGTTTTGTTTTCAGAGAGATTTGGGGGTTAGGATTATTTTTTTTTCCAAGTATCCTGGTGCAATGATGTTTGTAGGTAGTGTCTGAATGCCTTTATTGAACTTGTCTTTAAAGCTTTGATAGAACCACTGAGAAACTTTCATATCTCCACACCTTTTATGCAATTGGAAGGTTCCTTATTTAGAAGTCTTTCAGTAGATCTTTATTTCGCTGTTTAAAGCTCCCTTGAATTTAAAAGAAAATTTGGGCTTTAATGCTGTTTGTTTAAAAATACGGAATTTGCAAAATTTTGTTGTTGTTGGCAATTCAGAACTACCTCGGGTAGGGCTGTCGTGTTGGCAGCGTTCTGCTCGCAAACAGCGTGTAACGTCCTGAGGATCCCAAGCAAATCGGTCGGGTGGGACGTGGAGCAATTGAAGTGTTAACAATAAGGTTAAAAAATACCCATCAAAACGCGGTCCCGGTGTGAACAGCTGAGCTCTGGAACTAAATAACCACCGCTGGTGTGGGGCTTGTCCCTGCAGTGACCGAAGAGCCACCAGTCACTAGGTGGCACTCACAGGGTGGCCGTGCTCGGCAGCTCCAGCCTCCGGGGGGTTTTACTCCCCTTACCTCGCGGGGGGCTCCGCTGCCCAACGCCCCGGGACGGGCCCCAGGAACCGTCACCCCAAAGGGAACGGCTGCTCTCGGCTGCGGGCACCGGGGATGGGGGCTCACGGTCAAACTCAGCATTTATCAAATTAATTCTGTGACAGTGATTTAGGAAAGAACCTGGGAAAATACCTTCTAAAGCATCTCTGATGTTGTTTTTCATATTTGTACAGAACAAAACGTTCCCAAGATGTTTAAAGGGGAGGTGAGTGGTTCCCATTAAAGCCGGACACCCTTTCGGGCCACCGCAGGTGAGTGGGATGGGTTTGGTCTCCAGATAGAACTGAAAACAAGCGCCTTCTGAGGCAGTGCAGTAGAAAAACACCTGAGTTTATTTTTCATTTAGAAGAATGACAATCATATTTAAATTTGTAATATTATAAAAATGGTTAACCAGAAATGATTACATTCAATAGATCACTTTTGTGCAGAAAATTAGCATAAACAATCTGAAATACTTCTTCCATGTGAACGTTACATATGAGCGACAGGGCTGCCGTCAGGAGCACAGTAGAACGTGTCGGTGTTAGTGGGGTTGTTGAAGACTTGCCCAGGTTGCTCCACAGCCCTCCCACAGGTCACTGGGCCGCGCGGGAGCAGTTGCTGCTCAGCTCGTAGGCAGCAGTTACAGAAATAGCAGATGGGTCAACAGTTGCTGCTCCTTCAAAGTCATCCAGAGGAAAAATAAAAAAAGCCTCTCTGAAAGGGCTGAGGCCGATGTTACTTTCCTACCGTGGCTTTATGCCAACAGGCAACGTAAATGGGAAGAGCTGTAATTACCAGAGCTGGACATGGACTATGGCTTTGAATGTGGCTGTGGACGTCCCTGCTTAGCCCGGCTGTCATGCCCCTGCACCCTCGCCATCGTGAGCGGGCACCAGCAGAGGGGAAGGGACCGCAACCCAGTGCTGTTAAGAGGAGGAACTGCTGAGGGTTGCCAGGCCTCCTATGGGCACCCTGCACGGAGCGGTTGCTCCAGAGCAGCACTTGCTCCCCAGCAATGGCTCTTTTTTTTGCAGTTAAGTCCCAAAAGAGAAATGTTCAGAACCCTTGGGGGGGTAGCGTGCTCCTGGGTTGGCAACTGCCTGTCTTGAGAGTATGACTGAAGTGGTGGTGGTGGGGGGTGTAGTACACGCTTGTTTACTTAAAGATCTTTGAATGAACAGAGCTGAATGTTGTGGGTTTTGTAATGGCTCTGCAGCTCTGGCTTCATCAGTGTCTGCAGCTCATGGAGGCGCTGCCAGGACTGTGAGAAATCGTCTGGTCCTTCCCCACAGCCGCCGACGGGGGGGACACTGGGGTACCCAGGGTGCACCATCAGCTCAATCGTTACCATCCTGCTCTGTGGCGCCTTGGACACAAACTCCTCGATGGCAGCATCAATGGCGCTGCAGATGCTGCCGACAGACATGTTCTTGCCCATGGTACTCAGGCCTATGTAAATGTCTGGCCACCTGTAGCCAGAGGAGGAAACACCGATGTTAGTGCCAACAGGGGGGTTATAAAAGACTGTGTTACGTCCAGTGGATCAGGAATCAAAATTTACCTAAAACTTAACATAGAAAAGGGGGAGAGGGATTTTAAAACTTTGAACTATGAACTAAAGTAAAACTAGAACTACAAGGCAGTAATGCTTTTTCTTTTCTTATTGAAACAGGACACTGTTTAAAGCAGCCCTTGTGCCCCAGCACTTTTATCCTCCTGAACTTTCTGGTAGGCCCCAAAGGGGCTCCATTCTGAAAAGATGCTGTAAGGAACTGCTAAGATCTCATAGCCTTACCACAAAAGGATGAGTAATGCCCGACTTACCTGATTCCGTGCCTTGTAAACACATCCACTGTGTTAAACGAATCCTCTTCAACCCCCAGATAAAAGTCCATCAGGGATGGTGGGATCCAGTCACAGTTATGAAGGCCTGGCTCTATTGGCACACGTGTGTACTGGATCCCATATTCCTCCAACACCTCTGCAAATACATGCCTGACCTCTGTAAGCAGAGAGAGACACTTCAGCCAGGAATCAGAAAACCAGCTCCTCCTCTCCCCGGGAGCTGTGAGCACAAAGAGGACTTCCCAGGTTTAAGAAGATGCAATTCCATTTGGCTGCTCTTCTGCTGACAGAGGCTGGTGTGGAAAACAACTGGCAGGATGGAGTTCTAGCACCTGAAAGAGCTGCCAGCTTTCCCAGACTCCAGCGTCCCAGCTTAAACTGGCCAGTCTGTGGCTGGCCCTGGTCTGCCTCCTCCAGCGCAGGTGGGAGCGTGGAATTGGGGCGCTGAGGGGAGTTACCAGCCCTTGGAGGAGAAGGTGCAGCCTGGGCTGTTTGTGCTGGTAATGACCCAGCTCCCCACGCAGCCACTTTGGGCCCAGGTGGGACCAGTCAAACTGCAATCACAGAGCAAGTGTCTTACGGTGAGGTTTATTGCCCCAGAGGAAGCCATGGCCAGGGAGTCTCAGAGATGACTCTGGCTCTGGCTCTCACTCTCAGCGCTGGAGAATGAGGACTCCTCTTACCTGGGAGGACGTGAACGTGCTGGTGCCCATCCATGTGTGGAGGTAGGTGACCTGTCAGCTTATGGAACAGCTCCACCTGGGCCTTTAGCTCCTGCTTCACCTGCAGAGCAGAGATGGGTCAGAGGAGGACCTGTCAGAGGCTGAGACCTGGGGAGTGTGAGGGGCTGCTGGAGACCCCTTTGGCTGTCACTGGGAACCTCCCTGGGAGGCACAAGGTGCTGGAATGGATAAACAGGCATGTGGCTGCCCAGAGCCTTCCCCAGGCATGAGTCTCGTTATGCTGCTGGTGATGGGGACGGTGCTGATGCTGGGGTTTTCTAAAATATGTACGATATTTGAATACCCATTTCCCTTTAAAATGAATGGGGAAATGGGTCCTCATATCCCGTAGGGAGTTTTGATTGCCCAAACACATCCACCCTTGTTCATGGGGCAAAAACAGCGTCTCTCTAGAGAACAAAAGCCTCTCCCGAGGTGATGAAAAGCCTACTTAGCACTTCTGGCATTTCACCTTTACTGATCTCTAAAATACCTAAAATACATTGCCTCTTCTGCCCCTTCAGATAAGTAGTTAATGGACATTAGTGTATGCAGGCACTGGAGCAGGGAGGAATGAACTCTCAAAGGCTGCAGAGCCTTTGGCAGAATTAGGGACAGGACACAGAGAGCCCTCTCTGGCCACCTAAGAGACACGGGGGAGGTTCAGCTCTAAGCTTACACCTGGGGAGGGCCTTCAGCTGTTGATCTGGATGGGGAAAGCAAGCTGCATGGCTGTACGTGGCTTTCTCCTACCTCTGACATATTCAGGAGACCTTTTGATAGAGCTGTTCTGAACCCCATTTTCCCATGGAAGAATCCATCTTGGTTGAGCAGAGAAGAGTTTGTCTTGAGCGCCTCGCATACGGGAGAGCCCTCGGAGAGGTTGGCGTGGAGGCCGATTGGGATGTTGTGTCTGTAACAGGAATGAAGTATCTGTCAGCTTTGCACCTCTGCCTCCCTTACTGTGGCCAAAGCAGGAGACTGCTGTGAAAGGTCTCAGCTGGTCTGAAAAGTGGTGGTGAGCTCACTGCAGCACATCTTCGTGTCCCTGCTCCTCTAGAAAGCAAAGCACAACAGAAAACAGCACAGTATCTCCAGGTGTAATCCTGTGCAGGCTGACGAGGGCCTGTCTGGGACTCCCCCATCTCTCTTTTCACCCTGACTCCTGCGGAAAGAGCAGGCAAGAGGTGTCTCAGACTCAATGCAGTGGGCCTGGTTGTGTAATTGTTGACAAATAAACGTTCATCTGGCTTTCACACGAGGGACCTGAGCACACGACACATGCACTAATGCCTTGCTGCTGAAAGAACGGGAAGATGCTGTGTTGGGAGTGGGGGCCCTGAGTGGGCAGCGGATGGCCGGGCGGGAGGCATCCCCTCCAGCCTGTGACCTGCTCGAGCCCAAAGCCACAGGAGAGGAGGGGGCTGTCGTTTGGTTTTGGTTTGATTTCATTTTATTTTATTTTATTTTTTGAAATCCACCTCCAATTCTTTACCGTGTCCCTGGGAAGCTCTGACAGCATTTGTACCGCAGCACTGCTGTCTGCAGGAAGGATTCATGTGTTACCATGAATCAGCAGATGAAGACCTTTATTGTGGAGCGCTTTCCTCCCCACGTGTTGTGGGAGAGAGAGATGAACAGCTGAGCCCCTCCGGCGCCTGGCAGGAGCATTGCATGAACCCCCTCCAACAGCGGGCGCCTCAAAGGCTGCAAGGGGGACTGTTTCAGGAACAGGCGCGACCCTCCGACAGCTGTGGGACACGGAGGAGCCGAACTCCCATGGTGGAACCTCGGAGCCGCTGCCCTGCCGGCGCTGAAGCCAGCACCAGAGCTGGGAATGCCTGGAATGTGGAAGTGCAGAGAGAGCTGCCCTTGTTCTCACTGAAAGGGGAGACTCAGACTGTAATATTAGAGCATCTCCCAGAGCTTTGGCCAACGCCAGCTGAGTATCTTAATAGTTTTCTCCTAGGGTTAGTCCGGCTGGTGTGACAGACGGCCCGTGCTGAGGCATCTCAGGAGGAACCCTTAGTGTTTAACAGCTCTGGGACACAGGGACTGAAACCAAAACTCAAAATGCGGCATGTGAGAAACTTGCTCAGAAACGGTCATCTGTGGGAGACGCGCAGCATCAGGCGTGCTGGGAAAGCTGGAGAGACACGGGGAGGAGCGCAGGGCAGCAGCACAGCGGGGTTCTGCTGCCGACAGCTTCCTGCACCCAACTGGGATGTACAAGACAGATGATGCGTCTGTTCAGCACCAAACGTCCTGCTGGCCGGTGTTCATTCCCAAAAGCCCTGACGCTGCATGAGCACCTCAGTTCCTAAGTGCAAGGAGATTAAAACATGAGCAAAACATAAAGCATCAGAGTGACTGGCTTGGCTGTGCCTTGGGAGACGGGCTCCACCCACACTCTGTCCTGACCAGAGGCTGGGGCTCCAAGACTGAACCAACAGCCTTTTCCCCGCTGACACACACAGTGGACTAACGCCCGCTCCGGAGTGTCTCCCACCACTGAAACGTAGCTCCTGCAACCAAAGAGCAACCCAAGGCATGCTGTATTGTAAAAAAGGCAGGGGGAAAAGTCAAGTTACAGGAATATCCAGGAAGGTCCTCTTTTTTTCAGAGGGCAGATGATTGCTTCTGCTACACAAACGTACTTTGTAGTTGCTCATGTAATTTCAAAGACTGTTCAGCATCTGCTGTCCTACTGGCTGAAATACTGAGGCAGAGACAGGCAGTTCAAGCAGCTCATTCGGCACGTGATGCACCGCTGGGAACAGCTCTGGTGGTGGGGGCTCAGCCTCGGACCCAGCCCCGTGCCGAGGGGACAGGGTGAGCCCTGCTGAGCACATCTAACTGCTCCTTCTCTACCCAGCATCAGAGGACAAGGGCTGGCACTGAGCTTCAAGCAACAGTTTAGTTTTGGCAATAAAAGCACTGCAGTAACAGCTACCATTGCCAATCCAAAATGGTGCTGAGGAACCCACCTGGTCTCTCTAAACTCAGTTTTGGGGGTTGTTTTAAGCAGCAATGACCCTTCTGCAGCTTGAGGCCCATGTCAAGGTGTTTACAAGTCTGTCGCGCTGTTGTCCCAAAGCCACTGTCCTGGAGAATGCACAGACACGAAGCAGGATTCAATTCACTCCTGATAAAGCCAAAGTGTCTACATGTGCAGGCTCTTACAGCAGGAGCGTTAGCCCAGGCTGTCTGTGAGCTCACTGAAGTTCAGGCCAGTAGCTTCTGTGGCCGCTAAGGTTATTGAGCTGCTTCCACTGCTGAACCCAGCCTGCTCTGTGGTTCTTTGCTCAGTGTCCCCCGGGGGGGTGGGGAGAAAAAGTCAATGTGCCCAGCCCAGTTATCAAATAGGAAATACAACCAGCTGAACTGCTTCCCTTTCAAGTAGCTGCTTGTTTTGCGACACACAGGTCTCTGCTGAGGCAAGGGACTCTCGTGCAGTTGCACTCCCTGTTTGTTCATGCCCGAGCAGCTCGGACTCCCTGCAGGCTGTTACTGACTGAGCCGCTCCCTGAAGGGCCCACCAGCTTTCACCGTTTCAGAGCTGGGAGGGTGAGATGCCCCAGGTCCTGCCTGGCCATGGCACAGACTGAGTGCAGTCCCCGCGCTCCTGGGAGCAGTGGCTGTGGGAATTAGTGACTCCCCGAGCCAGCCCCGACGGTCCTGCTGCAGGCTGCCTGCCCTGGCACAAGCACGGCACTTGCCCTTTTCCTTGATGGGCAAACAGATCCCACCTTCAGCATCCTGTTTATATCCTTACCCAGAAATTTGCTGTGCATCAGGTTTCAGCCCAAGTGTGATGCAATTAAGAGCCTCGTGTAAATATCTGTATCTGGACATCCTGCTTCAGAAACCATCCGAGTGTCTGAAGCCAGACAAAGCAGGGCTGTGCTTTGGGCAAAAAGACCCACACCTCTTGGTTTCTACCTGTTGGCATCTGCATATCTTTCCCCCCGGCCTGGCTTTCACCCTTTAGCAAACTGTAAGGTCTAACTGTCTTTTATTACAGAGCATCTTGTCTTGCTCCATTACTGCCAAGGACTTACTTCTGCTGGAAGAAACACTCCAAAGTCTCTGCAGTGCCAAGAACTGGAACTGTGACATAGCTTCGGGACAGTACTTTCTTTTTAATTACATCTTTGTATCAGCTGAAGCTCCCATGTCCAAGTCCATGACCTTACATCAGCAAGACGTGCTGCTGCCAGTAAAGTTAATATGATCTGGGATTCTTGTTTTAAGGCCTCAGATTGGCCCCCACCTCGAATTCAAGCACAGTTCAGCAGCGGAACCGTCTACTGTGATTAACAGTCAGATAAAAGGGTGATGAGAAAGCACGAGAGACTTCTGGATTAGTCAGATGTTGACTGGGAGGGTCAGAATTAAGTCACAATTTACACACACATTTTGCAATTAGTGATGATGGGAAAGGAAGTGAAAACACAGACAGCAATTAAATGTGGTTTTGTTAGATTCTTCTGTTAAATATACCCAGATGTTGTAGAGGCTCCAGCTTTGTGTAGCTGATGTTCAGCATTCAAACAGCAAAAAGCCAGGAAGACTGAGGTCGTGTTCTAAAATATGTCACTCTTCATCAAGTATTTGGATACGATAACCTGGGAAAGGGTCCTAATAGTCAGAACTGAGCCGATTGACAAAAGGGGTGAAAAATAATGGGGGCAAACAATCCTAGGTCTCTATTTCTGCTCTCTCCGTATTTCTAAGGAAAAATGAAGGGGCCTATTCATTTCAGTTAACAAAAGCACCCTTCCAGTCTCTGGGAAAGGCTCTGGAATAATCACCAGGAAGACTGGCTGATGTCAAGGTGGGGCTTGACGAGTACAAAATCCAGATTCTATGATATGGATAACCAGGAAGTCGCAATCAGTCTACACCCCATAAAGAGAAAAATACTGAGTTACTGAGTGCCCCCACCATGGGAGCCTGTCCTGCCGCTCCATTACGTACCGCTCCCGCAGCCGCCATCAACAGGTCTGTCCTTTGGTGGAGAGTCAGGTGCCTGCTCAAACTTCTCTTTTGCCTGGAGTGAGTGGGTCCCCTCTTTTAGCCCACTTGTGACAGTGAGTGAGAAAGGTCCAAGATGCAGAACCCAGATATCAGGGGAGGTGGATTATTGACTGCTGGGTTCAGCTGTTTTGCAAATAGTTTGTGTTAGAGCTGGTACAAAGGTCTGCTGACAACCACCACATTTCTGCCAAGGCTTGTAATCGAAACGTGGGGCAGCAGATGGCATTCCCAGAAGCCTACAGAATTATTGGGAAAATGAAGAGAAGCATGAAATTCCAGAGGAACTGTGTTCCTTTCTGAAGGATGCCAAGCCCTAACATTGCAGGGCAGCATGAGGTGCTTAAGAAGGACTATCCTGCAAGAAAAGTTGTCTTGTTACTAATTACCTCTGCCTCTGTCCAGTTGACTGAGAACACAGTGAGGAAGGAGCTCAAGGCCTGCGGTGATGAGCACCCATGTTGTGGACAGGCTGTCAAGACACACCCAGAAAATCTCCAGAAGCCACAGAAACACCCCAGCACTGACGGTCCCAGCACCTCGCATGCAAAAGACCAAGTCCCCCAACAGGAATGCACCACAGGAAAGAAGAAGCTGCTGCTTCAGGCCTCCTCTCTTGGCTGGTGACAGATCAGTCCCCTGCTCACAGCCCTGGTCGCAGCCAAAGGGCCTAATGTGAGGTTAAGCAGATACACGTGTGTATTTATGTACATATAAAGATATACGTATAGTACTTGCTTCACTGGGTGTCGGTGGAGGAAGACAAACATGGGGAGAAAAAACAGGGTAGACTTTCATCCCACAAAACACAAGTGGGATGGGAGACAGCAGGGGAGAAGGAATGGCAGAGGCAGGGCATCAACAACAGTGGTACTTCCCCAGTTTTGCACCACGAAATGAAGAGGACATTTCCAGTAAGTCTGACCTATTAAGACATCTGTGTCTACAAAGAGTTTGCTTGAACCTTTGCAATAGGGGAACAAATATCTTGGGGGTGACACGAGGGTTTTTTACAAGCACGGGTGCCAATGAAGTGTGTGTGCACTCGCAGCACCTGAAGCTGGGCTCGCATTGGAACGTGACCACCCTTTTCCCCAAACCTGCAAACGCTTCCCTCTGTGCGGGTAGTGCTGGATACAGCTGCAGAGTGACACAAATGAGGAGCTGCAGAACCTGGGCTCTTGACCTTCAGTGCCGACAGACATTCCCAATGTTGCCCTGCTTATATTCTCAGAAATGGATTTAAATCCCTTTCATTCACACTTAAATTAAAAACTACCACCCAAAAGAATGAAACTGTAGCAGCAGGTTGCACCTTCTGCTGTCACCTGCCCTCCAACCTGGCTTCTCACACCCCATCAGCTGTCACCACAGTGTCGTGACCTGGATTCAAAGATACTTTTAAACCTCTGATTACACGGCCTACTTTCTGGCTATGGAAATGAGGCCAGGTGGATTCTATATTTAAAAACCTGCTAAAGAGCACGGCTAAAACAGCTGACAATGTTACCAGAGCGTTGGGGCTTAAAGGGCTTCACAGTGCCTCCGTGTCTGGGAGAAGTGCTGGCTTTATCGCCTTGTTTTACATTTCATTTGTTTCATTTGCTGACAGGACCCTGGACATCTGGGCAGTGCTGTGTCCTGTTGCCTCTCCCCCTAACACCCCGTAGGTGGTTCCTCCCCCGGGGTTTGTGTGCCATCTCTAACCTTTCCAAGAGCAGAGCAGTTTGCCGCTCACACTGCACCCTGGCTCTCCCGCACCCCCCAACACCGAAGAAGCCGCAGGCTGCACGCAATCTCCAAGGACCCCTAAGATCGCAGCCAAAGCAGGGAGAGATGGTCAAGGAGAAGAAGGACAGCATGACTTTTGTGAAAGTGTCCCCTGCAGCAGCTGTATGTGAAGAATAAGGTCTCAGTTCTTCTAGCACCAGTACGGCTCCTTTCCTTTTCTGCTTTCCTCAACTGTTCCTCAGCCCTGCTGCCCTCCCAGGACACATTCCCCCTCCAAGCGCCTGCCCGCGCTGCAGCTGAAGCATTAGCCAGGCTTTACCTTCTAAATACAACTAATGCTTCCTGGTAAAGGGTTTGCTAGGCTAGTCCATGAGAACAACACAGAGCATCTGATTTGTTACAGAGCCAACTGTGCCAGCAACCTCCTAAAAGTTCCAGCACAAAAGCAAGGGGTAAAGGTGGCAGGTAAACGCAGGTAAAAGGTGTTGTTCCTCTCTTTATGTATATGGATTTTACAAATGGATTTATCAAGCCTAGAATTCCTAGAAATGTTGAGGTGCTTTTTTAAAAGGTTTCTGGGGTGGAAATATCAAGTTTTCCACCTAGCCCTTGCAGAATCCCACCTTTCCCTGATTCTGCAGTGAACCTGGCTGACCTTGTGTCCAGCCTGGCTGAAATGCACCAAATTAAATGAGATTGAAAGATTTGTGCTTTTACGCTCTATTAGTTTTTGAGGTAGCAGCTCGGTCTGGGTATACAGTGCAGACTTCTATTTTGATCTTTTAGAAGTGTGGGAAAGTCCAACAATCCCAAACTCCAATAGTCAAATAGTGTAAGTGGCTTTCTATCCCAAGGGAAAAAAAAGCTGCAGTGCAGTGGCTGATACCAGAGAAAGAGCCATGACAGATATGGCTGGCAGGTCACTGTTTGTGCCATGAAGAGTCTTAGTAAATATGCCCGGAATCCAGTTTTCTTAGACCAGCCTGGGCTATGATACAGTGTTTATACTGGGGCTACAAAATACTAAATTCTACAGGTTTGGCTTTCCGCGGAGAGCCTGTGGAGGCTGTCCACAAAGGAGCTAAAGAAAGTAGCTTACCTCCTTGCCAGCTGGGCTGCATCTGCTGCAGCACTTCCGTTGACTAGAAGGGACACGTTGGACACCGCACCGGCCAGGAAACAGTCCACGATGCCTTGGTTTCTCCGGGGACAATAGCCAAAGTCATCTCCAGTTACTATGAGCTTCACCTGGAGCATCCTTAGAGGTCATCCCTAGCGAAGGAGGGAAAATCGGGAGGATCAGCAGATCGCAGGCCAACAGGAAAAGCCGGGCTGGGCAGGGGAACCCAGCCGTGACTCAGCCCGACCGGCTCCCGCCCGCCCGCGCGGTCCCGCACAGCAGCCGATGGCGCGGGGCTGCCCCGCTCCCGCCGAACCGGCCCCTCCCCGGGGGGTCCGCGGCGCCTGCCCTCTCCGGGGAGCGGACCCTGCCCGGGCGCGGTGCGGCGGCAGCCGGGAGCGGGCAGCAGGTCGGGGCTCGGGCCGGTTCAACCGGCGGAGGGTGCGCCAGGGCTCAAATTCCTTCCCCCGCCCCACGCCCTCGCCCGGGGTGCCCGGTGAAACGGCACCGGTGCGAAGCGCCCGAGGCAGCCCCGCCGTCACCGATTCCCGGCCCCATCCAGCGCCCTGGGGGGACACGCAGCCCCGTGCCCCCGGGGAGAACGGGCGCGGAGCGGGCTCCGGCCTGTC
>JAHREE010000158.1:441047-478625 GCA_033628505.1 Tringa tobata
CGGCCGGGGCTGCCCCGGGGAGGCTTCCCAGCTCCCGCGGCCGGTCCCGCCGCTCCCGGGCAGCCCTTTGAAGTCAGTTGCACTTAATGGTAGTTAATGAGGCCGGTGGCAGCGCCGGCAGCGCCCGTCCGGCCCCGGGCACCGGGGGCAGCGGTAAAACCAACCGGCACCGGCCCGAAGGCGAGGGGGGGTCTCCTCCGGGGGCCGCGGCGGCGGAGGGAGGAGCGCGAGGGGAAAAATACCCCGAGCACCGAAATAGTTAATGGCCCCTGGATGCATTGATTAGTATTGATGGCTTTGGAAGTTTTAATGGATTTGTTGTTTGTGGGAGGTGGGGAGCTTTCGCCTTGCTTTGAATTCTAACCCCCTGGCTGGAGCTCGCTCCTAATTGCATGCACAGCATTCCTTCGGAGTGGGTGGTATCACCTTTTACTGCTGCTCCCTTCCACAGGGAAGGCCTGTAAAAAATCCCTTTCATGTGCCCGAAAATCAATACCCAGGGCTCTGGATGGCTGCTGTAAAAACAAAACAAAATCGTGTCCCTCCCCCGCCAAAAAAATAATTTTTGAAAAAAAAAAAATTATGTCTAGGGAGAGAGAGGGAAAGAAGAGCCCCGTAAGAGCAGCCCCCTCCCCGCGGAGGAAGGCGAGGGGCAGTTGGCTCCTCTTTGCCAGCCCAGGGCCAAGGCAGTTTCGGGGGGGTGTGTGGAAAGAGCCCCTGTTTTTACAGCTGCTGGGGGCACTTTCGGCGGCGGCTGCAGTGGGGAGCGGGGGGTTTCAGTCTGGTTCTGGTCAAGAAAAGTGAATGTGGCTTGAAAACGCCTGCTGCAGCGGCAGGGAGTATGGAGGGTCAGGAGCAGTGCTTAAAAGGTTAAAAAGGACTGGGTGAGGGGGAAGGTGCAGAGTTATGGGTGGAGTTATCCACACTTTTAAAAAAAGCACAACAAAGTAAACAAATTCATCTTTCAGTTAGTGTCGGGAGGAAGGTGAGAGTGCAAGGGTGCTGTGCCTCCCTGTGTCCGGCACCAGGCTTTTGGAAATAAAAAAGTGAGACATTTTACTAGGAAACTATTAAACCGAGTTTATTTTTCATTCTGCCCCCAAACCATGCAAAAATGATACCAGTCTAACTCACAAGTGAACCTCATGTTCACTTCTCTCTGCTGGATCTTAATTTCTTTAGCACCGAGGGGAGAGGGAGCGATTGTTAAGTGTTTGAAAATCCACGCAAAATAAATCAATGTGTTTCTGCCATCTACATTTCAATTCAATAACATCGTTTTCATAGAGCTATTTCATTAGTATGGAATAACTCACCTGTAAGTAATTACAGCTGACTCGCTTTCTACCAGAGCCCAATACAAGCCCAGGAAGGGGATAAAGGTTAGCTCAGAGAAATACTGCAGAGGTTTGGCATGGGTGTAAGAGCCAATAGCTGGGTTCTCTCCTTAGAAAGCAAGTAATTCTTAGTCATCATTTAAAAGAAAGTTCATAGCTGTGCCTCGAAGCTTCATTTAAATCTACAATTTAAAAACAAAACCCAACGTGAAACTGTTCATCAGTAAAACGCTAACGGCTGCATCGAGCTGAAAAAAGCTCCAAACCAACAAACAGCCCAGAGTTCCCAGAATAATTGTTTGAGAAATCCACCTTTCTCAGATTTCACACAGGCTCAAACAGTCAAATAGTTTGTTGATATTTGTTATTGTAATTCTGCTTTTTGTTGAAATTGTGTGTTGGCACTGACTTACATTTGTTTGAAATTAGTTTATCAGTGTAATACTAACTTAAGAATGAGTTTACTGGTTCAAAAGTACACTACTACAATTTAAGTGGAGCTGTACATGGAAAAAAAAACACAGAGTATTTTAAATTATTTTTTTTTCCTATGTAATACTAACTATTAAAATCGAAGAGCATATCTATAGATAATTTAGTATAGAATTTTATTTAAATCATAGTTCAAATGTTTCCTAATTTTATTTAATGATTTTTATTTAGAGCAAACTGCACAAACATTTTGTATTAACTCATACTAATACACAGCATGTATTTCTAGCTTGTCCAGAATATGCAATAGGGAGATATCCAGGACATTTTCTTTTTGGAGAACCCCGGGTTTCTCTAGTAAAAACCAAAATTATAAATAGAAACAATCTTCTTCAGGATTAGCTAATTCCAGGAAATTCACCCTTTCTCCATTGTACAAGCTTTTATATGTACATTTTAAAACAAAATATTTACAAAATAAAATGCCTTCCTAAAATACCTAGGATGTGCTTACTTCCAAAATTCTGGAGATTTGTGCTTTAAAGTTTTTGGAACAAAAGGGTCATTTTTCTGTACCAAACAATTAAAGTGTGCTTTCAGATGGGCAGGGAGAGGAGAGAGTTGTGCTGTGAAAGATTTGAAGGTTTTTTTTTAGGAGTGCACTACAGCAACAAAACCTACACTTGACAGTATTTCAGGATCTCACTCTTTGTTTTAGTGTCAAGATGAACACTCAGGTTATTTTTTTTTTAATAAAGACAATCCACAAAACTTAATCAGAAGCAAAACCTGGGATTCAGTTTGTTCTTTCTTCCCAAATCTGTTTCTTAGTTTTTTTTCAAATGGTTAAAAAAAGTCCCCACAACCTAAAAAAAAAGTGTATGACCTGCAGTTCAGAGAGAATGAAAAAGGGGTAGTTATTTCCTTCATTCACTGAATTCACCTTAACAAACAATTTTGGAATTTCATTTGCTTGAAATGTGCAGCATATTTATCTCGGAGACATTTTAGTGCACTAATCTGTCTGACATTCAAGAAAAGGAACTGGAGAAAAACCCCACCTCTTTACCCCCCCAGCAGAGTTGCCAATTAATATGATTGTATTAGCCCTGACCGAACGGGAGGAATCAGCAGGGTATGATGGGAGATTTATCTAAGGGTCACATCTCACTTCTGAGTTAAGAATTTAATATGAAAATAAAT
The DNA here is from genome assembly GCA_033628505.1 of Tringa tobata. Classification (NCBI taxonomy): domain Eukaryota; kingdom Metazoa; phylum Chordata; class Aves; order Charadriiformes; family Scolopacidae; genus Tringa; species Tringa tobata. The sequence goes on from JAHREE010000158.1 coordinate 444,020, forward strand.
CATTATAAAGGTTTTCTCTTCCTTACGATATCTGTAAGATCTGCGCTAAGGGTGAGGGCAGGGGGTGTGCTGAGGTGAGGACAGCCTCTGGCAGAGCTGTTTGTTTCTCTGCTAAATGCTGGAAACAGCCTTTCCTTTTTTAAAATCTAGAATCCCACCAGCAAACACTTGTGCAGATGCAGTCAGTATATTTTAAAGGAGCTGATTTATACACATGGAATTATGAAATTATGGTTTGATCATCAAACAGAGGGCTTAGTTCAAAAGGCTTGTGAAGCTCCAGCTTAAATTTGGAGGTTTTAGAGGGGTGCACGTGTGGCTGTGCTCTTAGTTTACTGTCTCCTGAACTGTCTTTGCAAAACAAAATAGAAAACTGCAGAGAGAAGTGTTGGCAGTTTTGCTTGGCATCGCTGCTGAATTGCATACTCGAAGTGAATCGAAAACTCATTTCCATCACTTTTAGTTGTTAACCAATCTAACGCTGTTTTAAGCTTGCAGCCTTAGTGAATGCTTCCAAAGTTAAATTTAATCTTTGTATTGCTCACTAGCACCAACAAAACTTAATTTTAAACAACATTTATTAAAAACTTTGTTTCAAGATTAATTTTCCCTTACCTTAAAACTTGTGAGGTTTGCTCTTCTCACAAATGCAAAACAATTAATATTGGCATTTTGTTAAATTACCTTATCTCAAGCTGTATGCCAATTATTCGAGTCCATCAAGGATTAGTGGTTCAATTACATCTAAAATATCACTTGCTAGTTCACAGCCAGTTTCCAGGCACCTCTGGTGAGCTGAGCAGAGCACCTACCTTTAATTATAATCTAGCATTCCTCATCACTTACAAGGGAAGATACTGAACTAGTTAAGCCAGACTTTGGTGGCACAAGAGGAAAATGAAAATAGATTAATTAACCAGCCCTGAAAAATAATCTTTGCAATTACAGAATTTCTTTGGTTAATATCTCACACACATTGTGCATTTAACTACAGGAAAGTGGTGGGTGCTTAAGGTGTAAAAGACCCTTTAGAAATGTTTCAGTCACCACTGCTAGCTCTTGAGCATGTTTATGGATGCCTTTCATGTCGAGGGGGAAAATAGCAATGAAAGTTTGCTGTTTATACACCTAGGAGCTGGGAAGTCGTGGTTAAACGTGCCAGTGTGTAGCTGGGAACATTTATGTGAGGATGAGAGCTTCTTCGTGCTAATTGAAATCTGTACCTGGAAAATAACAGCCCACACGAAGAACTAATTTTTCAACGAGAGCTCGAGCCTGTGACCAAACCCAGCACAAATTCTCTATAAACACTCTCTGACAGAATAGGAGAAGTCTTTCTATCGGTGAAGATGGAATTTAGATTGTAGAAGTCATCTCAGACAGATCAAACAGATAACAGTGGCTTTTAAAATAATTTAAAAATATTCCTTATCCACAATGTTATCTTTGTGAACAAATTATTTCAGGCAGGGAACATCAGCTACCAGAGCGCAAAGGGTCCCTGTCTGTCTCACTCCTCTGAGTATTCCTGGTAGTGGATCAAGTCCACATTTGAAACATTCAAATGTGTTTCTCCAAATGAATCAAAGCCTGTTTAAACTGGTATTTGGATGATCAGGGAGCGAATGTTTGAATCTGGGGAGGAAGGGGCAAGCGTAGCCTGTGCACGGCTGCTGTGGCTCATCACACGTGCGTTGGGGTGGGCAGGTGTTGTCCCATGGCAGAGCTGCGGCAGGAACGGGGGAAAAGCAGCGCTCTTGAAATGGTCAGGGGGTATTGGAAGGTTTTCCTGACTGTACAATTCCACGGGGCAGAGGAAAACTGGGAGGAATTGACAGTGCCATCAAGGAAGGGTTGGTTTTGTTGTGGACGATATTAACAGGGAACTAGAGAAAAGGGCAAGTGGCATCAGGGCAGAATCAGTTCACCAGTTCTTCCAAATGCTTAATTTCGTATTGCCCGCGAAGAGGAAGACTTGTACTTTGTGGCAGAAACCAGAGATAGCACATTCTTTTGACCTAAGCTTAAAAGGAAGCTAGCTTGGGGCTGCAAACATCACCACAATAATTTGAAAAGTCAAGAAATTAAAAGAAAAACTGTTCTGTTCAGACTTGGCAATGGAAACTTCAGGCATCATTATGTTTCAGCTAGGGCAGCTTTTCTCTTTCCCATGTGAAAATTTAAGAGAAGAAAGGTGTAGATCAACTGTAATTTAAAAACAGAAACAAACCCAAACCCACACAGTAAAAACACCTTGATAATACTTAAACTATGAAGGTTCTTTCGAAGTGTGCACATAAGCTTTGTCTAAGAGGGGTAGGCTCAAATACAGTACGAAATTTGTCCGCTGCTCTTGCCTGGCTCTTGCAGACCTACCTTGATTTTCGGTACAACTTTCAGAAGTCACTGCCATCCTGAAAATTGCTGTTTTTTACCTTGCTGGGAAAAAGTAGCCAGCTGTTCTCTGCTGCTGCTGTGGAGGGTGTGCACTCTCTATTCAGTACTTCTCATTTGAATTAAACATTTCATTAAAAGATAGCATCGAAAGAAATCCCTGAAAACTTTAGGCTCATTACGAGACAGGGTATTCGTTTTTATTACGGGTATGTTAAACCATCCTGATCCAAATAACAATCAAGATAAGATCTCTTTAAGCTACATTAATTCAGACTCTTCAGGGCCAACATGTATATGGCAAAGTGGGCAAATTAATATGCTAAAGGATGTTTTGCACTTAAACCACACTTTGAAACAACAGACCATTCCAAAGAGATTGTACCTTCTCAACTCATCTAACAGAAATTAATAAAAATTAAATAAATTCTCAAAATGTCAAAAGTGATTGTAAAAAAACAATGTGCATTGCAAACCCCACCACCTAAACAGCCATTATGTTTAAAGGAAATCTGTGATCTGCAACCAATTAGGAGCAAAATGGTTGTAAAATATTTAATTTGTGAGTAGCATTTTAAATTCAGTAACAGCTATAACAAAATGGGTAAGTAAATGACATTAATCACTCCTGATACTAAATTATCCTTATTTTGCTTCTAAGACAGGAATCGGACCAGGCAATGTTTTCTATTAGTTAAATACATCCATAACCCAATGAAAGCCTATGAGGCCATTTAACTAATGGGGATTCCAACATCCTTGTTGTTCCTTTATTTTGTGTACTTTTTAAAGGTCATATAACTGTTTTAAAGAGTCACCCCTTGATTTTTCAGCAGAGGTAGTGAGCGTTATTTTCCTGATAAGAGCTGTTTCAGACAGGTAGAGCAATGTTTCCTGCAGGGAAGACTAAACACCAAGCTCATTTGAAATGATTTTAACAACTTCATGGCCTAAAGGAAAACACTGCTCTCCAGCTACAGGACCAGTTTTTTTCCTTTTTGGTTTTGTTTCAAAGAATAATAATTTTCGGAGGGTTATACTAAATTAAGCAGTAAAATGCAAGTGGTTATTTTCCACAGTTGGGCTATTGTTTCATTCAAAATCCGGTATCATGTTTGTTTTTAATAAATTAGTGGCAAGTGCAGCAAGTGGGTGCTAGTGCTCAGCTCCTCCGTCCCACAGAGCTCCTGCCCGGTGGCCCCCGCCAGGGCTCACAGCCAAGGACCTGCTCTCACTGTCACCTGTTTTCCAGTTTTTTACACCCTGTGGTTGTGCATTTCTATTTCTCATTCCATGAAATGTAAAATTTTATTTTTTACATATATTTTTAAAAGAAAATAGACCCATTTTTAAAGCCCATTTTAATTCACGAACATCTCAGATTAGATTCAGCTTCTCAAGATGAATTATTTCCTGCTTTTCTTTCTTGTAAATACCTTCCACCACCAACCACCTTCTGCAGATAAAACTTTACCAATTAGTCATTTACAGACATAAACTCACAAGGCAAAAAACAGCCTTTGCAGCTCTAGGCCTCTTTGATGATGATGATGATGTTTACAAATGCTTTCACTGCTGGACTAGTAATGTGCACTTTGCCATTAGCTCTCTGAAACGGTTCCACACACAAAATGTGCCTTTCAGTAAGGCAGATGGTAAGAAAGATTGTTCCTTTCATTATATGCAGGACACTTATAAAATAAATAGTGGCTGGGGTGAATGTACCGTTTTCTTCAGATTGAGGAAAGCTGTCCTGTTGTTCAGAACAATTCCACTGGCTGAACAGGTCACTGGCATAAATATCTGTCCCAGTGAGATTTCCACTGTTGCCAGCGTGCCCCGGCAGCGGGTGAGGCGGGGGCTTCTGTGCCAGCTGCTGTAGGTGCTCACTGCAGGCAGCCCGTCTATGAGATGTGTCTGAAATCCGTCCTTTCTCTACTGGTTTCTTCGGTTCCTGTGAAAATTTGTGGTTCCCTCCTGCTTTAGATATCAAGTGCATTAGGACATGTTGGTTCCTGACAGCACTGTCACACACAACAGGGCAAAATTTCTACATTTGATGGGGATACAGGAGCTAAAAAGAGTTAATTCAGGCAGCAGAGACATGAATAATCTGTGCTGCCTGAACAGGAGCAGAAGTGAGTCCTGAACTGTGTGGTTTGCAGGGAGAGTAAGTGAGAGGACTGTCAGAGCCCAAATACCTGCACCGACTCAGGGGAAGAATAGCTGTTTGGATACGGGAGGGAGCGGGCAAAGCTCGTACTGTACAAGCAGCCTGGGGTTAGAGCCCTTTCATTGCTGCAGGAGCCTGGGCTGAACCCCTCGGTGTCCATCTGGAGCCAGAGAGAGCACGGGGTACGTCGGCTCTGCTCCTCCGTGCCGCGGTGCCTGCCCTGCACCCTGGTTTTCCCTCGATCGTTGGCTGGGACCAACCATTCCCACTGCTGGGACTGCATTAAAGCTGAGGCCAGGAGTTTATCCCAGCACAACCAGTGTTTGCTCTGCGGGCGGCCGGGACAGCGCGCTGACAGCAGGCGCCGTGCTTTGCTTCTCATCCGAGTGCCGACCCCTGCGGAAACGTGGGGGCTGGAGGGATAAACCGGCCGCCCTCTCCCTTCGCCTCTCCGCCACGCTCTCCTGCGCTCCACGGGGTTACCCGGCACCGGCTGAGCTCGGGGTTTGCTTGAGTATCTACCAAAATATTTTAATACCTAACATTGCTCTTTCAAGAAAGAGAAAGTAGCTAGAATAAATTGGATTAAGTCTCTAACCCTGTGGTCTGAAAACCTCTCTGTTATGCTTATGAGCACTAAATTAAAAGGAAAGTCAGAGATAGAATAATCAATTGTAGGAAAAGAATCAAGTCTAGGGTGGGTGAGGGAAGAAAACGGATGCTCAGGAAGGAGGGATGGAAGTGTTTCTTCCAGAGCAGCCTAAAAACTTTCACACAATTTCATGGACAATAAAGACTTCAAATGTCTCCACAGAAGGAAGGAGTAGCTTTCTGAAACAATTCTCCTAAGAAAGGGCAAGAATTTGGGTACTCCTTGGAGAGAAGCTCAGTTTGCCTTTTCCTGTGCTGGACAGCCGTCGCTGGCACCTCGGGCCAGCTGGGCAGAGAGGTTCTGCGGGGGATGTTTCCCCACCTCTTCTCCTCCCCTCCATCCATCTCCTCATGGTAGGACATCCCTCTTGTGAGATAACTACAGCTTGGTTGTGCATGATCATCCGTGTTTGAATGCAGAATGAGAAAGTGCTCTGAGTTACACTGGATTCCTGTGAGTTTGTCAGTAGGACATGTGCTTGCTTCTCGGAGGATAAAACCCCAGAGAAGTCCTGCCCTGATCTCTCCTGCTCTTACATATCGCTGGGCAAAACAAACCTCTCGATGTCTGCTCCTCATAACCATGCCATCTGCTAGCTGTGCCTGCACACAGCTCTACACTCTGGAGAGAAAGCGGGAGAGGGAGCTGAAATTTTGAGTGTGAATCTTGTAAACTGTCTCTTGGTCACCAGGAGAATAAATGAGAGGATGCTCAGAACATGAATCTGCTTAAATACATATTCTTAGTGTACGGCACTGAGATTGCTAATGATCACAGTACCCTGATGCTTTCATAATCTGGCGTGTCCTTAGTCCAGGCTTCTTGGGTTTCAGTTATATCCTTTTGTCTCATGTTTGCAGCTAACGCAGGACAGGAGCCCCGTAGCTGAGTTCCCGGAGAAACCTCTCTCTAGAATTTGACCAAGACACCGTCTCTCCTCTGGGGAAGGTGACCAAGGGATCCTGGGTTCAGCCCAGGACTGGGGAAAAGTGTGCTCCAGCCTATTTAGTGACAGGATTTCACTTGCCTTCCCTTGCCTAACGATAAAGCGTTTCACTGTGACGTGGAGTCGGACACCGTCCCCACTGCTGTACGTCCATGTGGGGGGACCCTGCACCAGCGCCGCTGCCAAGGCTCTGAGCACCACTGATAGGAATGACAGGTATTTGCTGCTCCTTGGGAAGACCTGTGGAAACTCCTACATGATTTCCGTGATGTCCTCTCATCAGAGAGACATTGGCATGTACATCGAAAGAGTAATCTACTGAGGTTTGTCCCAAAACAAGATCCTGATCTAATTTGAGGTACTCATAGAAACTAGAGATGGGGAAACCTCTCTCTGTTAAACTCCAGTGATGGCCGGGGGGTCCTCTGCACTGAGAGACAGACATTGCTTTTCATAAATCTGTCAGCAACAGCTGGGCATTACGAATAAAAAGTCAGTGCTGCAGAAGCCAGGTTTAATTTCCCAGACTTGGCACAGACTGTCAGTCAGGGCAGGTCTGGGAATGGGGCAGATTTAGCAGCAACATCCAGTGCAGAGGAGTTTCTGTTTTACTATCTGTGTACCAGCTCGGTGCTTTTCTGTACAGGCTTGTTTCACACACTGTGTTTGGAAACGGTTCATTTGTCATGCTTTCGGAAGACATAGAGTATCACTGTTTCTAAATCTTTGAACATGGAAGGCTGATTAATTTCTAATTTGGACACTTCAGTAAGATTAAGATTAAGGGCTTGGAACGGTTTCCATCTGAAAGCAGTGAGACTTTTGCTGCTGACTCGGAAGGCAGGTAGGGTTACACGTTTGGGCTGTGTTGGTGCAGCACGACAAGTGCGCCAGAGCGCTAAAGAAATAGACTTTCCATTAAAGCCCAGACCTGAGGTCTGGAGAGCTTCCAGCTCCTGTCCAGACAACAGCATGGAATCATAGAATCATATGGGGTTGGAAGGGACCTCTGGAGATCATCTAGTCCAACCCCCCCGCCAGGGCGGGTCTACCTATAGCAGGTTGCACAGGAATGTGTCCAGGTGGGTTTTGAATGTTTCCAAAGAAGGAGACTCCACCACCTCTCTGGGCAGCTTGTTCCAGGGCTCTACCACTCTCACAGTAAAGAAGTTCCTCCTCACATTTAGTTGGAACTTCCTATACTCAAGTTTGTGCCCATTTCCTCTTGTCACTGGGCACCACTGGAAAAAGACCAGCCCCGTCCTCCTGGCACCATCAACAGCATCTTCTGTTGAAATCATTGATGTGGATCCGCATGAGGATCGAAACTCCACTTCTGGGCACAAGTGCACAGCTCTCACTGCTCAGCTGGAGGCTGCCCGTGTGTCTCAGGGGAGAGTATTCAAAGGTGCAGGACACTGTCCTCAGCGCTCGCTACAAGAGGATTCTTTTTTGTGCCAAGACAAGAGACGGAGATATTGGTACCCTATTCCAGCTGGCTGCGAAGGGCTCCCCAGGAAGGAAAAAAGGGATAAAGAGGCTTAGATCATGCCCTGTTGACAGGAAGACAGCACTTGCCAGCTACAGACTTGCCACATTTCAGAGCCGTGTCCTGCTTCTCCCTGTGCCGTCCAGCAGAGAGGAGACACCTTCCTCTCACTCCTCCCACGGAGGAAGAGGTCCTCTCTTTCCCCCTGCCGCTGCTCCCCTTCAGGCCAGACCCAGGGTTGGTTCAGCTGGGGACAGCAAGGCAGCTGCCTGGGCATCCATTCACGCACAACTCAGAATCACGCGCGGCGTGGGGCCAGCAGTGGGGCAGGCGAAGCTGTAGGGCTGCCCCAGATGGGGCTGTGCTTGGGAGGGACAAGCTGAAGCTGCCCCTGGCTCTGCCCCTGCGGAGCTGCGCCGGGAGCCAAGCAGAGCTCCACGGGACAGACCCTTCCTGCACGCCAGCCCGGGAGCAAGTGCATAAGGATCCCCAGAATTGGTGAATCCTTGTATTGCCCTTTCCCTTCCAGTGAGCAGCACTGTGCCCTCTCCTGCCCATGCTGTGGGATCTCCTGGTGTGGGTGAGCTGGTCCTAGACCCCGTTTGTGCTTCTCCAGCTGCACCGAGCCTCCCGCTGGGAGCTCCCTCCCCAGAGAGCCCCGCCGCACTGGGGTGAGGTTTTTTGTTTGGCAGGTCTGGGGCACTTGGCTCATGACTGAGTGTCACCCATGTCATTCTGAGCGTCCCATCCTGCGGGTTCCTCTCTGCTGGTGAGTGGGTGCCTTCTGCCTGGGGCTATTTCTCTGCGCTTCCTTTTGTCTTTTTTGAAGGCAGTGTTTCTCTCTCCATAAGCTGTTGTTACCCAAGGCTCTCAGAACGTGTGGTGCTCTGTGATAATACCTGACGCAGACGTGATATTACTCAGAGCAGCAGGTTGCAATGGTAAAACTCATGGTGTTTATGGAGATTATTGTTGTACCTGCTTTGCAAGTGCCTTTGCTAAAGCAGCGAGAAGTGGAGCTGCCTGCCCCAGGACACAGGTCTCGCCTGGGGCAGAGCAGAGATCTGAGCACACCCATGGATCTCGCTCCGTTGGCTCCCGTGGCCATGCTGTGTTGTGCTTACGCTGCGCGGGGCTCAGCCGGAGTCCTGGGGGTGTGGGGGACTGCAGACCCTTGGCACCTGCAGAGGAGAGATCGGTCAGGGTGATGATGGGCACAGAGTTCGAGTTCAGGAATCCCTGCAAGGAAAGCCCCGTGCGTTAGTTCCGAGAGTTCACGGTTTGTGCCAAGTAGTTTTGTTGGTTTCTCTGCTTTCTTCACGTGTTCATTCTTGCAACTCTTCATGTTGCCATAGACCTCACTGCAATCGCTCTGCTTCCTCCACGCGTTGCTCCAAATCTGGTTTTGGGATGACTGTGTGTGCAGGTACATGAGGAATGTCGTACACGTGCAGGGTCTTGTTTTAAAATATCAGATGGCGTAATGGTACCCAGCTGAAAACTAGCAGGACTTCAGTGTGATTATTTGAGCGCTTTACTTTGAATGAAAGATTTTCCAACCACATCAGCGCTCGTGAGCAGCGAGAGAAAATGATCAGATGACAGCACATGCTCAGTAAAACAGCTGCTCTTTCTATAGCCACGAGTCAGTCTGTTTTACTGCGAAATTTCATTGGAGTCAACTGGAATTTTGCCTGAGTAAGGTGCTCGAGACTTTTCTTCAAGTAACTTTGCAGTTACTGAAGATGGAGAACTGGGAACCACATGACATTCCTAACACAATATTGTGTTTCCATTCTTACTGCATGGACATCCTGATCGGGAGATTAAGTAGATCTTGCACTTAGGAAAGTGCATGCTCATGCTCCACGCAGACAAAGACGTTGGAGCTGTTGTGTTACTGGAACTCCAGTTATTTATTCAACTGTCCACTATGGCAGGAGTTTTTCTCTTAAATATATAATTCCCCACTTTTTTTCTTAAACAAGAGAACCAGAGGGTGAAAGGGTTGAAGATTAAAATGTAAACAGCAAAATTTATTATAATTACAAGAGTGTTTCAAATTATTTCCTTAAACTGCAACATAATTTACCTCTAGTCAAGGTCTCTATTGGTGGTGAAAGAGGAAACTGCTTGACCTTGGGGTGACCTCTGGCCCCCGGGGGTCAGCGCCCGAGGAATGCGCAGATGTCACGGTTCATAAGCAAGGACAGAAACTCTCAGGTTTCCCAGGCAGAGAGGCGCCAGTTCGGGGATGGGGCCAACATGTGCACCTCCCTTTGAACCGGCCTCGGGTACCTGAGAGCGGGGGACGCGCGGGAAAGGTCCGGGGCGGCCCAGGATGGAGGCTCCTTCCAGAACAGGCAAAAGTGGCAGAATGTAATGAAGGGAAACACAAAATGTCACTGAAGGGGGTGTCTGTGCTGCCTCGCACCCAAGGAAGGCTGCGGGCAAACGTGGTCTGAGATACAGACCCGGGCACCGCTCGGAGCAGCCTCGGCCGCGGGTGACCGATGCCAGTGTCCCGCACAGTAACAGTGCGAGGAAAGGGGAGAGAAATGGAAGGATTTATTGCCCGTACTGTGGTCACAAAAACTGTGCATGGGCTGAATTAACGCAGTGCAAATTGCTGCTCGGGCTTTTGTAACACCGCCAGAGACCCTGCAGCAACCCAGGGCTGGAGGCACCGGCGCTGCTGCTCAGACGCTGTCTCTCTGCCCTGCCAGAGAGCAACTTGCATTGCCAACCCGTGTTCTTCCAACAACAAAAAACCCAAACAAAACCTTTCATGACTGAGACCAAAATAATAATAATAAAAACCTTTAGAAAATTATTCTTAATAAAAGCAAATGAATAAGGAAAGTTAGGCTTAGGCTAAAACAAATTATGTGGTAAGTATTAAGCTTAGGGAGAGGAAATTACACCAGCAATAATAGTCAAAGAAAAAATGGAATGAGGGGGAAAACAAATGCAAGGTTAATTTTAATATTAAAATCATACCTTATGTATCAAAATAAAATTTATATTCAAGGAAATTGTGAACCCAAAGGTTCCTTTCAACTATTTGCAGCCTACAAACCACGAGTTGTGCTAAGCATGATCAAAGTACTTCACAATTAGTTTGGTTTTAAATCACTATAATTGTCAGCCTAGGTTGTAATCAGAGAAACGTTGTTCTGGAGCAGCAGCAAACTTGCCCTGGTTGGAATCTGGGGAAAATTCGAGAAAATCCCTGGGAGCTGGTCTATTAATGGCAGCACAGAGCTCGGGGACAGAGTCCTGTGAAACATGTTAAACACCAGCGAGACCCGAGTCCGAGATGGCCCTCGCCCGCGGGGGCAGAGACCTCTCGGGGGCAGCTTCTCGGGGCAGCCCCCACCTCAGCTTCTCTCTTGAGAAATGCGGGCAGGACATCGGGGAGCCTTTACAGAGTGCAGTTCATGCAGTGCTATGAAATGCACGTGCTTCGGGTGATCCCAGAAGGTGCTGGCGCCCGCTGGCTGCGGGGAGGGCGGGCAGCGCGGGATGCTTGGAGGGAGGAGGCGTCGGGAGTGCCAAGAACGACTGGGACGCGAGTGCGAGCCTGCTCGAGCGGTGCTCTTCCCACAGCGCTGGCAGCCTCTCATCTGGAGCTGCAATGGGTTTCCTAATAGATTCCTTGGAAGTTTCAGGTTGGAGAGCTCTTCCAGGGGCTCTGCCAACAACACAACAGAAAAGAGGATGAGCTTAAATGCTTTTGTAATTAGGAACTGAGTATTTCTTGCAATTAAAAAGATCTTCCAGGAATACAGGAAATAAAGCCAGTCTTTGAAGGAATTGTGCTTTCTAGACATTAAAAGAGTAAAGGTAGCTTTAATCTGGATTCTGCTATGGAGAAACTATAGGAAATTTCCCCACTGGAAGCATTGAGAGGAGAATTTGCTCAGCAGTACAAATGAATAAAACAACAACGCTTTGTGCTTGAGGATCTCAAAGCGTTTTATGCTCTGCACCAGGAAATGTAATACCTCCTGGGACCTGTGCTAAATTGGAAACAGGGACCTTCTAAAAGCCAGCTCAGCCCTGCTCTGGCTGAACACAGCCACGCTTCCACCAGCGTCGGTGGAAAAGACAAGTGATGTTTTGACAACTTGAGTCTTCAGTCGTGACTTTTCTTCAGGGATGCGGGAGATTAGCAGGCAGCGCAGATCTAGTGAAGAAGCAGTTAAGAGAATTACATTTGCCACCTTGCACCCAGCCTCACCACAGGCTTTCCTTGGCCTCAGAGTGACAGAAAAATCATCCCCTCAGATGTTTCTTACCCGTGAATCTGCCTGTTTCCAAAAGAACGGGGGAGACGCTGGGGTGGCAGCGAGGGATGCCCTGGCTGAGGAGGCTCTGGTTTGGACTGGCTGCTTCCCCAGCTCTGTTTCAGAAGAAACGGGGAACTGAAGGAAGCTCAAACCCTGGTTTAGTTTGTATGAATTATCTCCTCTGTTTTTGTCTTGTCACTACAGAGCCATTAGGGAAGCGATGCGGGAGCAGCAGCAAGGGCAGGCAGCGTGACTGTGAAAGTGAGGGGCAATAATTAGTGGAGGAGATGAGAACTGTGAGGAGCATCCTGTATCTCAGCTCTTCATCTGGGGAAGGCAAACCCTTTCCCAAGAACCCATTTGGGCTCAAGGAGCACTGAATGGAGGTGGCTGCTGGGGAGGAGGTGACTAACCAAACAGGGGGCTCGTGGAGGAAGGTCTAGTTGTACTGCACTCTCCTACTTGAAGGTACATGGGTTGTAGCTGGCTTTTTGGCCAACTTGTGCAAAATAACTTCTTGCAACTATTTATTTAAAGAACTCACAATTAGAGCAAGTAGAGGAATGCTCAGGTGAGTTTGTGCCCTACCAGACCTCCCGTGAGCCCAGGTTTCATGCGTGGTCATGGTCCTGCCGAGTTCTTGCTGGCTTTGCTGTATGACGTCTGGCACCAAGACAATGGCACAGAGTGGTGATACCCGAGCTTCCCTACCAAACTGTTAGGAATTAAGAAATCATAGATTGAGTTTACATCAAAGCAATGATTTTTGTCTGTTATGGCTTTTTTGAACCAATGCTAAACCCTTCCTAACTTGTTTCCGCTGTGTTACTGACTTACGTAAGGACTGAGTAGACCCTTTGGCTCTGTACTGGTTTCTGTGTTCGGTGGTACATAACATTGTCTCAGCTCCTGATCCCGGAGATGGCATGAGGATGTACCAGGTGGGATACTGTGACTTACCACCACAGAGGTTTTATTTGTTTATTTTAATGTGGAAAAAAAGCCTGTTCTGCTCTTGCACAGTTTTGCGTACCCGCATTGACCAGTGCAGCTGGGAACAAGGCCCAGTGCCACGGCAGCTGTGCGTGGGGTTGTCCCCAGCCTCTGGTCACACACCTTTTGTGACACACACTGGCTAATGCACCCCTGTAAATCTGTCCTCGCGTGACTCAGCCCACACCAGTCAATGAAAAATAGTCCATAAATCTGATGGGTGTGAGTAACAGAACAACAAAGAAAGGGAGAAGAAGTGAACCAGGACTGATGCTGGGATTTTTTTTTTTTTTTGTTTCCCTTTCTCGTGAGCGGGTGAGCATCAGAGGGCAAGAGGACAGTCTTTGGGACATGGTGATAGAGAGATTCTCCCAGTGATAGGTTTGACTCGGCAAACAAAATCCTTCCCCATGGGTAGCCATGGAAAGCAGAGGGCACAGAGGGAGAGAAGTGGTGGTAAAGCTGCCTCAGCCCTCCAGCAGCAGAAAAAGCCAGACATGGAAATTGTTCCCTGGGCAGAGAGGACCCAGAGTTGTTTCTTTAGCTTTCCTTTGGCTTTTCCAAGTTTTTCTTGCTGTCAGGAAGAGGTAAGAGAAAAGGGTGGGGAGAGGGGGGATTTGTGCAATTCTTCCACTTGAGTGTAGAGAACAGAGAGCAGAAGGTGCAGTGAGAAGCCTTTTAAAGTGGTTGTAGATGTGTGAGGTCTGATTCTGTTTCCAGCCCAGTATCTGTTAGCGGTAAGTGCATGGGAGGTCACTAAGCCCCGCCGCCGTTCGGGGTGAGGCAGGAGGGAGCAGGGCAGCAGCAGATCCTGCGAGAGCCACCCTGCGATGGGGACAGCAGGGAGAGGGGCTGGTTTTCGCTCTCCTCAGCTAATGTCACTGCTAGCCACAGCCAGACACTCATGTTTAAAATCACACCAGTTGTTTGTGATTATGCTGAGGGTTACTCTGGAGATGAGTGCAGCTGGCTGGCAGGGCTTTAAACATAGCAGTCCCTGTCTTTGGTGATCACCTAACATCCTGTTATTTACTGGATCTAAAAGTAAAGTGTGTTTTCCCAGAGCAGAGAATCCAGCCTGTACAAAAAGGCAGGTATTTCCAAATGGCTTTCCCGGTAGTAGGCATCCCTGGCTTATCCAGCGACCCTCACTTCTTCCTTAACCCTGGAAGGACTGGGGGGTTGTCATGTGGGCTTTTATTCAGTAGGGAAAAAGAAAAACCATTAGTAGTTTTGTGTAGATTTATTTCTGAGGGAGAGGCAGATGTAACAGTCTGTGTGATAGTTTTCTGAGTTTATAGGAACAGATGCCCTTTCGGACAAAAGGAAATGGTCTGATATTCACCCTGCACAGACACAATATCTTGCCAATGATCATAGTACTCACTAATTCTTGTTGCATCTGAACTAATCCTTGATACATCTGCGCTGGACCACAAGTGGGGGCAGAAAGGGACAGACAGGAAAGGAGAGATGTGATAGGGTCTCAGCTCAAGGCTGGCCATGGACTGTATGTGACATTCTTGTAAGTAAACTGACAGTGTCCAGGTTTATAATAGCTAAACTCCTCAGTTTCCTTTACGTAAACATTTCACTCTAATGGAACATTATACCCAGGACCGTGCTTCAGCAGACATGCATGTATACGGATTGCATAAAGATAGACCAATAGATAAATAGATATCTGGGTTTAATAAACACTCACATTCTAACACTAATAGGCTGGTGAAATCTCACAGAGAGGGAGAGAGAGACTGAAGGAAAATACAGAATACTGTCAAGAGTTTACAGACTGGCACAACTGGAAGCACTCAGCATCAAAAGAACGAGGGGAGGAACAGGCCGAGATGGAACAGGGAAATTCTACATTAATAATGTTCTTCCATCTTGCGGCGAGGGATGGTGAACGAGCCAGTGAGGTGGGCACCTACTGTTTCTTCAGCAGTGAATTCATCATCAGAACCAAATCAGAGAGTTTCACTTAGGAGCTATGGAAGTAGAAGGATTCAGATATGTTTTTCCAAAATCAGAGGATCTCTAGGAGTTTATTTTCCTTGAAAGTCAGGTAGGTGCTTTTGAAGATTTTATCTTTGACTTCTCTTGGAGGCAAGAATGATTTTCCAGCAGGGAGGGATTATCTTCTGGACGATTGTTTTCCGGTATGATCTTCTTGACATTTTCCCCACTATCATTCAACAAAAAGAGGGGTGAAAAAAAAAAGCACCAAACAAAATCCTCCATTCACCATCCCCTTCCAGACAAGTATCTCTTCCAATTCTTGCTCTGGGAACCAAGATCCTGTAACAATGGCAGGTCCCTGCTGAACTTGTTGAAATGGTACCACTTGAGAGCACACGGTGCTGATGGCTGGCATGGAAAACAGGAGCATTCCACGTCCGAGAGCCTACGTGGGAGGGCTCAAATAGTTCCCTTTGGTTATTCCCCATGACTTCAGAATTCAAGGTAACAAGGTGAGAAGAAGGAAGAGCTTCCTGACAGTAAATGAGCAATGAATCTAACGAAAAAAAAAAAAACAAACCAAAACAAAACAAAAAAGGACTTCAACTGAGGAAATTCATTTCTAGCTTCCAGCTTGCCCACTCTGGTCTGTCGTTTAAACCAGCATTGTCTATTACCCAAGTAAGGTCAGTGCCGCTATTACCTCAGCCCAGACACCCTTTTTCGCTCTGTTTTCGCAGTGCCTGGGTTTACTTTTCTTCCCTGCGTTTGGCTCGGTGCCATTTCTTTGGTGAAGGTTCACCTCGGCTGGGTGTACCGCCGGAGGGATGCTGGGTGCTGCATCCCTGGTGGGCACAGCCAGGACCCCTCTTCCCTCTGCTCCCTGCCCTCTGGGGAGCTGGTGGCTTCAGGAGAGAGGCCCTTTTTCAGCTGTCTTCAGTGACTGTTCGGAGCTGGACTAAAGAAAAGCTTTCCCCCCTTTGCAGAGAGGCAGCGAAGGGGGTGCCCGGCGCAGGGGCGCGCAGCCCCCCCGGCGCGGCTCGGCGTGCTCTCCCGCGGGGAGCGCAGCCCGGCACGCATGAATTGCCTCGCAACAGCCGCTCGCCTGTCATCCTGTCAGGCCCATTTACAAATCGCATAACAGGTTTAATTTTGAAATCTCTTCCCCCCCTCCCCCCCCGCCCCCTTATTTTTGCTGAAATGGATTTACAATGAAAGTATTTGAAAAGGAATAATTATCTATATGAGCAACAGCAACACAATGGCTGCAGCCGCGGCGCGGGGGTGGGGCGCCGTCAGGAGAAATGAGCCTTAAGTTGGAAATGTGCTTTTATACATGTCTACATATTTACAAAGAGCTAAATGTTTGTAAATACCTATAAAATATTTGATGGATATGGAGGTGACAGGATTTTAAATTGTGTGTGTATACACCACACACGTGAAGCCTGAGTTCAGCCTTTGTTTGTCTCGTGCTAAACGCCACATTTCAAAATAAGTAGCCAACCATATGATTGTGTGCATTTTATATCTGGAGTGAAATTTGTCAAGAAATTGGTTACTAAAACCTTAGAAATGCTTTCCAGAGCATTCCAGCCCAATTTATATTTTCAAAAGGGCGAGCAGCTCGCTCCGGACGTGCAGGAGAGCCCGTTTCATGCCGTAGTGGACACGAAGCTGAAGCTTTTTCTATAGTCTCTGTCCATTTCTCTCAGTGAATTGAATCCAGTCAAAGGTCAAACTGGCCAGAGGCACTTTTATTGTCATGGTAACCATGACTTAATCAAACAATCCTGAGATTCCAGGTTTGTGGGAACAGGCAAAGATCTGAAGAGACTGGAATTAATCAATCAAAGGGGGCAGGGAAGAAAATCCTAAGATATATGACTTATCCTTCCAAATCTATTACTCTGTCCTTAAACACACAAGAATTATGCCTTGGACAAAGCCTCTTTTCAGACCAAATACCTCTGATTTTTGTTTTCTTGTCCTTTGCATCAAATTTCCTAACATACCTCTGTCCTACAGCAAGCAAACCTCAGCCCAGATTTAACCAACAAGAGAGAAAGAAGGGAAACAAGAATTTAGGAAAGATGAAGATTATTTTGTAAAAAGCTACTTAAAGGGAAAAAAAAAAAGGAGGAAAAGGAAATCAAGGAAAAATGCAACCAACCACCTTTGATTTGAAAACCGGTTTAAGTTTGTCAGTAGTGATCTAATGCAGATCTGCAGGCAGTAAATGCGTTCTTAAGACTGCTCTGCTTTCTGGGCAACTGCTGCACCTTCTTGTGGCCCCCGGCCGCGGGGTTGCTGCTGTCCCCACACTGGGGGCACTTGGCACTGGGGTCCATGCAGCCTCTGCTCCTTCTGGGAGCCTGGCTGCCAAAAGACCCTCTTGAGGTATCTGGTGGGGGCTGGGGACCGGATAACCTGGAACTTAGCTGGGCCTCGAGCTATTCGTTTGTAAGGATATTTTGTGCATCTTTTGTTTTTATTTCAGAAACAGTTTGTATGTGTCTTGCCTCCTGTGTTTTGCTTGTGAGCCTAAGGGGTGCATTTCTCGGTTGGAGGGGTGGACCTGTAGGCTCTGTTCTCCACCACCTACTAATGGGGGCAATGTCTTGTGTGTTCTGGGGACCCAACTGCAGGCTATGTCCACGTGCCATTAAACCCCCCAAATAATTCTTGCTTTGGCTTCCTCTGCCCAAAGAAGTGATAAATAAAATAGTAAAATCAAGGGAGGGTATGAAAGGAGCAGGAGAGCTTTGCTGAAGTCTGGGTGGCAGTAGGTTTGACTTGTTATACCTAGTTAAGTGAAGGTATCATGGTTGTTTTCCAGTTTTAGAGCAGAATTAGCTAGAAACCTGAAATATATTTGCTCTGGAGGCTTTGCTGCAGTCAGGTGCCTGGCGGGGTGTTGGTCACACAGGATGCAGGCTCCGTCACTCTCTTTGTGACAGACAGTCATGGGAACGTGGAAGCGCTGCTGGGCCACGCTGGGAGCCTGGTGGGTAATGGCATCTAGAGATGTTCATCTCTCTGCCCTGCTCTCGGGTCCAACGCAGGCCAAGAAGCAGCTGTCTATTGTCCACTCTGTCCCAGAGAGATTGCTGCTGAAATTTTGCTGTATTCATTTTATAGGAGGAATGCAGGTAATTACTTGCAAACCTCAAACTTAACTATGTTAATAGCAATCAGAGCATGAAAAGAACTGATTGCTTCTTATTCTTAATGTAGAGGTGTCCTTGCAACAAAATGTACCCTCTTAATGCTATTGTGGGTGACCTCAGCAAACACTCTAACGGGTGAATTGTCCCAGGAACCAAGCTCTTTTCTCACTGCCAGAAGAGCGGGGGGCTCACCTGCAGAGGTAGTTGTTGGTTGTTAACGTATGCAGAAAAAATGTGTGTAATAGAGCATAGCAGCTGGACAGAACTCTGTGGAGAGCCAGGATACTGGCAGGACAGAAGAGAAATTACTGAAGCCTGAGCATCGGACAGGGAAAGGGGAAATGAACAGCTGGAGAGGCCTGGACAGAAGGACCACTGACGTGTGTCTGAGAAGAAGGTGATCTTCAGGTGTGTGAAGAGGAAGGTCCCTCTTGGCTTAGCTGTAAGGAGGCTGCTGAGACCCCTCAGGGTGCTTGTGAAGAGGAGATATCTGAAGCCATGCGGGAGGAAGGGAAAAGGGACTCAGCACAGACGAACAGCAAAGTTTAGACAACAAGAGGAAGGAGGAGGAAGGAGGCTGGTCATATCGAGAGAGCCTTTAAGAGGAAGAAAGGCTGTACAGGGGCTGTAGTTAAAGATACTGGTATCAATGAAATTGAGACAAGTTCTGATGTTTTTTGGTAGGGAGAGGCTTTTCTTAGTTTCTTGTCCAGGGTTTCAAATGCTCTTTAAAGACCAGGGCAAAGAGCAGCGCTGATAGGGATGGACTGCTACCTCGTGCAGAAGTGCAGCACCCTTCCTACCAAAACTGCCAGGAGCAGCAGGCACTCAGCACCACTGGGAAAGAAGCCGTAAATCCTCTTCATTCCTTCAATCTGTTGATCTTCTCAGGACAAGGTTGAGGAAATCGTTGGGACCAGGGGCCACGGGCAGGTTGTACGCAGAGCCAGCACCGCACATGACCTCTGCTGAAATGAAATGCAAGTCTGGGAGGTAAAAGCCCCTATAAAGCCCCTTCCCCTTTGCAAAAATACACTCCAAGTCAGCTTTAAGACTTAAGTACCATGGTTCCTGAATGCTACCTTTAAAGGTTAAAGCATTTAAACTATAGGAACAGCCAGGGGCAAAAAGAGGCCCATTTCAATTTGATATGTTGAGGTCCTGCAGAAAGCCAGGCTGGGGGATCTCTGCGCTCTTTGTGCTTCCCTTCCCTCCTGAACCTGAGATGGCTCTGACGCCCTGGCTGGGCTGCGTTTCACTGCCCTTCCTTCTTCCTCTCCCCGTCTTGTAGTGAATTAGCCATTTCCAAGGGCTGGAGCAGGAGCCGGCCGGGACGCTCCACAGGGAGGAGCTGGGAGTAGGTCAGGAAGGACGGGTGCGTGAAGAGAAGAGCTGCTCCTCCCAAGGGTTCAAAGCTTTGTGGAGACAAGCAACATCGCTCTGCCACCGCGAGCGCTGCCAGGGACTGGTGGGACTGACCCCCAGCAGCATCACTGTCTCCTCGGGGGGGAGTTCATCTGCCTTTCATGGCAGATCACAGGGCACCTGCCCTACCCGGAGGGATCAGGATCTGTCCCAGCACACCGTGAGGGACAGCAGCTTTTTCCCATTTCCCAGCTATTATCAAGTCCCTGTTCTTTGAGAGGAGACCTGACTCTCAGTGTTTCATACAGCACCCAGCCTGCGCCCTGGGTGTTAACTGCAGCACAAGCAGCAGGACTGTCCTGCGGCACGACGAGTGTTTAACTTGCAGAGATATGAGAACACCCTGCAGACTTTACCCCACGCTGTAATCGAAGGAGTACTCCTCAGTTTACTCTAGCCTAAGCCTTTCTGCAAGCTGCTGCCTTTTACTGTATTATCTGGGACGATAGCAATGATATTAATAGCAGGAACCTTCCTTGCAAAGAACCAATTGCAGCTACAGCGTGGCTCCCATTGCACTCCGTGCTGGCACCGCTATCTCCCCGCACAAGAAAACACTTCCAGGTTTACTCCAGTGGTTACAATTAATGGAGATCTCCATCCATTTATCCTGCATCAGCATAAACAGTCCTATCTGTAGGTGGTGCCTGCTGTCAGCTCCCACCCTTTAAAGTGATGCTGGAACTTCCTTGTACTCAGAGATGTGAGCGAAGGTCCAGGCAAGAGCGAGGCTGGAGGTGACTACTGGGGAACAGAAGTGTAAAATCTCCCTTCTGGGAGCCCCACCACAAAGAGATCTTCTACCATTGTGCTTCCCTGTTTTAAAAAGGTCTCTTTAAAAACCTTTACAAAATATGGAGGGATTTGCAAGTGATCATTTAAGGGATCAGGAAAGCCCAACTACTTGATAAAGTTCTTTCACCTTTGGTAAAAGAATGTTAATGCTGGAAAGCTGCCATATGATCTCACAGGGTTGTCCTTACAAAGAGATGTCTTAGAATAGCTGCTTTTCAGGAACGAAGAATAGCTGTGTCTGACCAGGAAAGCTTTCTGAGGGCCTCTTCCAAGGCTTGCTTTTCTTCATGGAAGCAGATAAAGCTCTAAGAGCCACTTCTCTTACTATGATAGACTTCCTACTGCTATAGCTGTGCACAGCTACATGGGCAGGCTTCAGCCCTTTGGAGGGTAGGTGAGTGTCTCTGGTGAGAGGTCTGGATAACGCTGACTATTGAGTGCTCAATAACATACTTTCTGGAATGAATTTTTTCTGGGGAAATGTTACCTGCACCAAGCAAAACCTGTGAACTTTGTCTATACCTTAAGAAAATTATTGTCTCAGAAGAGACCATTCAGAGTCCTACCAGATGAGTTTCATCATGTTCTCTATCAGATGTCCACTGTCTCCGTTCTGCCCCCCGTGCAGCCTGGGACTGTGGCTTTGTCAGGGCTCTCTATTCCACAATTTTCTGTTTCCACTTTATTAAGCTCCAATGTGACATTTCTCAATAGCATCATTTGGAACAAGCTCATACAGAGATTAATTTCTTTGTGAGTCTTCATCTGATTTATAAATAATTCTAAATCATCACAAATTCCGGTACATAGCATTGAACAAACTCTCCAAATAGATCCTACAATTGTAGACTTTTCACCAGATGCATTAAGGCAGATTGGAAAACTTTGGCATGGAGATTTTTTTTTCCAAATGATGGATGTGTATAATCTTTTGTTGTGAATCTTGAATTCCCTGAGGAAAGACTAAGTGGATATGTCCAAGATGCCTTCCTAGCTGATGTAAGGATAAAGCCCTAAAAGTTAGTTCCAAAACCTCTGTGTGTGAAGGTTGGGGTGGAAAGCACCCGATTCAGTTCAACCAGAGCAGAATCTCTGATACCTAAATGTAAATCAATTTCTCCTCAAAAAAAAAAAAAAAAAAGTAACCTCCATTAAAACTCTTTTTAGAGAATAAAACTAATTCTACCCACCTGCATTTATGAAAACAACTAACCCAAAAACTAACCCCCTTCCAAGCTCAGGAAAAGAGAATTATACTGCTGAACGAAGCCTGGAGTCTTATTCCACCCTTCCTTTACAACAGCATGTGAGTATGAAGTTCATTAGAAGCTGATGAATTTACACCCCTTAGTGTCCACTTGCAGAGTGTGCAGGTATTGAAGCAGAGCTCCAGTGGTGTGAGACACACAGGCAGGAAGCTGCATCAAGCTGCTTTTGAGGAAATCACACTTTTCAGATAAATATCAGTCAGCTGCAAACATTTTTCTCTCCAGGATGTGTGCGCTCTTCCAATGTTTAGAATAAAAACGTAGTGCTAGGAATTGGGAATATAGTTTTCACATATTTGATTACTTCGGCATTAAAGCAGCATGATATTAGTGGTAGCCTTTAACATGAACTTTGTTCTGTAACTTCCAGGCTTCAAAAACTAATGAGGAGTAAAATTTGGGAAAAAAAAGTCTTCCGACAAGCTGGTCTTCAGCACCTTTTTAATGGATAACAGATTTGCCGTCATCACGTACCGCTTGGAATGTATTATGACAAGACACACAGGCTGATATAAAGCATTGTCTTCAAAAGGCTGATAATGAGAATATATTAGTGAATTTCTCACAGATTGATAGGGGATGAATCAGTTCCAGTTACAGAAGCTTTTGAATAGTTTTCTCTGAAGAACCCGAAACCGAAGCCTCCCAGAGCTGACACCCAATGTGATCAGACAGCTTCACAGACTTGGTTAGAGAAGCTGTAAAATGGTCCCTTTGCTTCTCTGGAATTTGGAAAGCAAAGCATGCAGAAAGTTTCTAACTTTCAACACTGAAGAAGGCGTTTCCAGGAAAGGCCAGGACGCTGGCAGGGAGTGAGAAATGTCAGGTTTCCACTGAACTGAGTTTTCCTCCTGGGGTACGGTGAGTTTGAAGCACCCTGAGTCTGGCTCACTCCCATTTCCAGCGTTCAGCTGTGACTCCTGGGTGCATGTTTCTCAGATCTCCCGGGTGACTGACCGCTGGCCGTGTTTGCGGGTCAGGAGCAGGGAGCGCTCTGGAGAGTGTGAAAGCATCGAATGCTCCTTCCCACACAGGGAAAGCAGGGTGATGAGAGATGCAAACCTAAAACTTAAAACCTGTGTTATTAAAAGACTAGTACATGCAAACCACTTTTTTTTTATTAAAAATAAAAGTTTGATCAGCAGAGCAGTATTAGCCGATGTGAACACGTGTGATGTGAACGCATGTGATGTGAACACACGCTTCCCTGCAGCAGGCACGGCTGTTTCTCTGTTCAGCTCCTGTCAATGCTCCCTCTTCTGCGCTGTTTCTTCTCTAGCTGTAAATGGCAGATCTAGAAATACATCCCAATTCCTTGTCCTGGCTTTGCCTTTTCAGCCAAGAAAGTATAGTGCACACTTAAAACGTTTATAAAAGTGCTCTTCAAACTTCTCCAGGCAGGTCGATGGATAGTTGAAACTGGAATGATCCAGGAGCACTGAGTCATCTGCTGACTTTTTTTTCCCCTCTCCACTTCTGCAAGTGATGATTTGTTTTCCTCCTTCCTCCTGATTACCTCTATAATACTCTCAAATTGTAAAGTGAACTCAATTTCGTGTCTCTTATATTATCTGTAGTGTCTCATTAGCCTTGGTACCGTTATAACCCCTCTCTGAATCATCATTTGTATATGGATGTTAGACATATCAGCTGATTGTCCCTTTTTCTCTTTCCTTTCCCATCTCTTCTGAAAAACAACGAGTCTATTTCTGTTGATACACCAATATTGCAATTTCTCCCACTGTCACTAATAGCATAATGGCCTTATGAAGAACCTTCCTGCAGTGCATTTTTGTGACGTAATGAAAACAAGGTGGAACTCAACGAAAACATCATTAAAAGTTACCCTCTTAAAATTCATTCAAATAAGAAGAGGTTTTGACCAAGCAAATGCTGTTTTTCAGGGACTAAACATTGAACGAAGTATTCCCAGACCAGTGTCAGTCAGGGCAGATGTGAGGTGGAAGAAGGTACCATGATGCCATGGGTTTGTCTGCATGTCCCTGGCAGGAGCTCCCTGGGGAGATCCCCATTTGTACTCGGTTAATTAAGAATTAACATGCCAGCGTTGCCTTGCACAGGTAGGTCAGGACTTGCACAGGAATTAGAGAGCTCCCTTTCCATCACTTGCTTTGGATGGATTTCGGAATGGGTGCGGGTTTGTTTTCTTCTCCTGAGCAGTCATGCTGTTATGATGGAGAAGCTGAAGGGCCCAATTACCCACCCTGTGATGTTGTTTGTGAAGCAATTAGAACTGACAGAGTGTGATTAAAACCAAGAAGTTATCACTTTTTTCTTGATGCAGGAGGGGTGACTGTTTACAGATGAATACTCACCAAATCTACAATGGGAATAATTTCCTCACCCGCTCTGTAATCTCCTGTACTTCATTACCAGCTGAATGTATATAGCTGTATGGTTTTTTGCGCATGAATTAACACTTGTAGCTAATAGCAGTAAACTCACAAATGGACTATTACTTTTTATAGCCTTTTAGCAGAGCCAGCCTAATGGAGCAAAACTGTTAACAAATTAAGATACATTTGACAAGGCTTCAAGCAGGAATCATAACCCAGGAGCCACCGCCTGGGATGCAAACGCAAAGCTGTCTGTAGAACCAGCCCGTACCTCAGCTGGTGTGAGGCGGCGGCGAGTGCTAAACCACAGAAAAAGAGCTAAGGCAACACCTTTCTGTTCTTGGTGAGATTTTTTCAGAGCAAGCAACTGACTTCCTTTAACATTTGTAAGGAGCCTGTCACATCTGCAGTGCTACAGGATATGAAATAATAACAACAGTACTCATAGAAAAATAAGTCATGTTTGTCTACTTATGATACTGTTTGTATTTTAGACATTGTATGATTATAAGTTACTGTATGTATTTTAGACACTGTATGATTATCAGGCTACAGGAACGTCTCCAGGACATTCCTGTTGTTGGAGCTTGTTGACTATTTGCAGCATCACATCATGCACCTGCGTTATGCTCCTACAGAGCAGCTCAGTCTATGCCACCAGCTCCCAATTGCCATGCAAATTAGTAACTCAAAGCCCAAAATTAGAGACATTCAGGTTGGTTTTACTCCTCTTTCTCTATCTTGAACCTCTGCTCCTCCCTTGGATTGCTAAAACTTCAACATAAGGTGAAGGCTTGTTCTCCTCCTAACACCTTGTGATATTCTGCTAAGAACATCCAAGGTTACAGTTCCAGTATATTTCCCCATAGGTGTAAAATGTGTCTGCATCAATAGCTTATTAAGCATGTAATAAAAATTATGACCTCACAATTCTGCTATTAATGTAACAATTCAGAGGCAAGAAAACTCCCTGATCCTTCCTATGCATCTGCTGCAATGTGGTACAAGAGCAGAACACCTTAAGCCAGTTTAATCCTTTCTTTTCACCCCCTAGCAATATACATTGGCCCAAGAGAACAACATGAATTGAAAGTTTAATTTATTAATATGCAATAGTGACAATGTCAAAAGAACAATATATAAAACCCCCACAGAACAGGATTACAGAGTACATAAGGGAAAGCCTAGAGCTAATATTTAATATAGCAAAACACAGCCAAAAATAACTTCTCATCTAAGGAGCAGAACTGGGAGAACCCTGCGGAGGAGCCTCTGCCCCAACCAGCCTCCTCTGGCCGAGCCTCCTCTCACCGTGCTGTGTTCTGTGAGCCTCCGCTCCGCTGGGAACCCACGGACACCATGGTGTGTTCCATGAGCACCAACTGCTGGGAATGACCCTGGTGTGTTCCATGAGCACCAACTGCTGGGGACCTGCGGAGACCGCAGTGTGTTCCAACAACTGCTGGGGCACAGCACACCGGGATGGGAGCAGCAGACGCATGAGGAGAGCCAGCCACGTCCACAGCGAACTGCAGCAGCTCAGGGCACTTGGGTAAGTGAAGCATGAAGCCAACTGTTCACTTCAGCTAAATTGTTCTCTTAGGCTTGGCTGATTAAACTTTCACCAGCAGCCAAAGTATCCTGCAGCCTTAGTCAGGGTACAGACACATGAACATTTCACCATCTTCACCATAAATGAGCAATTTGCCCTATAGTCTTAAACCAGTAACACTCGTGTGAGTGGAAAGTGTTTCAGCCAGCGAGGGCAAAAGCAGAGAATGACAGAGAAGGGCTCAACCAGCAGCTGAAGGACAAACCTGGAAAAGAGCTGAGAGGAAACGGGAGTGTTTCGGTAGTAAAGGAAAAAAAAAGATGAAGATCTGACCTAGATACAAAGATCAGTCCCATGCTGCTCGCTAGGTCAGGAGAGGCAATGAGGAGAGCAAGACCTCCCAAGGGCTGCTGTGAAGTCCCTCCTAGGTTTGGAGCCCACCTCAGGAGGCTCAGGAAACACAAGGGAGCTGTGCCACAGGGCACGGGAGCTGGCGGTGGCCTGGGTCTGGTGACAGGGAGAGCGGGGGACATCACCTTGTTCACTGCGTGTCCCCCTTGCTCAGCTCCTCACAACGTCAGGTAAAAGCCGGGAGGTGGAGGATGGTGTGTGTGGAGACACGGCGAGCGTTATGTTACCCCGCAAGGGAGATGCTTTTACTCGATGCTGGGGTTAACAGCAGCGTCCCAGCTCCCGCCGCGAGCAGGATCTGACCTCCTCCATTCTTGTCATGTGCTTTCCCCTGCCCTGCGAAGGGTCAGGCTCTTGCTGTTGTCCGTCTCAAACTAAGGGTGTGTAGCTCAGCTGAACAATGTAATCTAATGACAATCTGCCAGTAGGTGATGAGTCTAAAAATATCAAGAGATATCACGAGAAACAGCAGAAGAATAGAACTGGGAGTAATAAAATGAGGTTGACAAAGGAAGAGTCACCTGAAGAGTCTCTTCTGGGAGGTCTGCTATGCCGAGGCATGGCCTCTTAGGATAAATGTGAGCCTTCCTATGAAACCATTCATAAATTATGTGAACTGTTTGCTTTTAAAAGCCTTGCAGCAGAGTAGGCATCCGTATCAGGTCACCTGTTAACTCTTGATACTTCCAGCCCCTTTTCCTCGCCTGTTGCCAGTACCCTGATTACAAGGCTCTCTTACACTGATGAGTTATCCAGCCTTATCTGTGCCATCAAGGCTTGCTCTGTGTGGAGCTTATTCACAAGAAATTCAGCAGAAATATTTCTTGCTCAAAATGCAAGCTATTTTACCGGAACATTGATGTCCTACGTTCGTATCCTGGACTTGAAGTAAATTTTTAGAAGTGTTCAAAGTGACAAATTCTAGTTTAATTATTAATAGTGACTTGGGCACCTCACTCATGGGGAATTCAACCCATTTGAATTTGGGTCCATTTAAGTTCTGGACCATGTTTGAATCACCTCTGGCCGGGCTTGGATCTCTGATTGTAACTGAATCCAGACCTTTGTGCTTAAACTCTCCAGTGTGAACTGTGAAGGAAGAACACCCATGTGGACTCTGTTGATAAAAGCTTTGGGTACTTGTGTGAGATGTATTTAAGTACTGTTAGGGGTTTTTTTTTGTGGAAAAACATATTTGACATTTATTCTTTACTGGTCTTTAGAGGCTGACAGTGAACACAAAAACCTCACGTATAACATGAAAATAAATCTTTTATCTGCTGGCTTTCATAAACATGGCACACAATGCTTTCGTCCACTCCACAATTTGAGAAAAGAATTGATTTGATCCATTTAAGTGATGAATGCCCAGAAAATAAAATCTTCTTTCTGGAATGATGACCTTGGGCAGATTAGAGCAGCTAGGTAAGAAATCCAGCAAGTATTTATCAAAGGCTTCTAAGACAGTGCAAACTCTAGTGAGTTCAAAAGCAAGAGACTTTTAGTCTTCATACAACTGACAGGGTCATAACGTTTCAAGAATGCCAGGAATCCGTGTGGCTGTTCCATTAAACACCCCTGATTAGTGAACGTGCTGATAAACTTCGAGAGTCAGAGGTCAACACTGTGGAGCCGAAGGTACCCCAGGTATCTGAAAATGTCTCCAGAATTCGTGCTCCTCTCGCCCAGTTAACCCCTTCCGTCACTCTACCCGCCGCGGCTCAAAAATGGGAAGAGAGTAAGTGTCTTGGACACAATATTTTCCAGATAATTCTGCAGAGATGTTGAGTTATTCTGAAAACTATGGAAAAATGACCTCAGGCACCTCCCATGGAAATGTTCTTGACAGTTGGTGGTTCTTTGATTTCAGCTTGAGCTCGTAGTTAATAGATGTGTCACATACTGTGTGGCCACTGGCTCCTCCAGCCTCTCTGCCCCCAGCTTCAGGCGAAACGATGATGGCAGCAGGCCCTGCACTGAAACACCTCCAGAGCTACCGAACTGCCAACACCACTGCGATTTCAAAATCCTCAGACGGGGCCCATCACACCCCCCGATGCAGCACTGACACTGCTTCTGCCCCAGTCTCCCCGTCAGCAGCGCCGGGCTCAGGCTTTAACCGCTCCTGCCATGGACGGCTTTTCACCCCGCGCTCTGACTGTGAGCTGGGAGAGGAACGGAGCATTCCTGTCCGCTGAGGGCCACAGCGTGACCACATCACTTTCTTTGAAAATCAATAGGAAAAATGTCGGGGAATGCAAAGGAAGCAGGAACAGTCAAAGTAAAGGCAAGTGATGTCCTGTAATGGCTGTAATGATTCTGAAACACGCAAGGTCACAGATAATTAGGAACCTAATTCTCCTTTGAAAGAATCTGTCAAGTTACTTCCCTACCTGAAAAACAATTGCTGATTGATGTTATTTCTGGGCTAACAAACTAATTGAAGGTACTCTGAATGGAGGCTGGACAGCCTCTGCTCTCCAGGTGGGGTTAGGTAGCCACAGCTGCAGAAGAAAACCCAGGTGAAGAGGTTTTCATTGTTGTAGTGAAATAATCTTGATAAAAGTGCCAGTGCTGCCGGAAGAGAGAGCTGTAGTGTAGCAGTTCTGTTAATCAGACCCTCAACAGCTCATGTGAGAAGGATCTCCCTGTTTGGGTGCTCTACTGTGTTCCAGTTGCTCAGAACAAAAATTTGAGGACTCTTTCTCAGCTTATATCGTGGCCAATGCTTCAGCAGGAGGATGCAGAGCTCTCTTGGCTGTGTCTGGTAGGACTTTGAAGCCAGTTTATGCCAACGTTGACTACAACATGCTGCTCAGAGCTGCGGAGCAGGATAGTCAGTCGCTAACGCTAAAGGTCAGACTCCTTCCTCTCTACCATGTTTCTGCCCAATTGGTTTTGGTTTTACTTCTAATTGCAAAGAGCAAGGTTAGTGCTGGTCTCCTGTAGGAGAGAGGTAAAAGGTTTCACAACAAGCAGTTGAGTTGGTTGGGAAGAGAGACTCTTTTCCCTGGGCTTTGCCTGTGCCCGGAGCTGTGGCGTGGGTCCAGACACAAGGCAGCGTCCAAACAGGAGGGTGCAAGGCAAATCCGGACTTCAGCACGAGCGTGGGTGTTAGCTCAAACTGTGTAACCAAAATTGACTCACAGCTCAAAGGCCAGGGCCACAGCCAGTGAAACAGCAGCCCCGCAGCTCCCGAAGCTGTGGGACTCAGCTGGGTGGCAGGACGAGGCCGTATGAGCCTCTCCTGTAGGTAGTTTTAAAAACACTGTGATTGTGAGCTGCGTTCTGAGATGTTTCTGGTAATGAGGAGCCTTAAGGTTTTTTTTTTTTTTCCAAAGTTGGTTCTTCATTTTTTTCACAGCTGCTTCAACCTCAGCAAGGCCCGGGACTTGAGGGGAGACGAATGGTCTTTCCCAAAGAAAGAGTGGTGTAGCTACAGCTGTTTGGGTCATTTTGGCTTCAGAGATGTGGGATAGGGAAAGGCCATAAGAGAACATGGTTGCAACAAGAAGGATAGAATATAAAAAACTATGATTAAGGTTTCAAAGTCCTGAATTCTGCCCCATTCTGGGTGGAGTAAGGTGTGAAATTTGGGCAAGGATGAGGTTTTGGTTGGTTCCATGTGGGTTCTGCTGGGGGAGTGCTCTCAGCACTGAGGATTCAACCCAAGTCAAAGCAGAAATTCCAAGTTCCAAACCCAGTAAAAACTCTGGTTCAAAAACCAGCTGAGATTTCTGCAGAATGGCAGCCAAGAATTTACCTCTCCCCTGATTTATGCAACTTAGACATTTAGAAAGCAAAGGCATAAATAATTAAATGTGCAGTAGACATTACAAGGCTGTCTAAACCTTCTTGTATGGTTATGAATTATAATTTACATATTTCCTTACATCCAGGTATTATTTTTGGCAGCGGGGATGTTTACAGCATGCTGTTGTGTTATCTAGATGTATATCGTTTGAACAAGAACTTCAAAACTGCAAGTGCAGTCCATACCCAGCAGAAGCACGGCCGGAGCACTCGTCTGTCTGTCCTGCCAGACCAGCACCGGGTTCCTGAGGGGTCAACTCGAGCATCTCCCCATTGCAGTGCCATCGCTGGGAGTATGGTGTGTGTGTGTTGGGGGGGTCTGTGGTGGTGCAACCCTTCCCCCCCCGCTTCAATTATTTTGTTTACTCACTCTGTAAACCCCTAAAGTGGTTAATGATTGAGTACTGCTAAAATTCAAACTCTCAATCTATCTTACGTCATTAATAAATTTTGAACAGTTGTTAAGCCGTAACCGTGTCAAATATTGTCCTCCGCAGTGGACACGGAGCAGCTCTGCACGTGCCCTGGTTGTGCTGGGCGGTTGGTAGCCCGGTCTCTGTGCCAGCCCTGCCCGGGCCAGTGTAAGGGAGGGTGGGTGGCAGTGGCCAGTCCTCGGGGTGGGAGAGGAGAAGCCGGACACAGCGCAGGGTGGAACAAGGCCAGTTTCCTCAGGTGAAGCTCAACCACAGACGGGAAGCCCTGCGCGGGAGCAGGGAATGAGCTCGGCTCCTGGAAAACTGGCACATCCACATCCCCATGCCAGCGGCTTCCCTGACGTGGGAGATGAGGATGGCGATACCTGCCCTGGCAGGACGGGCTCTGCGGGATGGGGAAGGGTGCTGAGAGTGCTGATGGCGGGGGATCCCAGGGCATGTCCCCACCCGCACGGGGAGATGCAGCCGGTGCAGATCCCTCTGCTCAGACAGGCTCCCACGCGGGCGGCAGCGTCTGGCTCTCGGCTGCCTGCGTGGAGGCTGCGACCTTGTGCGGCCACAGCTAAATCGCTGTGAATTTGCAGGTAAACCCATGAAAGCTGCTGAAGTGTGTCCCTCCTCCGGCTGTACCCATGGGTCTGCCCTAGGATTGCATACGCGTGGGGACAAGTGGTTCAAATGGCCACTGTCATATTGCCTTTGGGTTTCTTTCTGCTTTTTTTGATTTTATTTTTTTGTTGTTGTTGTTCATTTGTTATCACAGGTTGCATTTGGAGACGGGCTGTGTTGTCCTACCTGGATTATGGATAATTGTCAATGCCAAAGCTGGGCTGGATTATACAGCGGTGCAAGACCAAACCTGAAAAAAATGCATGTGTTTGGTTTCTCTCCTTCCATCCCTGTGGATCCACTCCCATTCACACGGATTCTTTCCACATCTCTCCTTCAATTTAAGGTGGCCTTAAAGTGAGAAGAAACACTGCATAGTGCAAAACAGGCACTTTAACTTCACAGTCTCTTTATTCTGATACTTCCCCCGCTCGTTTTTGTAGGTGATCCTTTGTTTCCAGGCAGTACTGCCCCAATTGGCAGATGTACATTGGATACAAATGGACTGAAGCCTGGTGTTCCCTAGTGCAGAGCTTTGGTTATCTGTCAACTTTTGCATTTTCCTTTAAACAAAAGGGTACTACTTCAGGGGAAAACAGAGTCGAGAGCCAATGGTACATCGTAGGTGCATGTATGTCCCAGCAGCTAATAATGTCCTGTTTCATCAGCATTCACCCTCTTCTCTCCCTTCTATTAGTCAAAGATTGATTTTTTTAATTTCTTATAAGGGGCACAAGCATCACTTTCACTGCAGCACAAAGCCCCTCAAGTGCTGCTGCTGCTCTGTCTGTGGTAGACTCTGTCTCCTGCTTCTCAGCATTGAAGTATCTGGAGCCCAGATTTGTAGTCAAGATTTCAGACACATTTTTGTGGCCTCATAGTTCTTATTTAGTTTAAAAAAAGAAAAAAAAAAACTATTTTAATAATTTGACCTGCATTTTCATCATTTCTAATGTCTGTGGCATCCTTCCAGATGTGTTCCTGCCTGCCTGACCCCCCTGTCAATACTTATTAATTTCATGGCAATCTTTTCAAGTGTGTTTGGAAACAAACAGGAAAAAGTTACTCTAAGGTCAAGAATGAGCTCGGGGAAATGAAGGAGGAATGATCACGCTCCCTACAATAGTTTATATTTCTGTATAGTTTTTTCTATCTTGCTCTTAAAATGGGTTCTACGTATACAGATCTGTAAAACGCCCCTGAAGAGGGAAGTTGCCACTCGAGTGCTGGAGGTGAGAGGAGGCACCGAGGCCTTAGTCACCAACAGTGAGTCACTGCTGGAACGAGGAGGTCCAAGGCTCCAACCACTGGACATGCTCATCTGCTGCAGAGGACACACGGACACCTCAGTCAGGGTGAGAGCTTTGGCTGCTTAGATAACCATCCACTGAAACACCCCGGCGGGTAAATAGTGTTGGAAAACTTGGGACTCCACAGGCAGCAGGACCAGTGATGTCAAAGTGTCCTCAGTGGGCAAAGTGTATGACCCAGAGCTGTAGTGTTCTTAATTTGATAGGTTTCCCAAGCCAGTGTAAAACAAGATCTAGCTAATGATGGAAACATAGAAATAAAACTTGGTTTTCTCTGAGAAAACCACAGGAGAGGCTATTTACTTTGGTTTTTTTATTATTCTGTCCCACTCAAACAGCTAGAGCGCTGTGTTTATGGATTTCAGCTCTTCAGAAGAAAAGTGAAGAAACACCAGCCAGAGCCAGAAAAAGTACAGGAGAGGTGTGCCAGCAGTCCTGGCTGAAGCCTGCCCCAGCGCCGGGGGTAACTGGAGTCTTGGCAAACACGGCCTCTTTCCCCTGGAGCTTCCGGGCAGAGCCTCCCAGACCCGGCTGCTCACTGCAGGGGTGGTTGGGTCAGGGAAGATAAATTTTTGGAGACTCCTCAGTGTGGTGAGAAGTGCTTCTAAAGAAAGGGTGGAAGAACCTGAAAGAGCAGTAACACGTGGAGAAGAAGAGCCCTGTGAGAGGAGGTCGCGGCAGGAGCGTGGCTCTCCGGGGCTGTGACAGCAGGCAGGAGCCAGTTCCTGGGGAAAATACGATGCAACGTGGAGCAAAGTGAATTTACAACATCCCAAGGTGCAGCCCAGTGCTGTGCTAGAGAAAGTGACGGCAACGGGGTAAAACCCGTGTCTCTGCCAAGCGCTATTGTGAGCTCCTGCTTCCTGGCCCAGGGACCCCCACAGTGGCCGTGCTCTGCGGTGGCCAGCGCTGGCCCAGGAGCCGTGCCAAACCTGCCCTGTAGGGCTGCGGAGCCCCTGTCCCAAGCCCGGCTGGGCGACCTATCCCTTCCGCAGCGGTGGGACTGATGCGGCTCCACGCTGGAGGGTTAGAAATGGGGTGAGGCTTTCCAAAGTGCAAAGGGCTTCCCAAAACTGCCCTCTCCTGGTTGTGAGTGCTTGGAAGCGACCATCGTCACCCGATGTCCCAACGCACCCTGTGGGTTAGGCCAAGGAGGGCTGGCGTAGGTGGGCTATTGGGCACGCGGGGGTTCCTTCAGGCTGGGAAAATCTGTGTGGCCCAATGAACCCGCCTCGGATGCGTCCGTACCGGCACACGGGGAGTCGAGAGCCCACAGTCCCTCCCCTCCGTGTCCAAGAGACCTGACTGCGCTTCCGCAGGTACGTGCGAGTCGGAATTTGCAAGTTACATTGCACACTCGAAAAGTAATGCTGGATTTTGTAGAGGGCTTTTACCAGAGGAAATTGAAAAATATGTATCTGACGTATCTGAAGACTTGGTTTTAACTTGCATCCTGATTGTTCCAGATGTTCCCCAGATGTCAAAGGGAACAAGGCACTGGAACAGCAGAACACATTTGTTTTAACAAGTTCTAACTTCAGTATTGCCAAAGAATTAAAAGCCCTGGGTTTGTTTTCATTTTTCTTTCACTGGTACCTCTAATATCTATTAATTGCCTAATAATTTAATTGAAGGTGAATTAGTTCCTTTTTATTCCAGACAGCGTGAGGCTGATGTACATCCTGATCCTGGCTGCTTCCCAATCTCTTCTCTGCAGGTTTGTACGGTATGGAGCAGCTCTTGGAAAAGAAGTGCTATAAACCTTGGCAACGCTCGATGCACCCCACAGGGGTACAAACGGAGAGCTGAGCTCCTCCACAAAGGCCTTACGAAATCCCTTCGACTTGTGCCTTCCCTCCTCAGCACTTCCCTTGGCAGAAACATTCCGGATGGGTGGGAGAAGAGCAGGCAGCAGGCAAGGTGGGAACCTGCCCCAATTTGGTGACAAATCCTCCCTGGTGGGGCCTGGTGTCCCGGGGGTGGCAGCCGTGGGCAGGACCGGGCCCTTCTACCCCCAGGGACACCGTGCCTCATCCCGTGCCCTCTCGCTGTCCTGCCCCTCGGGTCCTTCCCAGGGGGAAATCGGCATCTGGCTGCGAGGGGTTTTTCAGGAATTTGATACAAATTCACGATCATTAAAAATATCACTGTTATTTCCACCACCCCCCCAGGCGCAGGGCCCGGGGCGCTCTGGCGCTCCTGGAGCACGTCTCTGGGCGTTGGGGCGGTGCTGCTGGGACTCTGTGTAAGGTTTTAGGTCTCTGGAAAGGAGGGGCTGGGCCCGGTGTGACCGTGGTGCGTGGGGTGAGCGGGGTGCGTGGGGTGAGCGGGGTGTGTGCCATGGTAGGTGGGTTTGCTCAGAGAAGCCTGAAGGTGTCTGATCTGCCTGCGCCCCACAGGCCCCGGGGTGCCGGGGCAGCGCTGTGCACACGGGCTGCCGGACAGGAACGGCGCCGGCACGTTTTCCTGCCGTTCCTGTGTCCGGTTATGCTGCTCTCGTGTCCGGTTCCGTGTCCGAGGCCGACTCCCGCCCTCAGCCCCAGCCCCGCCGTGCCCCGGCCGCC
>JAHREE010000158.1:478880-518004 GCA_033628505.1 Tringa tobata
CGGTTGTTTGACTTTGCAGTAAGCCTGGTTCGTGCTCCCTCTGTTCAGGCTGAGGCCCGGCTCTCACTCCCCAGCTGCGTGCCGTCCTCTCCGGGGGACCCAGACCCCGCTGTTAAGCCCCGTGACAGCTTGTGTCTCGTCAGCCGAAAATGAAGACTATTTTAATGGTTGCGGAGAAGCCTTCTCTGGCTCAGTCCATCGCCAAGATCCTCTCAAGGGGTAGGAAAGACAGCATGTTGGTTCAGGCCTTCTGCGTGTCGTTCTGCTGGTGGCAGAGTGGGAGTGCTCTGGAACGCACAGCCCGAGGGAGGGAATGCGTGTTGTGTGGGGGGAACTGCGTGTCACGAAGGTTACCCGGTGTTGCTGTAGATGAATTGAGGCCGAGAAACACCCTGGTCAGTTCCTTGGTTGTCTCAGGGCAGCTGCCACCTGGGAACGGTGGCTTAGGGCAGGCTCCGGTTCATAGAAGAATTGGGTGGCCCTTCACATTCTGTTAATTTTTATGTGCTGGTGCTTATTCAGGCTGAGAATAAAGGAATCTGGGTTTGATATTTTATGTAGCCAGAGTGTGTGTGTTAGTGCATATGGTTTTTAGAAAGTGCCAATCAAGTAGTAAGTTGCTGTTCTGAGATTTCTGAAGCAATAGTAAATATTTTATAAATAATGTGGAAAACAGAATGAGTTGATTATAACTGTACTGATCTATAAAACCAGCTGTATTTTTGTAAGGGTTTCTTGGTGGGAGGGAGAGGATGGAGAAGATAGTGGATAGTCTCAATTGAAAATGAAATATACTTTAAAAAAGGTCTGAAGTGATAATTAACCAAAATAAAAACTTGATCAATGAGTAGAATTTTGTGATCAGGAAGACCCTAGCTATAAGATCTAAGAAAAGGGGGCTGTCATGTCACAAAAAATAATTTATTTCAATATTTTTTTTTATCCTGTTAATATTTATGATCTTATTTTCACAGGAAACATGTCCTCTCGCAAGGGACTGAATGGTGCGTGCTCTGTGCATGAGTACACCGGATCATTTATAGGACAGAGTGCCCATTTCAAGATGACATCTGTGTGTGGTCATGTCATGACTTTGGATTTCATAGGTATTTGTTCATAAAATGTTTTAACTGATACAGGTTGTAGAGCCATGAGGGACTTCTAATAGGAAAGTATCCATTGTGTAAATAACTCGGGGAGAATGTTAGAATTAGGGAGAAAAGGAGGATGAAAAGATGACTTGTGGTCAGCAGTTCTTGATTTTTGTTTCTAGTTCTCTGCTGACTTCTCACACACCCATGTGCTACTTGTGTGCATGTCCCACGTGTGTTTTCTGTGCTGAATTACATCCCTTGAGAATGAGGGTTGACGAGGCTCAGTTTGCCAGCCTGTGACCTGGCCACAACCAATGGGTAGTAAAACAGCACAATGTGCACTTTAGGTGTGCACTGTGAAAACAAGGAAAAATAGCTTCCCCCCCTTCCCCTGATCGTCTGATTGTACAGACAGAAGGTCTTTCACTAGCTCGTGTTTCTGAAAGGTATGCAGTATTTAGTATAGCTGCAATTCACATGATGCTGAGGGGTCCCTTGATGTACAGTAAAGCAAGATGTGTCAGAGTAATAAGGTTTCCGACACAAATCTTGAAAGCCAAGTGTTTTCCAAAGTAATGTTGTTTGCTGTTGTTTGTTTGTTTGTTTTTATGTATATATAGAGAGCTCTATTTAATACACTTCTGCTTTTCAGGAAAATACAACAGCTGGGATAAAGTGGATCCAGCAGAACTTTTTAGCAAAGCTCCCACAGAAAAGAAAGAAGCTAATCCCAAACTGACCATGGTGAAGTTCTTACAGGTATTCTTTCTTACGAGATTTGAGATGTATCTTTTTTTTCTCCTTGGCATTACTTTTCTTTATTTCATCCACAGCATATGCCATCTCGAGGATTCCTTGTTTCTATTCTTCCTCTGTTTGAGGAAGCAATGAGACCTATTTATATCCTGTCAAGAAAAATAAGTGAAATTATGCTGGGATTCTGGAAAGCAATAAAAATTAGTAATAAATTTGAAAGAGCAGTTTAGCATTTTTGCTATGAATTAACCATATTTTTAAAACAAATAATACATTCTTACAGGTTAGTTAGCTTTATTTAGGAACCAGAAGTATAACCCTCTTTCAGCTCCTGGAGTGGGTCAGTTATCTTCACTGAGAATGTCTTCACCACAGGTGGTTTTTTGTTTGAGGATAATGACTGACCGTTCTATGTCCTTCAAAACATTTGCTATGTACCTTCCCTCTGCTGAGGCAGAGGAGCCATCTGAGTGCGGATTCTCATGCTGCAGGTTGTTGAAAGTTTGATTTTTGTATGTCTGCTCACCTGCTTCTCCAAAGTGGGCAGTGTTTGGCAATATGCCACACTAGAGCTCTTCTAGGGTTGAAGAGAAATTATTATGTTCCTAAATAAGGATTTTCCTCCCTGCAGGAAGCAGCTGTTTGTCAAGGTTAGATCTCTTATTAATTTTACTGATTCTTACAGTGTCTTTGCCTTTTTTAATTCACTGTTGCCATTGCCTTCTGAGTTTTTTGACTGTCGATATCCTGCTTCTCAAAAATGGAGCATTGGATGCATGTTTTGCTTCTAACAGCAAGTGCAAGATATAGCTTGTAAATGCTTTCTTTAAAATAAGTCTACGGTGGTTATTGTTCACTCTTCACATGCGCCCCTCAGAGAAAAACAGTAGTTTGGTTGCTTTTACAAAACAATCCTTTGTGAAGGGCAAGTATATGTGGTGTAATTCTGATTTCTGTCAGATAAATTTAGACTTTGTCGTATCTTTGTGAACTGGAAAAGTGTTTCTAGTTTTGTTTTGTTGGGTTTTTGTTTGTTTGGTTGGTTGTTTTTTTTAATGATGTGGAAATTTAGTCACAGGAAGGGGAAGGGGCTATGCCCAAGCCTGCACACAGACTGTGACACTTTCAGGAGACTTGTGTCATTGGAAAGTTATGCTGATTTTTTTCAGGTCCTGCAGAAAAGCGTGTTGTAGGCAGAGCACTGGTCCCATGAAGCACAGCTCACTTCTCTCTTCAATGGCTCTTTAAGTACCTGCAGACTTCTTGTCACTTTTGCTGTAGTCTTCCAATCGTTTTTGCACCAAAGAAAGTATCCCTAGTACTTCAAAACAGAAACAAAAAGTACACAGTTAGTGAGGAGGCAGGTCTTTTTCTGAGTTGCTGAAGAACTGTGCTAATTTTTCTCACAGGTGGAGGGAAGAGGCTGTGATTGTATTGTCTTGTGGTTGGATTGTGATAAGGAAGGAGAAAACATCTGTTTTGAAGTAAGATTTCAATTTTTAAGACCTATAATACAGTAATAGTTGTCTGTGACATACAGTACTATTGGCATATTGTTTTATAGATATACAGTAAAATTCAAACCAAGTTGAATGAACTTCTTAAAGGCATGCAGGCCCTTAGTGGAAAAACGGATGTGCTTTTGAACTCCTCATGTGTCAGTTAAAGAGTATAAATCAATTTCATAGCTGTTGCTCATCTGAGGTGAACAATAAGGTATTCTTAAATGTTTGAACATTCCAGTGCTTTGAGAATTGGTCTGTATTTCACAGCTGAAGTAATTATTTTGCTGTCCTTACAGAATTTGATCCCCTCTATTATCTTTTGTTCATTAAGCACTTGGACTCTTCTGAGCACAGAGGCCCCTTTTCAGTTTGCACACAAAAGGTAGACCTCTAAAAATTTGGTGTGCGAAGATTATTTTTTTTAACGTCCTCTTTCCAGAAGCATACTTGTCAACATGAAGAGTATTTTTTTTTTAAAGAAGACATTTTATCAAGTAATTGTTTTAAGTTCTTTAAATACCGCTGTATCATAACTGGGCCCTGCCAATCTGTAGAATAAACCTAGATAGAAACTGGTACGTGTTCACCAAAAGGTGCTGCAGCTGCATTGGTGCATTCCTTTGCGCTTAGCAAAGAGTAGTGTTTCCCTTCCAACAGTTGCTGTTTAATAAATAAATCCTTTGGTTTTGCTAATTAATACAGTTCTGAATGGACAGAAAAATGTTGCTCTTGCTTACTGGTTAGTGTATCGGTGTGACATCTTAATGAATTCAGAAAGTAGTTTGTATCAGCAAATGTTATTTGAGTGGGGTGGTTTGTTCTTTAGAGAGGAAAAACTAACTTAAGCCAATTACTCTTAAAAATATGCTTCTGATCTTCATTAGGTTCTTGATGCTGTTCTTCCTGTTATGAATAAGCCTCGTGGCACTGAAAGGACGATTTATAGAGCTAAATTCAGCTCTATTACTGACACAGACATCTGCAATGCCATGAATCACTTGGGAGAGCCCAATCGCAATGAAGCTCTTTCAGTGGATGCCCGCCAGGAGCTGGATCTTAGAATTGGCTGTGCATTTACAAGGTGACAGCATAGGTTATAGACAGCTTTATGAAAGGTTCGGGAATACTGCTCTGTCCACAAAATGTGCCTTGGCACTCTAGTGGCTAATTCTGCTCCACACCAAACCTAGCTATTTTATGCACAGACAAATAAAAATAGATAAAATACTCTGTTCTGGCTTTAACTGAGCCTAGGTAAAGTACTATGAACAGCTATTGTTTGTTCTTATTTTATCTCACACTTTTCTTTGGGAATAAACAGGATTCTGTGAGGCAAAGTAATTCTGACTTAATTTGCTTTAAGAGACCATATTTCTCAGAATGCTCTTTTCCTAACGCCTGAACGTTTTAGTACGTTACTCATACTTGTGTGTATAAGTTAAAGAAAGCTTTTGTTTTTCATGGGAATGAGGATATTAATGTACTTATTCCTTGCTCTTTTTTTTTTCCTTTCTTAGGTTTCAGACTAAATATTTTCAGGGGAAATACGGGAATTTAGACAGCTCCCTCATCTCCTTTGGGCCATGTCAGACCCCAACACTTGGATTCTGTGTTGAAAGGCATGACAAAATCCAGTCATTTAAGCCTGAGACTTACTGGGTGCTGCAAGCTAAAGTAAGTTTTACAATACTTGTTTGTATGTGAGGAACATGTATGTGTATCAAAGAAATGCACTTACATTTTCATTTTGTTCGTTCATAAAGTTGTAGCTGTTGACAAGAATTCACAAAGCCTACAATTTACTCATGTGTTCGTGTTCAATTCACATGCGTATCAGCACTCTCTGTAGAACAGATTCCAGGATGTCAGGTTTGTATTAAAGTGGTTATTGTTTGCTGCTTACACTAATTCTTCAGTGCTAACCATCTAAGCTAGGACTCGGCCAAAAAGACTACTTAAAACGGGTTGGTTTTGTTCCCTGGGGTCCTTGGGCTTGTTGTGTTGTTAATTTGAATCCAGAAATTAATTAGGC
This sequence comes from Tringa tobata, assembly GCA_033628505.1. Classification (NCBI taxonomy): domain Eukaryota; kingdom Metazoa; phylum Chordata; class Aves; order Charadriiformes; family Scolopacidae; genus Tringa; species Tringa tobata. The sequence continues at coordinate 484,268 of JAHREE010000158.1, forward strand.
TGCCAACAAACATTGGCATTTCTCACTATTGGAATTTTAAAGCAAATCAGATGCTCATTGTGTTAATTGGCAGTTGAGTCCTCTGAATACTTGGGCACCTTACAGCAGTTTTATAGCCTTGCTGCTGCCCAGGCTCTGAGAGCAAACCGACATGGTTTTGCTGCTTGCCATCACAAGGAACTTTTAAACAAATAAGGGGTAGGTGGGTAAAAAGTTGCCATTTTTAGATTTAAACAAAATAAATAAATCTCGTGTCGTCATCTGTTTTCTGATGTGTCTTGTGTGTTGTGCTAGAAATATTTGGTGCCTCTTTCAGAGAGTTTTGTGCTCTCATACTGGTTGCTTCATATTTATTTTTGTACGTGGGACTTAAATCATGATCTTCTTACAGTTTAATACAAATGATTAACTTTTCTAAATCAAAATGGTAAACTTTTGAATTTCTGCCCATTTTGGCCTTTACTGCTCTGGGCATGAAAAATAAGAATAGTATTTCAGTTAACTGCAGGAATAATTTCAGTCATTCCTGAGGTCCCAGAACTCAAAAGTGCTCCCTCTTTCCCCAAAGCCCTGTGAAACCCAAGTGCAGCTGCAGGTTTGGAGCACTGTGGCCTGGGACATGTAGTACTAGGATTTCCTTACTAGGTTATTGTTGAAAATGTGCATTCTCACGCTTCCAGTAATAGATGTGGTGGGGACATATTTTTTTTTTTTTTTTTTGATGTGTGTCCACTAGGTGAACCCTGAAAAAGAAAGTTCTCTCACTTTGGATTGGGATAGAGTGCGGGTGTTTGATCGTGAGATTGCTCAAATGTTCCTGAATATAACAAAGACAGCCAAAGAAGCAAAGGTAGGAATATTTACTGAATGTCAGAAGAACCGTATTTCATGTAAAGGGAATACCATTTAATAACTCATTTGATACATGTTGGTTTTTTATTAAATAAGGATGTACAATATCTGTATCTTGTTTTTTATTCCATTCAAGTTAATGTAAATGAGAATAAAACGCAAGAGATTTCATTGTAGTTGGTATTATGCTGCTGTGGTCATCTCAGCAGAAGCCCCTCCGTAACATTGACTTTGGAAATGACCATCACTCATGATAGGAAGTCTCCATTACTAAACCTGCTATGAAATACTGTTCAGATCTCCAGCAGACCTCTTATTTTGCATGAGATATTGTATACATCAGAATTTAATTACTTATATGGCAATATTCCTGCAGGTAAATTTTTAATCATATGTAGGGTGCAGTCATAGCCAATTAGCTTCTAATTCTGCTCTGTTCAGTACTTGTTTGACAGTATGTTTGGATTTAAGTGCTTACAGCCATCAAAGTTCAAATACTGTGTGAAGCTTTTAAAAATCTACATCCTTATAGTTAGGACCATTGCTTGGAATAAGCACTTGTAGCACCAAAACTACATGCTCCTGAGGTAAATGGGAAGTAAGGAGAGCAATAAGCTGCCTTGCTGCATTTCCAGTTACAGACCTAGTCTGGTCCATAACACAAAGGGACCTTAATACTACAACTTTAGAATTTATTAAAATTATCTCCAGTCAGATTTCCTAAAGTAAAAATATACGGGTGGTTACGGTTTGAAGAAACCCAAACAGGTATGACAAGAACAGGTAATGTTAGTTATGCCACATGTTGATAGGCATGGTGGAAATGAAACGTTTACCAGTTACCAAACTTCAAAACTTTTACTGGGAAAATGCTATTTTCTAGGTAGAATCTGTGAGTAAAAAAGAGAAGGTGAAGCAGAGACCACTGGCTCTGAACACGGTAGAAATGCTACGAGTGGCCAGTGCTGCTTTAGGTATGTGTAAAAGTTCAGATTTTCACACTGTTTTAAAGCAAAGTATTTTGGCTTCTCAGATGAAATAACCAAGGACGGATCAAATATAGTTTGATACCCTCCTCTCCATAAAAAACGTCATACGTTTAGAAAGCTTGTCAAAAGTGAAATGTTGGGTAAGATCAAGGTGACAAAAGTCTTCTGGAAAGGACAAACCATGATTTATTTGAATGCTTTGATAGGGTATACTTTCAAATGAGCAAACAAATCATCACAGTGATGTGTAGGTGATTTTTGTTTTCTCTTATCCCATCTTAGGAATGGGTCCACAACATGCCATGCAAATAGCAGAACGTCTTTATACTCAGGGCTATATTAGCTACCCTCGAACAGAAACTACTCATTATCCAGAAAATTTTGACTTGAAGGGGTGTTTGAAACAACAAGCCAATAATCCTTACTGGGCAGACACTGTGAGTACACGCAGCAATACCTGCACTGTTTAACAGGTCCTTCTCTAGTCTGTGGTTTAGAATGTATCTTACTTGATATATTACGACGTATAGGTCTTTAGAAACAATAAATATCTGTAATTGCTTTCATTTGTTGATGTTTTATTGTAATGGATTTGATCTGAAAAGGTTCCTAACCTGCTGAGAGAGCCCCGTTACCCGCTTCAGCCAGCCCAAGTGCCCTCTCTTCCTTCCCCCAGGTGAAAGCGTTGCTGTCAGAAGGCATTAATCGTCCCAGGAAAGGCCACGACGCAGGAGACCACCCCCCCATCACACCGATGCGAGCGGCAACAGAAGCAGAATTAGGTACAGGCAAATTCAGCAGTGCTGGAACACTGCCAGCAGATTAGCTCCTTGAGGTACAGGAGTCAGCCTGAAAGATCCCTGAGTTCAAACAGAAAATACAGTTGTTTCAATGGCAGGAAGCGAGGAAAGAACAGACTTTATCTTGACTTAAACCTCTGGTGACAGGAAAGTACAGAGCTGATCTGCTCTTCAGGAATTGGTCCTGGGGACTGTGGTACTGCTAAAGAAAAGGAACAGCCAACTTAACAATTTAATGCCTACTTCCTCTAGGAGAAATTTGCCCCAAAATAGAAACTTCCAAGTATTGAAATTTTATTGTATTTTTGTACTGGAAAGTCAAACTTCAACTGCATTTTAATTTAGTCTCTATGGTTTGGTTGTTTGTTTTTTTTTTATATTAAAAGGTAACATTTAACTTTCTGTATGCTGTTACCCCTCAAAAAGGGATTTTAAGGTTATAAGAAACTGTAGTGAATGTATGGTATTGTTTATTAATAATAGCTAAGATTGTTGTAGAAAATGAATAACTTTTTATTTTCATGAATCAGTGAAATAATCTCTGATAGAAATGCTTTAAAATTTTGAGTATTTGTGTAGGATACTGAATGGCCCTGTAGGATTTTTTTTTTATATACACAGTAAGGTGAAGCATGCAAAGCACAGGACTAAGACTTAGCAGTTGTTGGTAGCAGTGTAACCTTGTGACTGTTTGATTTCCTACCTGTAGACTGTGAATAAGGAAACTTTGCTTGGAAATTTAACTTATATTGGCATTAATAAGTTGTATTTCAGAGCAATCTCTTGCAGTACTTTAGGCTGCCCAGTGTGGCAGTTGCTATCGCAATCCCACTTTAGGATTTAGATTAGGGTGTGGCAGTAGGGCATTTTATTTCTGTTCATATGTTGTCTTTTTTTTCCTTTAAAGATTTTTTTTAAAAAAAAAGGAAAGTTTTTCTACTTTATCCTTTTGTTCAGACACATTGTAAAATTGGGAAATGGGCTGGCTAAGTTGGCAGTCTTTCTCCAGGAGCATCCACCCGCAGCATGTGTTTGTGTGACCTGATGGTTCTGTGGGCAGGAAATTTTAGAGGGGAAACTGGATGGACTTTTGAATGTTGCTTTCTTTTACATACTAGTTTTTCCCGTGATACCTGTGGAAATCTGGTACGTTTTAGTGCAGATCTAATGTAGAGCTGCAGGAGCTGAGTTCTGTGGGTAAGATGTTGCTTATCCCTAGGTGGAGATGGATGGAGGCTGTATGAGTATATAACTCGGCATTTCATTGCCACGGTCAGCGCTGATTGCAAGTACCTACAAACCACCATTTCTTTCAGTATCGGCCCTGAACGTTTTACCTGTATCGGAAAGGTGGTAACTTCACCAGGTAAGACTAACCAGGGAGGAACTAGTTAGCTACAGATTATTTTTTTTTCCCCATTAATACACTGAATGGATATAAAAATGGAGTGTTGGGGACAAGTACAACTTTGAAGACTTTTTTGAGCTATCGAGACCAATAACCACATCTTTCTCTTCATTTGCATATGTCAGTTACAGTAGAGAAAGTCTTATTTTTCATGTAGTAGTCTCAAAGATGTAATGCCACATTTGCTAGTGTGAAGACTGGTCTCTTTACAGACAGCAAATGCCTTTTGAGGGTTAAATTACACAAAGATTCTTTTTTTTGAGCCCCTGTATAAAGACCGTAGCACCACCACTGAGGTTTTTATGGTAAGCTGGCCGCATAGTCCTCATTATATTAATATGACTTATTATTTATATTTCCTTTGTAAGAAACTTTTCCCATCCATTCTGGCACTGCGCTTTCATTCAAGGAAAGCGTTTAATTTTTCTCATGTATCAACCTGACTCAAGCCATGCACAAAATGCATGGGCTTAACTTTGGGCTCTATAATGTTGCCTGTGTTAAAATTAGAAACATTTACCTTGGCATTATGAGAGCTGTGAAGATAAGCTCTCATCATTTTGTTTGTTTCTTTGCCTCCAGGGTTCACAGAAATTATGTCATGGCACAGCATCCCATTAGAAGAGAGCCTTCCCCACTGTGAGAAAGGAGATCTTTTTCCAGTTGGTGAAATAAAATTGCTGGAAAAGCAAACCAGTCCTCCTGATTACCTGACAGAAGCAGAACTTATCACTCTGATGGAAAAGCATGGCATTGGTAGGAACTTGCTTAACTTAAATTATCCTGTAATACAGCCACCGAGAGCACAGAGAGTCTGAATCGCTCTTCTGAACAGTCTCTGTCGGTAATGACCTTTCAGTATTCATTTGCGTAGGTGCAGTAACGATCTCTTTTTCCCTTGCAAACGACAGTGTCTGTAGCACTTCTTGGCAGGTGGTAGATACTCTCTCCCCAACATTCCTTTCCCTTTCTTATCCCTATGCCTGGTTTCTGGCCAAAGTAGTCTCCTTCCCTAACACATCATTGTCACCTCTCTGTCAGAAAGAGATGATGTTGTGTTGAAGAATCCACCTCCCTGTTCTTAGGGATGATTTCCTCTCTTTACAGCTTGCTTCAGCTTTGCTGGCTCCAATAGTCCTTATATATCTTATTATACAATTTACCACAATACTGCTTTTTTATATTATTATTATTATTATACCTGGCTTGTTTCCTTTGATGCATTGTCATAAATTTGCCCATTCAAAACAAACATAGTCTGTTACTCCGCTGTGTTTCCTCAGAATAAGTGATTGTGAGAATAAGTGTCTTCCTAATAGTATTTCCTTGGAACAGATGGAAGAATTAAGGTTAATACATACGGTTCACTCTTCGCATACCTGCCAAGGACATGAAGAGTAACTGGAGGTTATCCACTGAAGCTGGGTAACAGTAAAAAGATATCCGAATTTTAAGCAATCTCAGGAGCACTATAGATTGACATAGAACCAGAGGAGTCAGAAATTTGATGAACACTTTGTTTTGCTCAGGATGGATATGTTGTTTTCCTTGGTATGGCAGGAACTGACGCAAGTATTCCAGTCCACATTAACAACATTTGCCAGAGGAACTATGTCACGGTGGAGAGCGGCCGGAGACTAAAGCCTACAAACCTGGGCATCGTCCTGGTTCATGGTTATTACAAAATAGGTCAGTTAAATGCTGTTCCCTTTCCATCCTAGGGCTGTTGTCACCGTTATGAGTAGCATTTCTGTCTGAAATAACACATCTAGGGAAGTATTACTGATTCCAAAGACTATAGTCATTAAACTTGTTTGTTCATTTTGATACTGGTTTACGAATGGACAGTTTCCTACCCCCATTTCTTGATCTTTCATTGTTGCTTCTCTGTTGCTGTTGTCTCTGGTGTTCTGTTAGATGCAGAATTGGTTCTTCCTACCATCCGCAGTGCTGTGGAGAAGCAACTCAACTTAATAGCTCTGGGTAAAGCGAATTATCATCAGGTCCTGGAGCACACCCTTGACATTTTCAAAAGGAAATTTCACTATTTTGTGGATTCTATTGCAGGTAAAACTTTTTACATGTTGAGTTCCCTATAATTACGTAATTGTTGCAAAGATGCTAGTAGAAAATACTTGTAAATTAGATTCCTATTGGAGATACAGGCTTACTAGAAAGTTGCGTTCCAGGACTGGAAGTTTCTGGTCAAATTAAGTTGTTCTCCAAAAGGAGATGGACTAAATCATGGCTCCAAAACTCCACCTCAGATTCATATTGTGACTGTAGTGGTGAGCTTTCAAAAACTTCAGACTAGCTGAAGTACCTACCCTTGTGCGCTTGTGCATGCTCACTGCAAAATGCCGTGTGTTTAAAAAGTCTTCCTAGACAAAGAAGAGCATTGTGAATGAAATATTTTAATTTCCACTTAATCTACAGGATCTGTGAAGAATATTTTGTGCAAGATTTCCTCTTAAGAACTAGAATTCTAACACAAATGTGCTTATCTCTTTCGCAGGTATGGATGAGCTGATGGAAGTGTCTTTTTCACCCTTAGCTGCCACGGGTAAACCCCTTTCCCGCTGTGGCAAATGCCATCGCTTCATGAAGTATATTCAGGTAAATTTGCCTTATACTTGGAATTTAAAGTTCACTTTCTGGGGGGCATTGAATAGAAACCTCTTTTCCGTTACTGAATTTGATTCATTCAAGTGTGGTTGTCCAGAGGGTATTTCTAAAACAAAGAGCCTGATGGGTTTTTCCATGGGGAGCAAACCAGAGAGCAGTCCCGGTGGGGTTTCCTGTGAGTTTTGAAGCCCTGTTGACACTGCAGTTGTTCTGGAGATTTGGGTTCTCTTCCAGGCCAAACCAAGCCGTCTGCACTGCTCTCACTGTGATGACACCTACAGTCTCCCACAGAATGGGACCATTAAGCTCTACAAGGAGCTGCGTTGCCCCCTGGATGACTTTGAGCTGGTGCTGTGGTCGTCTGGGTCCAGAGGAAAGAGCTACCCACTCTGTCCGTACTGCTACAACCATCCTCCCTTCAGAGACATGAAAAAAGGTAGGGAATCTGAAAACGTGCAGGGATCGACCTTATTTGAAATAAATTAGGTGCCATCTATACAGTGTGCTTTTTAGTAGTTTTTAATCAGTGTTGCTTAGTATAAAGTGCTGTTCAAACTAGGTTACAGATACCTGAAATTCACATCAAACGCTCTGACCAAAATTTATTAGTTAACTCATTTCTGAATCCTTTTTTTTTTTCCTTTATAAAAGAAGAATTTAATATACATGCATGCACAGTAGGTGACCTTCCTGACACTCGTTACGCAGTGAAGGACCCTGAGATTCTGGCACTTTGCAGATCAGTGTTTGTTTGGTGTGGACAGTGCTATAGATGGAGACCAGCTCTTGAGAGCATTCTGGTACTGAGACAGACGGGGTGTCAAAAGCTGTTGAAGGATACAAGAAGGGGTAAAAGTTGCATTTAGCTTGGTAACTGTGAGACCAAAACTTAAAGTAGTGCTTTGAAGCTCTGAGTGTCAGAAGCTTTTTGGAATCTTTTTATTACCATCTTTTAATTAATAATGCCTTGTACTAACAGTGTATAGTGCAAGCATAATGTAGCAGTAAGTGAGGAGCCATACATGTAGCATGAAACACAGTGGGTTTCACCTGTACTGTGTCCACGCTGCCTGTACTGAACAGCGACAGGAGCTGGCAATTCTGAAGGCCATTGTATAGAAACATTTTGAGCAAGGGATTATTGTGACAGTGAAAAGGCACGTTGGTTCCGTTCTGTAGCGATTTAGAGAACCTGTAAAATACTAAGGTGTGTGTGAATTGTGTGTCTCCCTGGGGGTGGCCGGTGCTCTGGCTGTGCTCTCCCTCGGCAGGAATGGGCTGCAACGAGTGCACGCACCCCACCTGCCAGCACTCCCTCAGCATGCTGGGCATCGGGCAGTGCGTGGAGTGCGAGAGCGGCGTCCTGGTGCTGGACTCCACCTCGGGACCCAAGTGGAAGATGGCCTGCAACAAGTGCAACGTCATCGTGCACTTCTTTGAGAACGCCCACAAAGTCCGTGTGTCTCCCGAGACCTGCGAGCTGTGCGACGCGGCCCTCGTGGACGTCGACTTCAACAAAGCCAAGTCCCCACTGCCCGGCGACGAGACCCAGCACTCGGGCTGCGTGTTCTGTGACCCCGTGTTTCAGGACCTGGTGGAGCTGAAGCACGCGGCCATGAGGCACCCCATGCACCGCGGGGGCCAGGGGAAGCGGCAGGGCCGGGGCAGGGGCAAGGGCCGGCGGCCGGGAGGAAGGCTCAACCCAAAGAAACCCAAGGACAAAATGGCAGCTCTGGCTGCTTACTTTGTATAATGGCCACGCAACAGGAAAATAAACTTCTTATAAGAATCTGTTTAAGTTCATTTTTAAGTATTTGGAACTTCACTGCTTTCCTGCTGTTAGAAGCAGCTGTTCCCAGGCGTTGGAGCTCCGGAACTGCAGCAGCTGCCGGGGGCCTTGTCTCCCTCTCGCCCTGCCCTGCTGCGCCTGGGGGGGCTCTGGCAGCCCCGCTGTGCCCGCAGGGCTCTGCCGCGGGGGGACGGGGCTGGCGCTGGGTTGCGGTGACCCCGGGGGAGACGCGCCGCGGGAGGACGCTTTGCTCTGCCCGAGCGCGGCTGCTCGTACCCCGGGGCGCGGGGACCGATGGCGGGGGAGGCCCCGCCCCTCCAGCCACGTGACACCACCCCCCGCGCGTCCCCGCCCCGCTCCCGGCGCGGCGGCGGGCAGCGCGCGAGCGCGGCGCCGCCATGGCGCTGGAGGCGGAGGCGGCCGCCGCTGCCCTGAGCTCCTTCCTGCGGGACTTCCCCGCTCCGCTGGGCCCGGCGGAGCCGCTGCCCTGGAGCGCGGCGGGGAGCGGCGCCCTGAGCAGGGCGGAGGTGCCGGGCGCGCTGGCCGAGCGGGCCAGGGGCCTCCTGGGCGGCAGGTGAGGGCCCGGGGCGGGCGGCTGAGGGGCGCGGGGCGGCGGGCCCGGGGCGGGCGGCGCCTCCTGGGGAGACGGCGAGGTCCGCCGCGCCTCGCCGAGGCAGCGCTAGATTATGTTTTTAATCAGTATTTCCCCGTTCTTAATTGTTCTGTGAATATTCTCCCGAGAGCCGGGCTGTCGGTAGCGCGGTGCTGTCACAGGCCTCCGGCCGAGATCCGCGCCCTTCTCCTCATGGCTGGGTGCTCCCGGGAACGGTCGTCCCGCGATTAGCGTGACAGGGCGGTTCGTGAGGTGACGGGCTGCTGTCTGGATCCCGGGACCCCGCGGGTCCGCCCGGGGCGGGGTCGGTGGGGGCCGGGGGAGGTGGAGGAGCGGACCGGTGGCCGCGGTGGCCCCCAGCCCCGCCGCAGTCGCCAGGGCGAGCAGGACGGGATCCCGCGGGTTGCTGAGGCTGGTGTTGGCTCAGGCGGCGGGAGCGAGGTCTCCCCACGGCTGGAGAACCCAGCTCTTCTCTCGGCGGCGGTTCTGTCAGCCCCGATCCCAGGACAGACTCCTTACAACCTCCATCCGTACCGGTTTAGTCTTTAACGCTGCTGAGAACTTGGATTCGTTAGCGCTTCTCCAAGAGCAAGTTCTCTTGCTGTAACTCTTGCCTTCTGGTGCTCTTTGTTCCGCTCCCTGCAGCACGGCAGGGACGGCTGGCCGGCTTCGTCTGGGCTCTACAGAGTTCCTGCCACGGTCTGCTTCGTTAAAGTGTGCGTTAAGACTCAGAACAGGGGGTGTGGATGGTCCAAACAAAAAACTAAACAGCTAAGTGGAGAGCTGACTGTGCTGGGATAACTAGTAAGGCAGGGAGTTAAGGGGACTGGCTGTGTTAGGCGTGCTGGATGTTAGCCGGTCACTAGAGGAATTTGATAAAGAGATAGAAAGGAGGGTTTGAATTACTTGTCTCTCTAGGTACCATCTGGTGAGTTTATGAACACTGAATAGATTTTGTCGTTGTCAAGAGTCTGTATGTAATTTTTAGATACTTAAATTGCCTTTAAAAAGTCAAATTACTTCTGTACTTTATATCATGTAGATGCTCCTGGACATAACACCGTTCAGTTAGGTGTGCCTTAAATCTAAAGATGAGAAACTCATACAAAAAAACCTTAGTTTTTTTAGGCCATAGTTGAAAAAGGTGCAGTTGATTATTGCATTACTTAGTTGTGCTTTGACTAGATTGCTCTTGAACAAAACACAGCTGTTGCATTCCTAAAAGGGATTGCAAATTCATCATGTGCATTGAATCTTTGAACTCTTTGGGACCAGAGTGGTTCTGGTTGAGGACTGTAGAGAACAGAGTGATGCCAGTCTTGATCAAATGCTTATCAGATGGCAGCCCACCTGCCACGTGGGCCACGCTAACGTTTCCTAAAATTGTTTTAGAGAGGACAGTATGAAGCTGTAGAGATACAGGATAGGTTCTTCAAAGTGCAGTGATTTTTAAAACTGTATTTCTGAGTTGCATACCTGCTAACCTGTCTGTTGTTCTCTAGTGGGCACGTTAACGAGTGGAAGCAGAGAGTGCTGCTTTGGCCGTGCTTGCATCTCTCCTGTCACTTGTGGGGTTCACACAGGAAGGAGCATCTTCCACATCTCTGCCCTGCAGCCCTGTCTCATCAGACACCATGCTTCGCCCAGTGGCTTACTCCCCAGCTGGCAAAAAAGAAAAGGAAGGGAAAGATAGCTAAAGAAAGCAAAGCAGAATTGAAGTGCAGCATTCTACTTATCCTTCTTTTCACAAACTGTGCTTGGAAAACAGAAATACATTAGGAAAGTGTTTTTATGAATTCTCATGGCTGCCTGCAGGTAGAACAGTGAAGCAGGGTGTGTGAAGCACACCCGAAGTGACAGATGTAGGGATCCCAGCAGAATTCCCGCTCAGTTTTGGTCTTCTATGACAAAGAGAAACCTCATATTCAGTTGCAAAAAGGCTGCAGTTTCCTGCTGGGTGGGCTAAGTTCATGCATGTGGAGGAAAAGACTGGTTGAGCCCAAGGCCAAGACAGGAATCTGGTATTTTGAAAGTGCAGGCCCTCTTCTCATAATCCATGTAACTAAGGACCAAAACTAAAGTCTCTGATTGTGTGAGAAATTGCCAAACATTATGCTTTGTTTCCCATGTTCCCCAGTTTGCTACTGCAGATGAACTCAAAATGCAGTTTCAAAGGTTAAATAAACTTCTCAATTGATCTGAATCCCTCAAATCCTCGACAAAATAGATCAGGGAATGTAAGGTAGCAGGAGAAAGAAGGATGCTAAAGGCTTTAAGAAAATAAGAAAGAAAGGGGTGTGTGAGACAAGACATGTAAATATTTGTGTGAAAGTTAAAGGTGCAGAAGTGATGCCAGATCAGGGAGCGAGTTTGCAAGAGGTCAGTGTGATCCAGTGATCTGCTGCTGTAGCTGGTCCCGGCAGCATCCCTGGAACACAGATGGCAGCTCAGTGGAAAATACGCACGTTCAAATATTACAGTGCCAATATAACCAGGTGTGACACTATGAAGATGTTATGGGGTATACCTTGCTGACTTCTGGCAGTGATGCTTCTTCTGTATTTCCTCCATTTGAGACTTCTTTAACACTCCGGCATCACAGAATGTATTTTAAATGATAATTAGTAATGAGAAGGGTTTCTCTATAGATCAAAGGGTTATTTAGAATCAAGTTTGGCACATGGTTCTGCAGTTCTGCTTCTGATTTCTATATTGTCAGGTACTTCAATTGCACGCACAGAGATGTCTGGGTGGTGCCTCAAAGCGCCCAAGCCAGAAAAGGTCCAGCAATATCCTTGGCTCCTGAGACAACATATGTTGATGTTTAGCTTGTCCTTCAGTTGCTTGGAGGCATAAACCCTTTGTGCTTTTACAAGGAGAAATGTTCCTCCACCGCCCATCAGGCTCACTGTTGAGGGAGAATGGGGTAAGGAATAACATTTGTTAGGACCAAGGAGGAGTTCCTGAATGCTATTGCTTCTCTAAGGCTACACACGTCTCTTACATGCAAGCAGTTGGATATCTCAGGCTGACCCCCTTGAATGCCTTTATTAATCTAAAATTAATTATTTTAACAATCATCTACAAATGCAGCTATAGCCAGACACCAGCTAAAACAGCCAACTGCTTTTGCTCCCTGGCAGGACATGGGCTTAAATGGCTAATCCGTCAGAGCTGTGCAGATGGTTCTACTTTGAATAATTCATTTAAATCAGTGGAACTGCCTGCCTTGCGTGGAGCTAAATACATACATAAAATTCTGAAGAATTAGGGCAGGCTTAAGTACTCTTGTTTTGCAGAATTTTAATTAACATATGCTTTTGGGTAAGAGCTGTGTGTTCTGACAACCTGTGGAAATGGGTCAATGCGAGTGAAGACTCCTTTAGTTACTTCCAAAGCTTTAGAAATGAACCTGAAATTTTACCCACTTGTCCTGAAACAGAGCATAAGATGAAACCGGACCCCCAATATAGGAATTTCTCCTTTCCCTTGTTAGGAGCTGGAACTTGTGTGGCAATCCTGTGACACGGCCAAGGAACAATGTGACATTCCAGCAGCCTTCCTGTGCGAGGGGATGTTACTACAATAGCAGTTGTGAGGCTTTGCTTCCGCTTCTGCCCCCTCCCAGGCCGTTCGCTGTGGTTCATCTCTCCTTGCCCCAGCATCCTGTGTGGTGTCTTGGTGTTTTACTCTCTGGTCTTACACCCAAGGTGGGGCTCAGGCACCTTTATCCCCAGCATTTCCCTGCTTTTAGAATAGTTAATACAGCAACTCTGATATTTTGATGTTTTGATGTGATGTAAGTGCGAAAAGGGGAAAAAAAAATAACTTCCTTGCCTCTGGTTTACCCGGTCTCTTCTTAAAACTCCCTTTAGTTGCTTCCTCTGAGAAACCAGCCAGTACCCTGTCTGCCATAACCTCTGCTTTTAGTAAGTCCCCTGAAACTTGCTCACTTATTCCTGGTTTGTACCATTTAGTGTGTATTGTTGTGATGCACTAATACTTCTCTTTCCTCGGAACATGTTCACAGTATGATCGCTTCAGAGAAGAAAGTGAATTCCATGTGTGATCGCCTGCAAACGAACTTTCTGGTTTTGGTGGGGTTGCAGGGAAAGCAGGGGTGTGCTGGGCAGGGCCGGGCTGCTCTCTGCAGCACCGCTCTCCCACTGCTTTGTGATTAATAAAGCTGGAATTGGAAGCCTTGATAAAAGCACGCAAGAGGAATGTGGTACTTCTGCCATTTAGTAGTTAATTTAGCAAATGGTTAACGAAGCGGCTGTGGTGGTTTGGGATGGTCAGAACCAGGCTGTTCTCCCTCACGAGGGGTTTGTCCCCTGCTGCTGGGGAAGCTGAGGGCAGGAGGAGGCAGGGCTTGGGGGACCTGATGTGCAGCTCCCACTGTGTGTGTGGCTGGGTCGTAAAGCTCTTGGCACTTCTCTCCTGCCTCTGCCTGCATATAGTGCTGGGCAAACTGCTAATTTTGTGATCAGTAAATTGCATTTCAGAATACGTTTCTGAATTTAAAACTCCCATGGAGTTTTCCCCGTTACAAGATGCTCTTAATAGTAACTTGGGGAAAGAATGGCTTTGCCTTTAAAGATAAAGTGTATGTATGGGGACACCTGCAATACAAGAGAGAAAAAGCTTGATGAAATGCTGAAAAAAAGATAAAATCTATAATGATGATGAAACTTTTATGGCTGGCTTGCAGGTGTTTAAATCGTCTTTCTTTGGTTCTGCTTGGAAAACTGGAATTGTCTTTCTCTAGAACTTGCATGTTTTGCTCTTGTAACCTGTGTGAAACACCCTTTCTGTTGCTGTTTAAATTGGGCATCAAGAAATATTTGATTTTGAAACAACAGGTTTAGGGCTCAACTGAAGAGTGGCTTCTGTGGAATTAAGCCACTCCTGTTGTGCTGTGTGGTTTTTCTTCCTGCTGAGAATTAAATGGAAGTAGCAAAGACTCTCCACTGCACATTTGCTATGAAAACTGCTTGATGGTGACTGAAGGGCCTAAACAGATGGGTTCTGGATTCTAATCCTGTTGCTTCTGGTCATTCCAGAAGAAAATCTGAAAAAAGTGCATGATGTAAAGATGCGTTTGATTCTATATTGTTCATCTACTGTAAAGACCTGATGTCATTAACACAAGGAACACCTTCCTGTGCATTGCAGGACGTCAGATGTTCTCTCCTCGATCGACAAATTTTTGTGCTTTTCTGGTCACCGCCACCCTGGGAGCTCTGGTTGCTGCTGTAATAAATACTAACACTTAGAGCCACTTGAGGGGGAAGCATTCTGTAGTTGATAAGAATAAAAGGGAGGAGGGAAATAAAAGTGGCAGATTGGGGAGAAAATACTGAGTACAAGCAGCTTTTGTTTCTGAGGAGCCTTGTGACCTGCTATTATTTGGGCAGTGTGAGAGGACCTTTCAGTTGCTAGAGAAGTGCTGGCGTTTGCAGATCCCGGCTGAAGCCACTGTGCTGACTCGCGGTAACGTGCTGGGAACGCACCCCCAGCCGCGGCGCTGGCAGAGCCGTGCTGCCTGACAGAGCTGGCAGCAAAAGGTGCAAAAATACATCTTCCCTCCGATGGAGGTCAGCTGCAGCTGAGTGGTGCTGGCAGCTTTTGCTCCCAGATACAGCACCTCTTTGTTCCCCAACATATGCATATATATCTCTATATATCTGTATGTGTATCCCCTCTGAAAGGAAAAGAGGACCGTACTGTGGTGTGCTGGCCCGCAGTACCACTGCTGCCTTGTTGCCGCGGCTTGGTAATTATACCTGGAAAGGGCATCATGTAACCTTTTATTTATTTTAATTCGAAAGCTGACAAATGATCAACAACTTGGCCAATACAGCTAGTAATCTCTTGTGCTTCTCTTTATACAAACAGATTTCCTGACGGTGCTGTGGGAGAATGTGTGTGTGTGTGTCAGTAGGATGCGAATTATTTTCCTTCAAAAAAAAAAACTAAAAAAATTCAGGAGTCTTTGCATCAACCCTGGGTGTTGGTACGTCCTAGTGAGGGTCGTACCACTCTCCTGCAGGTCCTACAGGGCTTCCCTTTGCTTCTCCTTGCTCTGAGCTGAAGAGCAGCTCTTGGGAGTCTGCCATCCTCTGCGCTGCTCCGCTCCCCTGAAGCACAGCACAATGGCCGGCCTCTCTTCTCAAGCCTTGGAGAAAAGGGCAGTCACAGTTGAGGCTCTGGACAAGACGTCATGGCCTCACCTTTGATGCTCTGGATGGCCCCCCATGCCCATAAAGCTGTTCCCTGGAGACTTCTGAATATGCCTTCGTGGATGGGGGCGCATCTCTGAACTTGATTTGCAAATGTTCTGGGGAGCTGATCACCCAAATAAAACCCAGAAAGAAGCAATCCTACTGGGCTTTCTGCTTCCTGAAGGAACTTGTGTATATTTTTCCTTTCTGAAGGCTGGTATGTAACGGGTCAGTAGTGGCCCTATAATTGATCTGACGTACACGAATACACTGTGGCTGTGACAGCGTGATAGCTGGGCTTTTAAAGGGGAATAAAATAGAGAACTAGATTGTATCGCAGAAACAAAGTGAACAATAAGAGAAGTAGGTTCTGTTCTGCAACTCCTGCCAAATCTAAGCTATGCAAAGTACCATAATTGCTTTCTACTTCCGTGTGTAACTATTTTGCCCCAGAGGTATGTATATCAGGAGAGGCTCTGCGTGGCTCCTCCTAGCAATACTCTGTGTGTCCAGTCATCTGGAGCCTTTCGTGGAGGAGGACGGCATATCCATTTAAGTGTGTTTTTCATTAGGGGGAATATTGCTTTACTCTTTAACTTACCAATTATTAGCTGTGCTCACGTTTTTAAAATGAGGCTTGTATTTTGCCGTGAAGTGGCTGGAGGATATGAACTCCTGGCTATTTGACTGTAGCTGGTGGTGAAACTGCGGTGCCTCATCTGCACTGTTACAACATGCATTCATTCTTTTGAAATATTTTTTATTGTGGTCAAAACACACCCTTTTTGTTAGCAAAGAAATAGCCTGTAGCAAAGAAACTCTTAAGTCTGTTTACTACTAGCCTGCGTAGACCAAGGGTAGGTAATTAGCGCTGTGTGTGTCATAGAAATGGGGCTGACATGCTTCTAAGGCTCCAAAGAGAAGGTGACATCCTTTCCACGTCACACACCACCTCCTTCTCTTCTTCCCAGCACAGCTGTATTCCCACTTAGGGAACAGCTACAGTATTTCTTCTGATTCATGAAGATTAAATGTGCTTGGTTCAGCCTGTCAGCAGGGTGTCTTGGGCTTCTTTGAAAGGAAGATTTTAACAACAAGTGACATTTTTCTTTGCTTACAGAAAAGGTTTGGAGTCGGTTACGGTAACAGCCTTCCACTTTCCTGCGGGTTGCCATAGGTACTGTGCCTGCTTCCAGAGCTCTCCAGCCAAGTGAGGCCTTGGAGCTCTCAACTGAAGAAGCGGTTCTCACTCTTCTTTAATTATGTAATTTTGTTAACTCTTAAAATCTGTGATTTAGAGGGTGAAATTAGAACCAGGAAATATTTAAACTGCATGGAAGATGTCATTGCTTTGGAGCTCCATTTACCTAGCTTGAGTAAAAAACAGGCTTATAAATATATTTTATCTTTTGTCAGCACATCAGAATCAGCTGCTCAGTGTTGTTATTGCTGGTTGCTTAAGAAATAAAATCCCAATATGCAACCATTTTCTTTGTATAGATTTGCAAAACTGTGGAGAGGGAGGAAATGCATAGGAAGCAAAGCTGAATGAAGCATATCAGTACTGAGGAATCCATGAATTTCCCTTCTAGGAACTGGGTGGCAACTGGAAAAAATAGAAGGATGTGACATAATAATGCATAAACCTTTTCTTTGTTCTAGGTATCCTGTAAGCAGAGGCTTATACAGGACTTGTGAATTACAGCACTTGGTATATTGCCTTTTATTTAAGCTGCTTTTTATAGACCCAGCTCAGCAAGTCAGGGCTCTGGAAAGCAGAAGTCAATGAAGTTTAAAATCATTAAGCCCTCTTCTGATGCTGAACTAGAAACCCAGCCCAGATTTGAATTTTTCCTCGAACCTGGCAGAGAAATTCTGAAGATGACTGAAGCTGTGGCTCTTGCTATGTGTTTAAATGCATAGCTGTTTCACTTAATATTTGTCTCTAGTCTTGGAGCTGAAACCTACTTTAACTAAAGCTTCTGACTTTCAGCTATGCATCTGACATTGTTTTTGTGGCTTGTATTTTCATATTCCTTTCTTTTCCATCTATACAAACGCAAACAGGAAGCAGGATTTTTGGGGGGGTTGCCGTATCCGTTTTGGACGTGTTTCTTGCCTGACCTTTTAAAAGGCTGTCTGTTGGCGTCAGAGTGATGATAAGCAGGCATTGTTATTTCTAACCTGGGTAGGAAAGGAACTGACTCCCCTAAACATGTTACTCCAGGGAGGGGGAAAAGCCACTTTCTGCCATTCCTGGCTGGCACTGAAAGGGAACGTCTAATTGAAGTGCCGAAATGAGTCATGAAAGCAGGCCATCGCCGCTACAGAAGGTATCATGGAACAGGCTGCTGTTGGCCCCTGCTGCCGAGCACAGGGCTCTCTGTCGCTGCCCCGGGAGGTACGTGCGTGGCTGCTGGGGTGTGACAAGGCCCCTGTTCCAGAAACACAATGGGAAAATGCTTTCCGGCTGCTTGTCACTGGGACTGGAACCCCACGGTCCTCCCCTCCCAGCACAAACCCAGCCATCTCTGTCGGACCTCTGCAGAGACCAGTTGCTTCCACCATTTCTGACTGGGGAGCCAGCCAGTTTTGTGCAGGACTTTCTAAATGTTTCCTGGCAAAACAGAGTCTTGTCCCTGATTTGCTGCAGGTGCCTTAATATGTTATTTGCTTTGGTTGTATAATTTGGTGCTTTGTGGGTATCAAACACTCCATGAACAATGGATAAAATGCTCTTTATGGACATCCAATTCTTCATTGTGCTTGTAGAAAATGTCTGGAATGTGTGTTATGTACTGTCATTGTTAGTGCCTGCCACAGGAATATAGTGAATATAAAAGAGTTATTTTCTACTAGCCTGATTTTAAAGTTGGATGGGACTTATTTGTTTACAGATTCAAAAGAACTAAAGCAAGTATGTGCTTCCTATAAAGCCTGGAGCTTGCATAAAGCATTGAAAGGAGAGGGTGTGTATTATTGGCGTTACTGTCTTCTAGGTGCTTATCTAAAATCTTCAGCTGAATCACAAGTCTTGGAGTCTTTTCTTAGCCTGGTCCCCAGTGCCAGCTCTGCACCTTCTTGCTGTGTGATTTCTTTGGGGAACTTCCATCCAAGAGGATCTGGATGTTAAAGGGCTATAGGTTGATACTAGGCAGGACTTTTCTTGTGGAGGGAAGGGAACTGGAGTCTTAGTTAGCCTTTTTGGAGATTTGCGTGTACTGCAGTGCGGAGATCCTGATGCTGTCTGTGGTGAGACAGTTTACTGCAAGCTAGAAATGTTGTGGAGTCAATAGAAAGTTTGTGTTCAGAGGCTGGAACCAAAGGTAGCAGCTCCCATCCGAGAGCGCGGGAGAAGGAGGTACCATCTGCGACTGGAGTGTGAGGCAACAGTTTGAAAACATGATTCATACACTGCTTCCTCCTTGCGTTCTTGAGAAAGCAGCTATCTAACTGAAGATCTTACTAACGACTTGTATGAATAAATATTGACTATGTGGTTTCCTCTGCTAGTTTACTAATGAAGTTGGAATTATTGATTGTGTGCAATGCTTTCTAATTCTGAGGTCACTAGCCTTAAGAGGGAGGTTGTAGCTCAATTTAAACTAATGCAGTCTATTTTGCTTTCCCTCCCTTTTCTTACCAGCAGAGGTGTCTCACCGCTTCTTGCAGCGTCGTTGATCCACGCTGCTGTTGATGAAGTCCTCCAAACAGACTTGACTGAATTTAAGCAGCAAAGTGTGGAAACAGAGGGAGAAGGAGATGAGGAAAGGTTCACCTGTGAGTATGATTTTTTCCTTCTGTGGTTTTCCCGGAGGCTGTGTGTTGGAAGACTTCAGTGTTTTGAAGTGTTTCCCAGAATATTTGGTGAGACTGTTTGGCAAGCAGCAGCGAGCAGAGCTTTATTTGCTCCTGCTGGGTGTCTGTGGGATGAAAGGTGGCTGCACGAGTTTTGTGGGCAAGATGCAAACGTGGTGCCCTGGACTCATTGTGTGGGTTGGCTTTCCCAAAAAGAATTAATGAATGTGTCCGCTCTGCTTCCTCAACTGAATTAGTTAAAAATATTTTTTTTCCTTGTTGGATAATTTCACTTCAGCTCAATTATGAGTTGAGCTTTTGACCTCAGCAAAACACTTTCAGACTTCAGTGTTGTTTCAGTGGAAGTCGTTCAGTAGGACATAACCTGACCCAGAGCCAGGCTGATGCTTTTTCAGCCCTCGTGTCCAAGACAGCAGCAATCTCTTGTCTTGAAGGCTTTTCTGCCTGCTTGATTATTTCCCTTTTTTTTTGGTGCAGGAGGTGGGGGGGAAGAGTAGGGATGCTCTCCTACCACTATATCTTTTGCATTTTATTTACATAGTAATATTTACATCTAATATGCCAGGCTGGTTTTTGGGTCTTTGTTATGATTTTTGGTAATGTAATCACCTACTTGATAAGCTTCTGTTTTGAAGAAGAACTAGGAAGTAAAGAAGCTGCTCTTACCCTTAATGTTACACTGTTTTCCATTGCAACTTGCAGTGTTGTTTTGTCTCTGTGCTGTCAGTGCTGGACGGAGAGTTGCTGCAGCGCTGCTTCTTCAACAAGCTTCGGGACATCTGCCTGGAGTGGCAGAAGCAGTTGCCACCACTGAGGCCACTGAAGCGCTTCCTGCTGGTCTCCATCCACGCCATCCGCAACACGCGACGGAAGATGGAGGACCGGCATGTTCTGCTCCCAGAGTTCAACCAGCTGTTTGGTTTATCAGTAAGTCCGGACAGAACCGGGGAGGGCAGTTTGTTGGCTCTTCAGCATCACTGTAAACACAATGGCCTAGTGAGGGATGGTCTGTGAAGTGTCAGAGTTTGTGGCCACAAGTTATTGATCACGTCTGTGCTGGAGCAAGGAGTTATTGACTCGGATGGCTGGGGTCTGATTGTTGCCCTCGTAAAGAGAGAGAGATCTTCTGACCTCGAGAACAGTAGTTGAACAAGGACATGTGCCAATTAATGAGGCTGCAGTGGGACTCTATAACCAACTGTCTGCTCTTTCAATTCCAGATTAATTTTAAGGATACTGAGTGACTAACAGCAAACAAAGAAAAGTAATTTCCCTGCAAAGTACCCGTTTTATCCATTTTGCGCGTGGGTAAACTGACATAAACTGCCCTTACCCATGCTTACGTATGGAAGATAAAGGATCTTTGCTTGCTGTTAGCACTCTGAGCTATTTTTGTTTTGAACACTTACGTGCTTCCCCTCTCTCCCTCCCCGAAAAGGATGACGTTGATCGCGCTTACTTTGCGGTATTTGACGGCCATGGTGGAGTGGATGCTGCCAATTACTCAGCAACCCATTTACATGTGAATGTGGGGCTACATGAAGAGATTGTTAAGAATCCAGCTGAGGCCTTGAAATGCTCTTTCCAGAAGACAGATGAAATGTTTCTTTTCAAAGCCAAAAGAGAGGTGAGTGGGTAGAGATTAATTCCATTGTATTTAAGTAACAGTGAGAACTGTTGGACAACATGGAATTACCTAGAAGATTCTGGCAGTACAGTTTGAATCACTGACTTTCTGAAATTACGCTACATGTAGAGGTTTTCTTGGATAAAACTATTTCTTTTTTTTGAAGGAAAACAAAATGACAGTGCTTGCAAGTTCAAGATGAATGACTGAAGAGGAATGTGATGTGGTTTAAATGATCCTGACATCCCAATTATTTGAGACAATACTTTGCTGCCTCTTTGCCTCAATTAGGCAGCCTCTAGATGTTTTGTTGTTCTACCTCTGACCTGTAAAAGAGGTTTCTCTCTTCCTGATAACACAGTCACTATCTGCCTCTTCCTCGTCCCACCATTAATGTCACAAGCGATTGTAAGATGAAAAATGTATTCTGTGATTTAAATCAGACTCTTCAGTTCATTAAGCTTATTGATCAGCCTTGAATCAAGATGGTATGATGAATGTTCTTCAAATCTACGTCATGGGGGGATGGCTTATTATAATGCTGTTTAATGAGAACTCTTGTTATAGCAGTAACTGAATGTGGAAGTATTCACTGTTAATGGCTTCATTTCTGTCAATGAGGTACAAAAGAGGTACCAGCATCTTCATGAGGTCTGACTCTCACTGCTCTTACAGGGCACTTGGGTGGCTTCCTTTGTTAATATCCTCACTTACATCCCTTATCCTTGGGGATTTCTGTGGAGCAAGGGGTCTGTAGTTGCTCGTGGTAGTGTGGAGAATGCGAGAGGGACTGGGGATGCCTGTCTTTGTTTGTGAAATGTTCATACCACTGAAGTTCAGATCCTCTCTTTTCTCTGTGTGGGTCTTAGTCTCCTAGATAACTTTTGGAATTAATAGCAGAGCAGGAAGAACATAGCAGAGTCAGTATTAGCCATCTGCATGTTAGAATATGTAAGTGGTTTATTTCAAATCTGTCTAATATCTTGTACCTTTCTTCAGGTACCTGAGTCACGATTGGCAGGTCTGTGGTGCATCAAAGTGTGATTAAAACCTCCATTTCCCATGCTGCCACCTAATCTAGTAGGGCTTGTTGAACATTCACCTGAATTCCTGCTTTCTTCCGTAGAAGCTGCGGAGCGGTACCACGGGAGTGTCTGCCTTAATTGTGGGCAACGACCTGCACATTGCCTGGCTAGGGGACTCGCAGGTGATGCTCGTGCAGCAGGGAAAAGCCGTGACACTGATGGAACCTCACAAGCCAGAAAGAGAAGTAAGTCTGATGTGGATTTTTTGCTCCTGTGTGTGTTGTCAGAATCTCTCTTGAAACCTTTGGGAATCAAGCCTTGGTAGGTGTTTGGTGCTTTACACAATTACATACATTCTATGGTAGGGTTCAGAGAATGGACCATTTGTTTTTTCCATCCACTCTTGAAAAGGTGATGCGTACGATTACA
The DNA here is from genome assembly GCA_033628505.1 of Tringa tobata. Classification (NCBI taxonomy): domain Eukaryota; kingdom Metazoa; phylum Chordata; class Aves; order Charadriiformes; family Scolopacidae; genus Tringa; species Tringa tobata. The sequence goes on from JAHREE010000158.1 coordinate 506,468, forward strand.
TCCCCTTCAGTAGTCCCTACTTCAGTTCCTGCTCAGACTGTCTTTTTGAAATTTGTAGTAATTAAAGACTTTCACAGGATTTTTTTTGTGTGTGAATTTCAAACTGCCTGTTGCAAATGAACTTTTTAATTTGAGATTAATAGCTATTTAAAATGTTAGCATAATGCAAGTCTTTCATAATATGCTATACTATCATTCAAAACCTAGTGATAATCTACTAACCTAACTGGCTTAAAGTATATTGCATTTTCTATATATTTTAAATAGCCAGACATTTTATCACATGAAATCTGTTGGGGATCTTGCTAGTTTAGATATCATTGCATGACCCTTTGCCTTCATAGCATGAATATTTGTAGTAACTGAAGTAGTTAAAGGAGTATCAATGCAAATGCTGTTGTAATCTATTCTAGATATCTTGTATTTTATTCCAAATGTGTATATATTTACCCAATTGCTGCATGAGATGAGAAGAAATGGCAGAAAGTGTACTCATTCATATGGGAAAAAAGATGATGGTACAAAACCTTCAGAATCCTGCTTTTTTGAGGACAGGCCATGGTATGATTGGGAAGTCGGTGGGTTGTTTCCAGTAATCTTAAGTGCGTGTTTCCCAGCTGGGCTCTGATACGTGTGCTTGCTCTATTAGCACAGAAGCTGAAGCAGCTCTTGGTTTGGGGTTTTGTCTCTTCCCCTCTTTGATTAGATAACGAGGTTGGGAAGCCGTGGGTAGGCCTTCAGTATAAAGATTGTGTTCTGTTTTTCAGGATGAGAGGGCGCGCATTGAGACGCTGGGTGGCTGCGTGACGTACATGGACTGCTGGCGAGTTAATGGCACCTTGGCTGTTTCCAGAGCAATTGGTAAGATAAACCATCAGAATTAGTGTAGTTCAGATTAAATTTGATATAAAACAGACCACCCGAGATGGTATGTTTCCTGTAAATGGCGTTCTCTTCAGCATCCACCAAATAGTGAACCACTCTTACTGTCTTTGCCATAAGGTGAGGTTGCAGCTATATAATTGTGCGGGTTTTACCGTAAGCATGGAATATTGTTTTATTTTACCTACTAGCCATGACAGTCCTAACTTTTTTATACTTCTCAGTCTTTTGCTTCTTGTAAGCATCTTTTTTTTTTACCGTGGTGTTCTACAGTACCATAACAAACATAGAGTATTTCATTTGTAAAAGTGGAGGAAGTAATAAATGTTCATCTAGGCGTCTTTGTGTTTCTGAATGTCTGCTTGGTGGGGTTTTTTTGTCCGCTTTAATATATCTTTCACCAAACTGGGAGAATAAAGTAATAAAGCCTTTGTTTTTGTTGTTTGTCCTAGGTGACATATGTCAGAAACCTTACGTCTCTGGCGATGCTGACGGGGATTCATTTGAGCTGACTGGTTCCGAGGATTACTTGCTCCTGGCCTGCGATGGGTTCTTTGATGCTGTCAAGCCGTATGAGGTTGTAGACTTGGTCCTGGACCACTTAATGCAGAGCGAAGGAGTGGGTCTCCACGCAGCAGAGCGGCTGGTGGCTGCTGCAAAGGAAAACGGATCCAGTGACAACATCACGGTCCTGGTGGTGTTCCTGAGGGATCCTCAGGACATCTTGGCTGACTGTCTCAGAGACCCCAAGGGCCTTGGTGCTGGTGATGACGCTCGGAGCTCACCCTTCAATTTCCTCAGCTGTGAGGCAGCAGCCACACAGTGACAAAATGTACTTAATCCAGAACGTTCGGTTAAGTTCACGTAAGGAACTCCTTTCCACTGAAGAAGCCTCTAATACAGTAGGCAAAATGTATCAGGCAAAAAATGACAAATGGACAAACATTTAGCAGAAAGGCAAGACTCCTTTTACTGAGTTCACATTTGTCTTCTCCTTTCTTCCCTCTCCCTTCTAAAACCCTGAGCAGATGTGGACCTCTGTACAGCTGTCCTGTCTCTGGGAGCAGATGCTAGAGTGTGTCCAGGGCTGCTGGTCAGGTCCCTCTGCCCTGGAAGTGGTAAGAAACCGTGATATGTATAAGCTAATGGGTGAGAACACCCGTTCGTGAATTCCGAGTGAAAATTTCTGTTAGCACTTACAAAGAATGCTGTATGTTGTATTTAATTGTGGTGTTACTGTGGAGACTGGGAGGAGAGAAGCTGTTGCCATTGCAGAGGAGCTTGGTCCCGCCTGTGATCCGTGGGGACGGGCTCGGTGTGTGAGGGGCTGGGTGACACCACTCTGCTGCGTAAGTTCCTCCCGTTCTGTACCAAAGATGATATGAAATGAGGCAGTCTCTCTATTCAGAGACAGTCATTTGTGTGTGTATGGAGAGCAGAAAATGAAAGTGAATGCTCCAGAAAAAGAGCAAGAAATATCCCAGGCAAAATGATACAGAATCAGCTGCTTCTGGGATGCTCTGGTTTATAAACTGGAATCCAATATTTAACTGCACTGGATTGTTTCTCCCTCACAAACATGCTTTATTGGCTATTTGGCAATCTGGAAAGAAAGGACCTTTATTGTTGTATTTGAGAGATATTTTACAGTGTGTATACTCTAGCAGTTAAATATGCTGTTTCTGCCACTTTTTGTGTACTATACAAAGGAGAATTTTATTTTTATTCTAAGCATTTATTTGTTTACTGAACTTTACAGTTGGAGGAATTTTTTGCAGTGTTACTTTATTTTGTTGTGGTTTTTATTTAAACTAGAATTTTAAAGTGGCTGTGTCTTTATTACCTGCATTTAAAAACTGACTACCCTCGAGTGCCTTAAATATTTCACCCAAGCATTGCTGGCTTCCTGTCATATTCTGGTGAGCCAGTTTATGGTGGTTTTAGAATGTGAGTTTTTTATTTCCTTAAAACTGGTGTTTAATGCACTTAAATATTTCATTTTTTGTGAATGATTGTAGTGGGAACTAGGTTTCAAGAAAACATCTTGTCCATTCTTGCCAAATCTTGTGGCTTGTAGTAGAATAGTGACGGTGACTTACCCCCTGCCCGTGCAAAAAGCGCTACTGAGTTAATCATAAAGTAACAATCTGAGTCATCATGGCTTTTGTTTAAAAACAAATACGCTTCTGACCTTCACAGGAAACATAGTAACAGGAACTAGGAACAGTTTAATACCAGGTTTTGATTAATAGATGGTTAATTTGTCCATACTTCATGAACTTCATGACCCAAATAACTTTCTGAGGAGATGTGAAGCTGAGGTGGGGATGGAAGACTCGTAGCGAGTGTGTAAGTTGTTTGTGCCTGTCATGTCTGTTACGTGCTGGGGCTCCCTGGCTGCCTGGCCTGGCTCGCAGGACACAGCCAGAGTAAGTGTGTTAGTAATTCCTGTGTCTGAACAAGAAGTGCTTTGTGTCTGGCAGCACCACTGTGTGCCTCCTTTGGAAGCGCCCGGCGTCGCAGTCTTGGTTCAAGTGTGTTGAGCACGGAGGTTGCTGCGGGAGGAGGTGTAGGCAGAAGAGATGGCTGACGGGGAGGACGGAGCAGCGCTGCTGGTGTCCGCAGGGACGCTGGCTCCTCGGCTGGCGTGGGGCCGCGCGGGTCCCCGGGGCTTTGAGCTGGGTGGTAGGGTCTAACGCAGCACCCCCTTGGTGAGCTGGTTACACACCAGCTCCTCGGTCACTGCCTTCTTCTGCTGTGCAAGGGCAGGAGCCTTTCCTCTGAGGAGGCTGCAGGCGCTTCTCCATCCTGCATTTTGCTGTCCTTTCGTCAGGCAGGGAGGCTGGCTGAGATGGCAGCTGGGGGTAGTGAATGGCTACTAGTGAATTTTTGTAGTGAGCCCACATCTGCTAAGGAAGCTTCAGCCTTGCCTAGTGATCCCTCTGGAATTACCATCTCTTTGATTTCTAACCCAGGTAGTCAGTGTCGTGCTAAATTATGATGACCACTAGTGCCTCTTTGTGTCTTGGAAACAGTTCTCATTATTAATACAGAAAGGATCATACAGAATTGCTTGATTTCACTGCTATCTGAGGTTTATCAGGAGAGGGGAAGCTATTGTATTCATGAAAAGAGGTGTGAAATGTTGGTGAATTCATAGTATGGTTTAGTTTCTGAAATCTGCCAAACTTCCTGAAACAAGCCAAATTCTTTGTAACGTTCCTTTTATTTCAGTCTTTCTGGGGCAGATCTGCATTGCAGAAGAAAGTCCAAGTCTTTCAATGGATACTTACATCTATGTGAGAATATCTTTACTTGGTTCAAATTTGATAGTTTTTGTTTTGTTTTTTTTTTTAAATGGAACTTGATAGCACTTGGAGAAGCCACGAGCTATAATGTGTGATACTGTTAGAAGAAGTGTCACTGGGGTGGGTGGGGAGGAGAGGGGGGAAGGGGCTCTAGAAAGAGGTTATGAATTTGAACTAAAGAGTCCGAAATACGGAGCGGTGCTCTGTTTTGAATTTACAGTACTAATGTGCTACATCAGCTTTTCATACCTTTCCTCTTAAAACTTCTGGGATTTCTGGTGCTGGTTGTTCTGTTCTGTTTTCCTTCCCTCCTTTGGTTAAAGACAAAATGTAATTTTGGGGAGAGAATGATCTCACCTCTCTGGGCCTTCCCAGTGTCACCTATAATATATTAACACTTGTCCACCAACGACAAATTGACTAATGACAAATAGACTAATTTTCTTGTTTCTTTCTTGTCTTTCTGATGGGCCTGCAACAAAAACAGTTCTTGATTCTAGCAGCTGTAGAAGTTAGCTGAAGGATTCAAGACAAATGTTTAATGAAAAATTAAAAGTATTTTTGTATTTTGCTAGACTCCAAATGAATGCCTGCTGCTGCATTTTAGCACCCAGCATCAGAAAATCTGCTCCTTAAAGCAGCCTGCAGTTTCAAAACAGAACATGCTTCAATTCTTGTGTTGTGCTTGATTGGAAACCAGCCTGAGTTGTTCTGCTCAGTGGGCACCCAGCATCTTTCTTGCTCATGGGTAATTCATATTTCTACCTTCCTTTCCCTTCCCTACCGTGCCCTCTCCTGCAAAGAAACACACTGAAGGCAGTGAAATCTTCTGGGTCTGATATAGACAAGATTACAATTTTACAAATGACATTTGTTGGGGGGGTTGGTTTTCGGTTGTTTTTTGAGAATACAGAGGATAGAAATGCAGGAAAATTTTTAGAACCGAGGGAGATTAAGCAAAATCCACCCTCTGAGTGATGGAGGAGTGAAAGAGAGAGACAGGAATGCATTTAAGTATTATTAATGCCTATTTTAAAAAGGAAGTGGGCTGGAAAATAGAGCTACAAATGTCAGTTCTTTAGAGTGAAATACCAGTGCTTGAAAGGATTAGAAACACATCCATTAAAAAGGCAAAACTGAAACGTGGTGACTCTGTCTTTGAACAGCCAAGGAAGGAATGGCAGTAAAAGTGTCCGAGGTGCCTGATGGTGACCCCGTGGTGCTGCCGTGGAGCTCGTACTGCCAAATGGCATGTTCTGCAGGTCATCTGGGTGAGGTGGTGCCGGGGAACCGGTCACTCTGCAACCGCTGCCATGACGCCTCTTAATGAACACGTGTGGCTGGGGAGTAATTGGGCACTGAGCGGTTGCAGCACAGTTGGCAGCTGAATAGTGTTAATCACAGTGATGACTTTAATAGCATTTAATAGACACTTACCTGAATTCAAAGTCAGATGAAATGCTGCTCTTTTTAAAAGCATTTCCAGTGCTATTAGCTTTTTGTCATGAAAAGCCACTAAAATTTCCATTTTGTTATTGGATGTTGGGAAGAGTGCCTCACTTGCTCTCTGAGTGCCGGGGAGAGGTTGGCTGGCTGCGCTGGAACACCTGTGCCCATCGGTGGCATAAAGCAGCTGTTTGGGGTTGAAACTCCCCTCCCAGGCAATCCTTTAAAAACTTACATAAAGCTGCTTCTAAAGAAAGTGGCTGAGGAAGGGGGGTATTTCTGAATGGTGTGGCACAGAAGGTCACCAGCCACTGCCCTCAGTCTGTGACGGGCACAAACAGTTAGTTGAGTGTGAGAATGTTGGTTAAATTCCTGGTGTGCTTGTGCTGCTGGTCCGTGATAGCCCAGACTGGGCTATTTCTGACAGTCCTGAAGTAGCTGCATGAAGAAGGGGGGGATGTGAGCCACGGCAGGGCACATTGCAGGTGATTCGAATATAACTTAGCTCTAGTTAAGCCTGAATTAAATTTTTCTGCTTAGTTCTATCACTGTCTCTTTTACAGTCAGGCCAGAGCCATCAGACAAAACCCCACTGGGAAGTGATGGTCCCTTCCCCTTCTTGAGGGGCAAAACCTTCTGATGGACAGAACGTCCTTCAGGAAGGGCTGGAGAGGAAAAAAAAAAGAGCTTTCAAATCAGTGCAAAACTCCTCAATCTCCGCTAAGCTCTGTGTTCTCTCTGACGCGGGTTTCTAGTGGCTCTGATTGCCTCTCACCAGCTGTGCTGGAACCCGGTGGTCACCTTTCAAACTGACCCCAACCCGTGGCTGGTCCTCCCTGGGCTCCTGCCCAGCCACCAGACAGCCTGGGGAGTGCTTGTTCAGCGGCGCTGAGAGCTAACCCAGCCGCCTTCTGCTTGTGTTTGGCTTGGTTTTAATGTATTTATTGGATTTTACTTTATCTAAAGTTATTTATATTGATATCAGTCATGTCAGCTGGAAAGTAGTCGCATGGAGACGAGGGAGTGTCTGGACCTCAATACCCATCTGTCATAGACGCCACTTGAAATACTACCTTAAAATGAACAGGTAGGCTTTAGTGCTAACCTGCTCTCTCAACAGAACAGGAACCCAAAATCTTGCAGAGAATCCCTGAGCCCTTTATTTGGTGTGACCCATCAGGGCCTGAACGTGCAGAAGCTGCTCAGTGCCGCTGGATTAATGTGTTTTCGGGGCTGTGCCTGCTGCTGCCGGAGCACAGAGATAAACAAAAGGCAGCTGTGTTGGCAGCGGGGAAAATTCAGCAAGATGCAGCTTTTGTCAAACAGAAGAGGACAAATCAATAGGAAAAGAAATGTTTTCAAGCTTCTTGGAATGCAAACAATGGAGTAAAAAAAAAAACAGCCTAGAAGAGTTGGCAGCGCTCTGTCATCTTAAAACCACTGTTTTAAGCAAAAGAATTTGGCTGCTTTGTAATGTCTGCTTTATTTTGTTAACAAACTCCTCTCAGTCAGGATTTCATGTCTTCTTGTTGATACGTGCTTTTTAGTCTGAGGAGAGAAGATACATTCATCTCCTCAGAAAGTTAAAAATATCTGGGCTTTATGACTAGTTAGATTATGATTATTGAATTTTCTCTCAACTATTAAGCCTGATTACTAATTTCCAGGAGATACTAATATAGCAAGTACTGAACTTATTAATGATTAAATGGTTCTGGATTTCCCTGCACAAGAGCCGGACCGGCCCTTCCCAATCTAGCCGATCCACTGCAGTTCATTGCCCCGTGGGTGGCAGTGCCCCAGGCTGTGGAAGGTGGGAGCTGTGACCATCTCCCTGCAGGAAGCATTTGTCCCTTTATCTAAGGAAGGATGGCTCCTTTGGGTGTCTAAGGATGAAGAGATAATCGCTAGGGAACTAGAGGGACCTTCTCAGGGCAATTAAATACTATGAGTTCCTCTTTTGCATGTTGCCCTTTCTAACTTCAGTAGAAGGCATTTTGCTTAGTACCGGGTGATTAATGTTGCTTGCTTTTTTTTTTTTTTTCCTTTTTCTTTCAGTGTGTTTAATAATAGCAAGATGTTTGTTTTGTTGGGGGTTAAAATTTTATAGTGCCAAAAATAAAGGTCAGTATGAAGTTTTAGCTTTAAGTACTTTTAATTTACTTTAACTACTTCTGACTTCCTTTTCTGAAAGTCAGTCCTGCTGTCTTCCTCGTATGCTCTTCCCAATTTGCTTTTTCTTCCATCTCTTATGTCCTTTTACATTGTCAGCCCCCCTTCCCAAAATGCTGTAAACTCCATTGGCTGTTAAGATAGTTAAGTTGCCCTTTTATGATCTTAATTTCATCTGTATTCATAGTGAATGGGGTCGGATCTTTGGAGGCTGCAGCACCAGGAGAGTAGGAAGTACCATGGCATGTAGGAAGATCAGAGACTGCCACAGCTGTTGGGTCTTTGGCATCCACCAGTACTGGAGACATACAGAGAAAATGCCATTATTTGCATGTTGTTCCATAGGAACACTTAAGCTGATTTCAGGTAACAGTAGCTCAATATGGAATATAGGACTTCAGAAATAGTCTTGTATCTGTATTTCCTTGTTCTTGCAGATTGTTTGTGTTCTCAAACGTTTGCACTGTTTAGAGTGAGGGAAAAAGTTTTCTGCCTGTCTTTGCCCCCTTTGCTCTCCCCTCTCGCCCGGTGACGGAACCGGCAGGTTGGTGACCCCAGCAAACCCCGGGGCTGCTCAGCCCTTGCTCAGTCTCTGCTCTGCGCGATAACCTCAGTCCTCTGCTTAGTTAGTGGTAAGTTAGACCCTTGTAACTACTCCTGCTGACTCAAAAATGTGTGTTCTTATCAGTATTAAACCAGTACAAGAGCAGAACTGTTGTGCTAGGCACGTTTCTTGCCACTGTGTTGGCTAATGAACCTTGAATGAAAGTAAGAGGGCCAGTGATTTTGAAATAGGAGCCATTAGCCAAGTGTTGTAGAGTTGTAGTCCTTATTTATTTTGTATGCTAATCTGCACTTGTGACCCTGAGCAGAAAAGCTGCAGTACAGCAGGTTTTTATATGCTGTGGCTTAACCAGTTATCTAGTATCTTAAAAATCTTATTTAAGCTGACTGGTTTTGTGCACAGGTCAGAAACCAGTTGTCATTGATCATTAAATGCTATGCATATTGTACATTCATTTACATGGGTTGTTCTAATAGTGCTTGTGTGTATTATGCTACGTTATCATATTTTTTATATATCTGTATGTATTGCATGAGGTTTAATTGTTGGGTTTTTGTATTGTCACTTTTGTACTCACACAGTGCCTCATGTATCTATTTGCATATTGCAAGAAGTTGTTTCAAAGCAGTGATTGGAAACCGGTGGGGACAAGATTCTCCGCTGTAGGACCTGATGTTTCTGAAGTATTAATAAAGCATAGTGATTTGAAGCATTCTTTGTTTCTTTCCTTAAATGTATTTTTCACTCTAATACTTCAAGTAGCTGGATCTGCAGTGGTTACACTGCACATCTTTGAGTGGTCACCTTGTCACCAAATCTGCCTTCTTCCAGGAAAAGAGAGTGTTGGGAGCAGGAGAAGGAAACAGTCCCTGGGATCTCAACAAGGGGCAAATTTAACAGTCCTGTGAGTCTGAGAGGTGAGTCTGTTAGGCAGTTTGTCTAAATCCTATTGTATTTATCCTAGTGAAGAAGAGAAACTAAAATCCGGTAAGAGCCCAGAAAGCTGCATTGGAGGGAAGCAGATAAGGTATTTCTTGAAACACAAAAATAACCATAATCAGTTGTCAAGCAGATTCTGCTCAAGATGCTGTGGGCATACTTGAATCTACTTCAGATCAAACATCACATCTCTTGAAAGTATTTTCCATTTCAGGGTTCTAAATGTTTTATTGGTTTGGTTGTTCATGGTTTGTTTGTTGTTTTTAACAGTAAGAATTCCAGGGGTGAAAATTCACTTGTAGTAATCTCTAGAAAAGTAGCAAATTCTCACAGAAGCATAGGTTGGGGGTTTGCGTGCCTGGGTTTAGCAGCAGTTTCCCAGCCTGTGGCTCAGGTGGCTCCCTGGGGAGCAGAGGCAGCAGGAACCGCTCTTCTGCCACGTTTCCCTGCAGCAGCTACGGGGACCCAGCACCCAGGTGACCCCCCAGGCCAAGGCACCACGGCTGCTCTGCTGATAGCGACAGGACACCTTTGGTGCCTCCCGACAAAGGGTGCTGTCTGCCCAGAGCTGAGCAGTTCCAGCTGCTGCTGAGAACGGGACGGACATCACTGGTGATTCTCCCTCCTGGTGCCCAACGTGGGCTTTGCTGTCTCTGTTTGGGCGGGAGGAGGTGAAATCCAGGCGTTGCTGGTGCTTGTTGGCTGTGCTGTCTCACTGGGGAGGGGTTTCTCTCTCATCCAGCAGATCTCAGCAGCCCATGTGCTCAGCGTGGGGCGCGCAGCCAACCTTCTGCTCTGCAATACCAGTCATCTGCAGTCTCTGCTGCTTGGGGGGCGAGCAAGAAGTGATCAATAAGCCCGTGGAAATGAATGTAAAACTTGGATTTAAAGCTACATGAAGCTAAACGTATGTGCCGTCGATGGGGTTCATGACACAGAAGTGTTATCCACCTCCATTGTTTGAGCACGCAATAACAAATCTTCACGTCCTCTTTAACCACCCCCAGCTGATGTGTGTTCCTTTGTGGACAACGTGCTGTAAAATCCGTAGCCCCTCATTTCCTAGACTGTAGAAGGCAATGAAGTAACAGTGGTGATGAGGCAGATGTTTCTGTTTCAGCCTGAATTAGTGACTGTCAAACACAGATGAGGGCTGCTTGTAGAATTCTTGTAGAGCTGCTCAGTTGACTTTGACTAGTACTCGCTGGTTTCATCCAGGTTCTCCAGGAAACTTAACCGGGGCTGCTGTGTGGAAATTAGTTCTTGAGCTCTACCAGGTCGGTCTGGAAATTGCCTGTCCTCTGCACCCAGGGAGTGGAGCGAGCAGAAGTGTCTCTTCAGCGCTCTGGTAATGCAGGCTGCACGTGTCTCTGCTCTTCCACAAGGGCCAGACGAAACATTTTCTGCATCTAGATCACGTTTGCTCTTCAGGTAGCACTAATGTAGATTACAGGCTTTCATGGTACTGTCTCTATTATTTTTTTATTTTTTATTTTTAAGAAATCAAGCATAACCTTGAATATGTTGTGCAGAAAGGTGCTTGCAAATGGCGTGTGGAGACTGTGGTGGGTATTTACCTGTTTCACCAAACGGATAATTCAGTTGTGCACGTGTAGCTGTGGGGATGTCTTACAGTCAACATCCCTTACATAAAACTTGGTTTTTTTCAAAGCGTTAAGCTGTACTTGAACTCTTCTGGTTTGCATATCTAATGAAATCTGTTACCCGGTGCACTTCGGCTAATTCTTCGTATCTTGTTAGATGCTTTTTGGTACTTGTGTTTTGGTGTTGGTTTGTTTTTTTTACTGAGTTAAAATGTTTTGAAGTTTGGGTTTGCCACGTTCTCATGTTATGTTGAGCTGTTTGGAAGGAATCTTAAGTTCTCATTAGAATGAGAAAATATTTAAATGTTTAAGCGGTGCAGCTGTTATCTAGCCTTGAAATAGAAGTAGCTCTTGGAAAGAAATATTTGGAACATGCCTTGACAAACACAAACCTGCTCATTTTGTACAGGAGTTCGCTGTCTGCTTGAGGCACCGCGCGGGCAGCGCCAACCCTTCCGCGGGGCCTGGGAGAGGGAAACGCAGGTGAAGTTGGGGCGGCGCTTCGGGGGGTCCAGTCCTCCCCGCAAAAGACCGCAGGAACCACAGAGAAGGGGCTCATTCCCCACAGCACCTTCCCGGCTGCAGAGCCGGCACCTCCCGGAGGGAGCGGGACCCCCCCCC
>JAHREE010000158.1:532980-674570 GCA_033628505.1 Tringa tobata
AGGTCTCTCTAGAAAGCGATCGTGTGTGTTTGCTTCGGTTAATAGCAGTCTTAAAAGAGCAAGGTGAATAAACTGCAAAATACCGAAAGTGTAAAGTAAGTGGATCAAGAGTGTGAGGTGGGGTTTTTTAGCAATCTAAATGAGTGGGGATGATGCTCTGTGATAGTGTATATAGTGACTGGGTTATAAATCTGACGTGCCCAGTGACCTTGCTTAGGATTTCTTATTCTGTCTTCTAATAGTGAAACAGATTTTTTAAAAAAACTTACTTATGAAACAATTTAAGGGATGCAGATGGAAAACTTTCTTGAATCGTTTTGTCAACTTTCTTCTAACACTACCTCTGTTTCTTCAGCATGTTTTTTGACCGGAGGTACTAAATGAGATTTACAGGCTATGACTTCATGAAAGCTTTATCAGCATTTGTTTCTCTCTCTGACGCTTCATCTTTTGTAAACTAGTGCATTTCTCAGCAAAGGCTCTTCACAGCCTTCAGCTGTATGTTACAGATTTTCATAGCTGTAGGTTTTTGCATACAGTCACTGAATTGTGCTGGCCTGTTAAGATGAAGTCATCCTGCATTTCAGGGTGGAAGCTTTCATCTGGGCCTGAACTTAGCAGGGAGATGAGCTTCTCTTACAAAGTTTCGAGCTGCAGCCTTCGCTTTTTTGCTGTGGGAGGAACCTTCAAAATGTAAATCAGAAGTCCTGTTTATGGTGTAAAAATATCTTTATTACTGTTTTAGTGTTAGAAATCACCGCAATATATCCAGTCCAAAACTTGTTAATGTAGCTTATGGTACAAGCTGAATTTTATTATGGTGTACTTTATCATCTGAGCTAGGGCAAGTAAACCAGGGCAGATAACCTCAGTACAGGCTGCACTGGTTTACACTTGCACTCTGATTTAGGAAGGTTCTTGGGAATAGTACTTCCAGCGTGTATGCTGTGTATTGTCCAGTTCATGTCGACAGGGTGTTTAACAGACAACATGTTAAAGCTGAAGTATTTCGCCACAGGTCAGAGATTACAAGAAGCAGTACGATGGCAGTTGATGCCCTTTTTTGGCATCACTGTGCTAGGGAGCAGATACAGGGAAACGGGGCCACTTTCTGCCCCTCCAAATGGTATGTCATTAAGTTTTATACTGAAACTGTTTGTCTTCCAAAGCTATATAAGGTTATCTTTTATTTTAAAACTTATTCTAATACATTGTGTATGCTATGAATGCTATACAAAATTACTAACAAAAATCCAAATCTTTCAGTTCAGTGGAAATATGCATTGGCTCCCGTGTTTTCTACTCTAAAATTATTAATGCGAAGTACTAAATTCGATATGTTGTGCTCTTAATTATTGCTCTTCTGCCTTGGGTGTGAAATGACAGGGAACAAAGTCTCAGTTTATATTGTATACTCGATAAGGTGAGTGTTGGATGCACTTGTAGTTAAATGCCATAGCAACTGTAATGTATTGTAGTGCCTAACATACAAGCTACTCCGATTAAATAAGATTACTTATCAGTCAAAGGATATGCAGGGATATGCAGTTTAATACTGCATGTTTCTTATCATGCTTTGATTGCTAATGCAGTGAGGATCTGCAGAAGCTTCTCCCTTGGGGGGCGGGGTAGAGGGCAAGCTATGAGTGTGCAGATGAAGATGTTTCCCGCAACTGCAAAATCCATTTCAATTTGTACACTTTAATGAAGGGAAGCAGAGAAGGCTCTGATGGTTTTGTTTTAGACCTGCAGCTAATGTGAACAACTTGGGAGTTGCTAGTTATTTACAAGTGCACTGTGCCATAAGGCTCGTTACATGGAAAACAAGTGATTTAACTCTTAAAATCCATCACTCTTTTCCTTGTTTTTCGTAATTCTGGTATCTCTGGATTAGGGAGTGGAAAACAATAAAATTCTTTTAATTGTATTACTGAATAAAAGGGCAAATGAAGTATTCTTAGGATAGTGCTCTTACCATCAGTCTTCCATTTTGATTTTGCAGCAGAGAGAATAACGTTTGAGAAATATTGATCACAACATGGAATAACAGCACAGGAAATAGAGGAAGATGTTGTCTGAATAGACTCTACGCGAATGTTCTCTCATCTGGATCTGAAAACCCTTAAAGGCATTTAATTCTTTTCCGTAGGGCAGTCGTTTTTAACATAATCAGGTTTTGAGTAAAAATAAACTAAACAGAGCAGTATATTTACAGCTCTGTTGTGGTTGCACTTTCTCAGCTTTGTAAGCAGAAAAGGCATGTTATCAGGCAAACTCCCATCTTAATGTCCTCCCGTTAAACTGCCAGAAATGTTCAGCCTTTGATACAAGCTTGTGTCTTTCTCAGCAGTTTTGTTGCTGGGGTTTCAGTGGTTAATAACCCAATATCCATGTCAGTGGCCCCTTCTAACCTAGTTTTTTGTTTTCAGTACTTCTGCCTGTAAAAGAGAATTTTGGCCAAAATCCTCAGCACTTTATAGGACTGCAGGACAGTCTTTGAGTAATCTAGTCATGCAGTCATGTTTATTACTCTGAATTAATTTATCCAAATGTATGCAAATGTTGTGTTTATTATTTTTTTCTTCCTCTTCTCTTTTGCTGGAGAGTTGTTTTGAGGGGCTTTGGCATGAAGTTCTTTATGTGACTTTCTCTTTTTTCAGTGATAGGGGATTGTCGACCTCAGAGTCAGCTGGGACTGACTTTCAGACCAAGTCTGAAGTTTCAGAACTACCTTTCAGACACAATAAAGCATGAAAGGTTTTTGAGATTGTCTCCTCCTTCCCAAATCTGTGTAGGTTTGTTTGTTTTTCTTCTTTTTGCAAAAAAAAAAAAAAAAAAAAGAAACCAAAATCAACCTCTTAACAGGCTGTACCTTAAACAGATTAAAACAGGGATAAAAATTTGATTGTGTTGAGCTTTGAATTTCCGGTGTGAATTGCTCTTCATCCCGTTGGTCAGTGGTAATTTGGCAAGGATGATCATTAGACAGTTTAAAACAAGTCATTCTTTGGAAAAAAATGGTGAATAGGAGCGTGATAGGGATATTTTGGATTTTGGAAATCCTTTTGTCATTGGGCTTATCTGAAGTATTATCATTGCTGCAAATAACTGCATATAAATAATAAACATGAATACAGTTGGAAGGAAATCTTGAAGCTCAAATCTTGCATTTCTTGGCCTGAATTTGACATCTTTGTGTTATTGATGTGCTATAGAAGAGTGATATTGGAAGTTAAGGTAGTCAATAGATGAATGTTAAAGTAATACTGAAAAGAGTAACACATTAGGCAGTAGTTTTTTCCGAAGCTCTGTTCCTTTCTGCTGTCTCAAGAAAGAGCCCTGCTTTTACAGGATAGATCATTTAAAATTAGATCTGAGAAGTATATGCGTGAAGAGGCTTGAAACAGAAAAAAAATCCGAAGTAGAATGATCTGCAAGGTGTATATATTTTATATTAGAAGTTGAAAATAGAAAACTTGATAGGATCAATGGTTGCTTAATATTTTCTTTTGAGACAGTCCAAAGTTGCACAAAAAGGTAGCGTTTGCATCCCTCTGTGAGGGTCAGATTGGTGATCTGGGGTGGACTGCTTAGTGGCAAAGATCAGAAACAGCCTATAATGTTTTCTTCTGTTATCTGTTGCATTGATCTGGAGAGAGCACCCTGTATTGATTGAGCGAATGTAGAGATTCCTGTCCCTGTTCATGTGTGCACAGGCCGGGTCTGGGTGCTGGTACCTAGCAATCACCATGTTCTGGTCTGTGTGATAAGCAAAACAGGGAGCTGATAGGAGTTACCCGACCCCCACAGGTCCTCAGTGCAGGGATCAGAGCAGAGAATTGGGGAGTGTAATTGGTGGCTGGTTATCAGCTTCTTCCCCCGGGGAGAAGGCTGAAGTAAGCGCTTCCCTTCAGTCACTCACACTTGTAGCACTTGTGTAACCTGAGGCCGGAACACAAAAGGAGCGGATGGAGCTGCTTTTGCCGCTCTCCCTATGATGTGGTGGGTGGTGGGCAAGCTGTGCGGCAGGCACTGGGCCGGGACAGCAGCACGCCCAGCTCCCACTGGAGCTGTCTTTGATGGGAAATGAGAAGTACCAACCTCTCTTCTCTGCCCGAAGGAATGGGATACTAGCTTAAGAGGTAAAGTGTGCAGCTCAGGGACACTTGCATTCTATAAATAAATGTACATTTTCTTAACATAGCATGATCTAGCCCATGGAAACAGATAGAGATAACTTGTGTTATTTTTTTAAAGCATGATTAAAGAAATAAGGCTTTTGTGTTCATAGTGTCTGTATGTCATTGCATCAGTCTGTCTCCTGTGCCCCTACGTACAGCTCTTGAACCTGTTGCCTGCCTTCCATCAAATCTGACAGACAGAAGTCTTAAAGGTGGAAAGTTTCTGCAAGTTTCTTAAAAATAGGTATTTTGCTAGGGTGAGGAGATCCGATGTGCTGCTCCACTGAGGAGGTGACTGCATCAGGAGGTCACATATGACAAGTCAGATTCCCCGAAAGAGACATGACAGGTGCCCCAGTTTCACGGATGGATTTATTGGTACTCTTGAGACCAGAAATGTGTATTTGCAGGACACCAGGCTCTGTTAGTTCAGCTCCTTGTTTAGAGGTGGGATCTATGGCCCATAGAAGAGCTAAAACCAACAGAGTAAGTGTACAGCTCAACTTGAGTTGAAAACTAATACTTCGCCAACATAGTAATTTTTGTAATGCTTTTTATGTTGCTGATTTGTCATAGCTTTCAGCTGTGATCTAGAAATGAAATTAACTGATCCATTTGATATTTTGCAGAAATGTTTTATGACATATCGCTGTGGAATATTTCAGAAAATAATGTCGGTTGAGAGAGCCTTCCTGAGGTCATGTAGTCCAACCTCCTACTCAAAGCAGGGCTGATGTCAAAATTAGATCAAGTTGCTCAACTCGTCCACTCAGTGTTTCCAAAATCCCCAGGGACAGAGATTCCACATCTCTGGGCAGCCTCTGGTTCTAGTGTTTAACCAACTGCCCCGTGAAACTTTTGCCCTTAGAAACATGAGAGTTTCCCTTGATGCAACTTGGGACCATCGCCTCTTGTCCCTTTTACTTCTTACCTCTGAGAAGAGTCTGGATCAGTTTTATCTGTAATCCCCCTTTATGTGACTTAAACCAGCAATTAGATCCATTCCTCACACTCTATTTTTTCCCCTTCTAGCCTACACAAACCCAGTTTCCTCTTTTTTTTTTTTTTTTTTTCTTGTATGTCATGTCCTTCAGCCCCCTGTGCATCCTAATGGTTTTCTGCTGGACTTGCTCCAGTACTGGGACAGAGGAGGAATGGACACAGTATTCCAGATGTGGCCTCTCAACAGTAATTGCTTCCCCTGCCCTGCTGGCTGAGAACGCGGCCTGGTCCGTGGTTAGCCTTCATCCCTGTGAGCGGCCGCTGCCAATGGGGGAAGTTTGGTGTTACTTTGCCAGTCTAGAAGATACTTTTACTTGCTCTTAAAGTGAGATATTTTAGGAACTTTTCAAATAATGCCTGAAAAAACCTCCAAATTCTACAGTATTTTATTAAATTATTTCAGTGGTATTTGATTTTTATGTCTGAATCGCTCAAACGAAGCATGTGAAGCTATAAATATATTTTAGAATGTAACTTTTACTGTATTATAAGGTAAATTAATAGTATATGTGAAATGCAGCAAAGTGTAGTTTGTTTCAGATGATTTATCTGTGTCAAACCCAGATTCTCTGAATTGTTAGGTGAGTTATTAGAGTTGTTTGCTGGTAAATGCATCTCCTTTTCAGAAGGGAGCTTATTTTCCTTTGCTGTATTACAACTTTTGGACATAGAAAGAAGCTATTCACAAACTCATCTATTTGCAAGATAGGTTAAAAGCCAAATAAGCATTATCAGCTTTGACCAGGCAGATGAGTAAGAATCAAGCAGGAATCGATGTCATTAATTGCAGTGGGGTTATTTGATGAGATGTTGGTAGATGGCTGGGTGAGTGGAGGTTTCTGGCACTCACTCAGCAGGCCTGAGGTTGATCCCTCTTCCAGAGGACCCCGGGGGGCAAAATACTGATTTCTCTGTGTGTATGTATGTATACATGGCTTGTAGAAAGCCACATACACATATTTACTAGAAATACCATCCACTTAGATTTTGGCAGAATCTTCGTGACAGTCTGTTTTCAGTGGAGTTGCGCATGTGTTTTTACTTATCTATCTTGTTTAGCAGTACCTAAGATCACAACAACGTGAGTTCTGTTAAGGGAGGATTTCTCCTCTTGGAAGTTCTTTGTATTTTAAGAGAATTTTCATAAAATACTCAAATATTGTGTGGTGAT
Organism: Tringa tobata; assembly: GCA_033628505.1. Lineage (NCBI taxonomy): Eukaryota > Metazoa > Chordata > Aves > Charadriiformes > Scolopacidae > Tringa > Tringa tobata. Next base: position 539,335 of record JAHREE010000158.1, read on the forward strand.
TAGAATGCAAATGAGAGTTTTTGTTACATCCTAGAAAGTAATTCCTCTGTGTTGTGGGTATGTTTTAAGTACCAGCAACTGGCAATTAGGCTTACAGTTTATAATATGCAATTACTTCATTTTGCAGTTTTCCTTAAAATTAGCAGCTGTCTTTGCAGTACCTTCTCACTTGTTTGGGAGGAACGTCAGTTTTCTCCTCCAAATATTGCTGATGTGTCCTGAGTGAAACTTGAAGTCATTCGAGCATGGCAAATCAATACTTCCCCAAACTGCTTCAGTCCAGAATTTGCCCGATTTTATTGGGACTTGGATGGTGCAGAGAACCCTGAGTGACATTCAGGCTGACTTTTATATTGAATTTTTCTAAGTGTTTCATAATTGTGAAATATTTTCCTTTTAGTTGCAGTAGCCAACATGTCTTACTGCTGATACCCTGTCTGAACAAAGCTCTTAATATCTTGAGGGGCTAAGGTTTATTCTTGGATCGTCTCTTTTTAAAGATAGAAAAGACATGCAAAAACCGCCTTATAAGCTGATACTGAAGGGAAGTGACTTCTGGTAGTGGCGAGATGCACACTCGGTGCTGATGGTTTGGCTTTTGGTTTTGTTTTGCAAGTGGAATACTGAACTAACCATGCCAGAGTGGATGGTGGCACTGAGCTTTCTCTAGTGCTTTGTGAGAATTTTCAGTTTGCAGTGATGTTTCTACAGGTTTACGAAAACCTCTGCTTCTAAGTATGCATGAACGATTTTGTTCAGTTATGTATTTCTTTTCTGTTGGAGTGAAATATTGTGAGCTATCTCTTCTGAAGTTTTATATCATGTGGAATCAAATAAGGTAATTACTGAAAAATATAACAAGTGTCTGAATCTTGTGTTTTTCCCTTTTTCTAAGTCTGACTTTAGGAGGAGTATTTAGGATGTAAATTAGAATCTTATCAGCCAAAAGAGTAGAGCCCAGTGGGGTATTTGTTAGCCCTGGTGGGACTGGCAGCTCTCCCTGGAGCAGGACGTGTTCCCTGCACTCGGATGGTGCCCGCTCTGCAGCAGTAACATTGCTCACATAACTGACCTCCTGCCGCTGGCTCCCTGGCAGCATGTTGCCTCTGGAGAAGCTGTGAGAAGAGGAGGAGGAGGAAGTCAACACTTCATCAGCTCGTGTGTGGAGCTTTAGCCTTCATGGCAGTCGGGCCTAGGCAGGCTGTGGTTTCCATGCTGTGCTGCTTCTGAAGGGGCAGCCTTCCCTTCCCTGCCTCAGGCCATGTCTTTCCTTCCTCTGCTCTTGTGCTGCTGCTTGCACAGCTCTAGAGTTAGCTGTTTTGGAAAACTCATTTAGCTGAAAAGTTACTTTTTAAAATTTAAAGGTGGTAAGTTGATATGACTGATGCAAAACCCTGTGAGTGCTAGTGCTGACACAGGAAGAGAACAGGAATACGCAGGTAAAGACTTCTTTACTGTTCCTGTTCATGAGGTGCTTTGACTTGGAGGTGTTCAGTTCTCTGAACTCTTGCAAAGAAAGCTGCCGCTCCAACCGAAAAAGTGAGAAAGGGGCAGGGCTGTCAGGCACAAGAAGGCGAGAGAACCACAGCCACTCCTTTCTGTTCACTGAGCCCTTAGGTTGTCTCAGGTGTTGCTTAGCTCTTACAATTTTACCCTGAAATTGATTCCCCCAGGAGCTGTCTTTAAGTTTATACAGAGAGAAGAAAGATAGTCATATTTAATATCATAATATCTTGTAAAAAGAATTGGGTGCGTTTGGAATGAGGGCTTTATTTTGCAGATAGCCAAAGGGCCTTTAAACCTAACAGTGAAGTTTGCCCGAATATTCACTTTGGCATAGATGCTATCAAGGGAAACACTGGCAGTGGAGAACCTGCAAACCTCTAAAATGGGGAGGGTAAGTGGGGAGGCAAGAAGTAGACAAAATACTAAAATTTAGTAAGAGTTGTCTATTTTCTGAAGACCAACTAGAACTGCAGTGGCAAGGAGTAGACATATGTGATGACTTGAAGTCACAGGGCTTCACAGCTAAAGGTATAGAAGGAAAAATACATGTTAGAAGAGATTGAGAGAAGTGATTTTTTTTTTTTCAAAAAACTAAGATTGAACAAAACACCGTGAAGTTAAATGACATCTTTAGCCAAAAATACAGAACCTCGGGTGAAATAGCTAATGTTTTTCTAATAAAAAAATTAAGGTGTAGTTCTAGAATTGCTGCCCTTCATAGTTCTGCTTAGTAGATGCTCACAAAACACAAATCTTCTGCTCTGCCACACCCAGGATTATGAGCTGGCAAAAGCCATTAATTTAACAGACTCCATTTTGCATGATGAGCTTTTTGTTTTCAGAATACTAGGAGTGATCTATGGAGTTAAGCTATTAAGTTATTATTATGTGCATAGTAAATAGTTTAAAAATGTAATGCTTTGGAAGGTTCCATCCAAATGATCAAAAATATTATGAACAAATGGAACAAAGTAACAAATATTTCTAGTAACCATAGGTGTTTACGGTTGGGGACAAAAAGTATATTTTGTCGTATAAACACACCACCTTACTGGATGTCCTCAAACCTGAAACTGACTACTTTTATCCTTTTTCCAGTCTTTCCTCTTTGGTAAGACAGTGTAGCTGCTCCCTGTATTTTAATCATCTGGAACCAGAAAGTAATTATTCTGAAGAATCTGAAAGGGTTGATATCTGATCATAAAAAAACCTCACCCAAAACAAACCCAACAAACAAAACCCAAAACAGTCCCCTCCACAAATCTGTACCCATACCACCACCTTCCCCCACCCCCAAAGACTGTAGAGACCAGTCTGTTACGGTTTTGTGGCTTATTACTGTGTTGTTTTTCTTATAGCAGTCTTAAAAACAAGTTCAAGCTATTGCATTGTAACTTGATAAATGTCAGCATGTTGTGAAAATGTCTGCAATTGAGCTAAATGTAGAGTGAAGGAAAATATTAAAGATTTTCATAGATCACCTTGTTTGCTGGGAATTATATTTGCCTTTCCTCTTCTGGTTGCAAACAGAATTATTCAATATTTCAGAAAGATTCTTATCCCTGGATATGCCCTTGGAATCTTGTTTCCACAGCAACACGAAGCTACTGATAGAACATCCCTTTCAAACTTCACATCAGTCTTTTATGTCGAGCTGTAATTAGGATGTTGCCAGTAGCACTGTGTGTTTCTGTGTGTGTGCTGGGAGCAGGCTGTGACCCAGCCATAAGGTGAATAATCCTGGAAGGGCTGGCAGAAGGTCCCATGGTGGGGTGAGCCTCGCAGGGTGGCAGAAGAGGGCACTGAGGATGGGGCAGTTGTTTTTCCGTGGCTCTGTGAAGAAGCAGCTCTGTGGGATGTGGCCATGGCCAGGAGCTGGCTCCTCTCCTGCCAGCAGCTGCAGCCTGCGCTCACTTGTTCCAGCCCCGCTCCCAGATGGAACACGGGAAGAATAGCAATGGGCGGAATAACATGCAGCAGCCATTGTGGGTAGACGGAGCTAAGCTTTGGCATGTGTCCCGATCTGCCTGGTGAAAAGCTTTCCTTCCTGGAGAAGGAATTAATGGGAGAGGGGCTACGTGTCAGAGGTCGGTCCGAGTAATTAGCGTGTGCTTTTCTGCAGGCTGCTCAGATACTGCTGTACTTTCTGGGCATGGCATCTGGAAGCAGCCCCACCCTGGGCTTCTTTTAAAAAGGAAGTTGGTACTGGAGCAGTAGAAGGATGAAACGGTGCCTTTAAAAGTTGCATCGCGCAACCTCTGAGGTTATAAATGCTCATTTGTTTGTTTTGTACAGCTGTGCGAGATGTTTTACTTAGTGAAAACTTTGTTATATATTTACAAGATACTTAATGCTAGAAATGATAAACTGTACTGCTAGGGGTTGTGTTGATTTTCACGTCGTGTCTTAAAAGTATCTAAATAATGGTGCTGTTGCAGGTTGTCGCCAGATAGTAACCACAGCTTGAAATAGGAATAAAGTTGCGTATACTAGAGTTGGGCAGTTGCAAAATCTATATTTAAATTTATCACATTACAGATAAATAGCACTCACAGCTGAATGGTTGCATCAGCTTGTGAAGCTGCACATCACAGGGGTGGAAATAAATCCTTCCTTCTGAATACTTAAAGTGTCAGGAACTAGATTAATCATAATGTGAACAACACACAAGCTGCTAAAGGGAAAGTTCTCTGTGCAGTGATTGGTACATGTGGTTAATGATTAGAAACTAAAAGCTATAAGTTTGCAATCTAAAAGTTGTTAGTATGTGAACTGTTATTCCGACTTCACAGATTTTTATCTTCTCTGAAAAAAAGTCTAGCTAATAGGAGGTTCTTGCCTTTAGAAAGAGTCCCAGTTAACTGCCTCAGTAAAATTATAAGCGATTGTGAGATGTAGTGGAAGCTGGAAGTCTAGACAGCAAGGTTAGGCTCTGCACACTGGGGCAGCTCTTCCAGAATGCAAATAATCTAAATTTAGGGCGTGCTGGGTGGTGGCTGGGATATATGTGTGGAGCTGTTTCTTTTGGACTGTAGGGGGAGCACAGGTGATTATTACTCATAAAATTAGATCTCTAATTCTAGCTAAGGCTAAGCAAGATGAACCCTGCATTAAGTGATAAGCTGTTATATTAACTGCAGTGAGTTAGTGCATCGAGGAGTTGGATTTGCACTTTTTATAGTTGTTTCATTTGCAAATACTACAAATGGACACTTTATGAGCAGCCTCTTTCTGCAGCAGAGTTCTGGAGAGTAGTGGGTAAATCTGGTGTTGATGGTGGATGGAGATCGTGAGGAATGGGGAAAGGTGTGGGAAATGATGCAGTCTGAGCTGTGAAGGACCCCCCATTGTTGATTCACAGTGTTTCCTAGGTAGTGAAACAGATATTGGTAGGTGGTTTCATAGGCCAAATAGGTGTCTGATTGTAGTGTATGTATGTGAGAGAACACGACTCATCAGTTCTGCTGAAGTTCAGGCTACTCTGTAGCTTTCACAGTTTCTTATAGCACACGTCAAATTGAAAAAGCACTGTTTTTTAAAGGGTCACAGAGTTTGCTCAAAGCCATATTTGCTGTGAGGGCTCTGACTGAGGATGTGAAATAGTATTAACTTTATAATACAGGTTGTCTGGGTACGAGTATTATGCATGATATTTAAAATACTCTGCATAAGTAAGTGTACCGCACTACTTGTATGATTAGCTTCTTGCTCATATAAATTGAGATAATGTTTCATACATTTAATTAAGTTACAGAAAAACTCATATTTCAGAAATTGTGACAACAGAAATAAATCCAGTATCCTTTTTAATATTTCAACTAGGTCGTATTTTGGTTTTGCTCTCCTTAGCTGAGGCTTTGCAGTGGTAACAGCAATGCATGCGTGGCTGCATCAGTGCGGTGAGATCTTCTGATACCAACAGACAAATGACTGTGTGCAGAACGTACGCTGGAGAGGAAATTGATTGCATCTTTACTGCAAATAGTCAGCTTTTTTCCACACTGAATCATGTGTTTCATAGTCGAACCATCTGAATGCAAAATTACCCATCCTTTTTAAAATAAGCGCATAACCCTTCTTCTAAGGAAATGCTTCAAGAACTGTAAGTGCAACAGCTACAAGAGAGCAAATCTTGGTATATTTAATGGATGGACTCAAGTTTAGTGAATCTGTACTAGGAAACATGCATATTTTTTCATCAATAGCCAATGTTTGCTTGAGAAGCAACAACTTAGAGATTTATCAAATATTGTAAGAGATTAGGAGCTTTTTATTTAACCAGCATCAATTGGTAAATATTGGCATTTTGCCTTTTTCTGCTCTGCATAGCTGCTGCTGTCCAGTACTTGGAAAGGAAGTAAGATTCTGCATTGGGGGAAGAAAAATATGCTGAAGTCAATACAAAGAAGAGGGTAGGAGGTTTGTTTACAATGATAAATAGTCCATAGGTTTCTTTAATTTCTTTCCAAAATACAGGTTGTTCACTCTTCAGAATTATTTCTAGTTTTGTTTTCTGCTTGTGACTTACTTTACCAGTATATTGTAAACACCACAGGTGATTAACTAAGAAAATTCCTGAAGACAAGCGCTCTTGAAGGCTATGCCAAGTTCCGCTTGTGGCACCTTGTTATTATCTGTTTTGGGACTTATGAACCGCTAATGCAGTATCTATACATATGTAACAGCAGCAGTTGTAATGAGTACTTGCTTAGCATGTGGAATTTCAAAGCAGCCTGTGGAGCATTTGAGCTGGGTATTTGTAGAGGCAAATATGTGGTGCAGTCTGTCTGTGGTTATAGGCCTGTGCTATGGATGCTGACAGGTAAAAGCGATTCTGCAGAAAAATTCTGCAAAAAGGATGTCACTTTGTATGCATGCGCTGTATGAAGGTCTTACTGCCTGCACAAATTCCGTGTCATTTTTAATAATGAAAGTGAGACATGTTAAACAGCTGTGCATACAGTGGTAGCAGTACTGTCCCAAAACCACCCGGTTGCACCATTAAACTGCTTGGTGGTAGAAGGACCTCGACAATGCCAGGCATTTGAATTTCCTGTAGGTTGCCTTTTCTAACTGGATTTTCATATTTCATTCTGCTTTACCTGATCACCAGACACCTGTCTATTTCAGCAGAGTGAGGCCAATTAAGAGGGTATCAAAGAATGTTCTGGCTCTCGATTATAGAAAATTGGTGGAATGTAAAGTCTGTTTGGCTGGTATGTTTATATTTTATATGAAATACTTGAGACTAACAGAAATGGTTAATTTCCATGCAATGCAGTAATGAGCAAAAGAAATTTGAAAGGAACAAGAACCATTTACTCACACTTAAATTCTAATTTATTAATTTACCATATACTTTTAATATAAAGAAAAGTTATTGTAATGGGATGCTTAGTCATTCATACAAGTAAGACCATAGAAAACATCCTAAAATTTGTAAGGATTCATAACGTTTTTACTAAATAATAACCTGAGTCCAAATTTTAGAAAACTCTGTATTTCTTACTGAGCCTTTTTACTAGGCTCAGGCTGTGACATTCTTCATCAATGTGTAGGCATTTTGAACAGAAACACTGCTTTATTGGTATAGCAAGGAGTGCTGTTCTGAGCTGAAACCTCATTACTGTAAGAGTAGCAGCCAGTGTGTTCATTAACACAGGTCACAGTCACCACATTGCCTCGCTGGTCGTCTGCTGCTGCTGTTGCTTCATCTGTGTCCTCTGATACATTCTTCCTCTTCCTAACCTCAGTTGTCTTTGGAATTGTGCTTGGAAAGGTGTTTTCACAAATTGTCCTTCCCTTTTGTTCTTCAATGTCTGTTCTTCACGGAGCTGCCCACAGTGTAGCTCAATGGAGTCAAAGGTTGCAGCAATTGGAATTACTGGCAGGAGTTAGGCATAGGGTGTGGAATTCTGCTGCTTGAAAGATGATTTCTGAAGGCTTTTCTGTGCCCCAAAGTGAATGCGTTAACTGCAGATGAACTTTTCCTCTCAAACTTCTTGATTACAGCATATAGAAAAGACTCAACCTTGTTTCTTCCACGGGCTGATAAAAATGATGAATGCTCCTTTCTTTGTTCAGGTACCCGAGAATGAGCAGGCTCTAAGCCAGTTGGGAATGCTAATGGCCTGTAGGTACCCAAATAGATTGGTGATAGAACAACAGTGTTTTGTCCATCAAACTAAAAGATACGTGCCGCTGTTGCCTCTCTTCATTTGATAAAAATAAATGTAAAACAAATGCACTACCCCTATATTCAATTGAATTCACGGTCTTGCTTTCTGACTTGAATTAATTTAATATTCCTTATAACTAACGTTATTGATTCTATTCTAGTTCTGCCTATGATAATGTCAACAAAGTTCGAGTTGCTATAAAGAAAATCAGTCCTTTTGAGCATCAGACGTACTGCCAGAGAACTCTGCGAGAGATTAAGATCCTGCTGCGCTTCAGGCATGAGAATATTATTGGAATAAATGATATTATCCGAGCTCCGACTATTGAACAAATGAAAGACGTGTATCCTTTCAAAGTCTGAAGTTACTCTGCATAGTTAGTGATGGTTGCTCCCTTCTCTGTTCTGATCATTTCTCCCTTTTCACCCTCTTCCTTGTTTCCTTACTAGACATTAATAAAAGCTGGCTTCTGCTATTGTAAATTGAAAGTTCATAGTGTTTGATAGGTTTATGGATACATAGATAGATCTGATATGTAGATGAACACTAGTTTTGTTTCTTCTTTTTCAAGAAAAGAAAAAAAATGTTACTTTCTATTTTCCAAGGCAAAGAACTCAATATTGTAGCAATGAGTCTAGTTTAGTCACTTAATCCTAAAACTATATTTGCTCTCAGTAGAGCTGTTGTTAGAACTATCAGATTGCTTTGAGAATAAAATAAAATGGCCAAGCACTTCTATAATCATCTAAAATTTTCTTAAAGAATAGAATGGGTACGTCTTGGGGGAAGGGGATTGAAATAAAGCAATGACTAAGGTAAGCACGTGCTGCCTGTGAGAGGATGTCCTGTTGTGTGATCCAGTCCGAGTACCCAGAGGAGAGGAACGTACCCAGAGGGGAACGCCCGGCTGGAATGGCAATAGTAGTGTGTTTTCACGAAATCCTGTTTCGGTGAAAAGTGATCATGGAACTACACCCAAAGGGTTTTATAGCCAAAGTGAATTAAGGGAGAAGAAAATTTTACTTGACTCATTCCTGCCACAGCAGAAAAAAAATCCCCTTTATGTTCATTCCAGTCTTAGAAATAATCATCGGACTGAAAATACTAGGATTTAATTTTGGTAAACAAAGGACTGTTCAATGTAGCATAATATGGATATAGTAAAGAAGAGCAACAGCTGCATTTTAGGAGAGGTGTTGGAGAAGACTGATCAGAAATGATCAAAGCCTTCTGCCTTCTTGCTTTTATGTAACTGGAAGCAAGTATCTTGGAAGCTTATTACTCGTTAAACTGAAAATCAGTCTTTATTTCTTGGCAAGCAGGATAGGAATCTGATCATACTAGATACCAATAAAAATCAGGCTCTCAGATAAAGAAATAGGTTCATGATGATTAATTTGAGGACCACATGCTGGTGCTTCTTAATTCTGTAAAGGGCTGCATCATATAACAGGATTGACTTCATTCAAAACTTGTAAAGCAAAAAGCAGCTACAGTTTCATAATTGTCATGAAACAGACAAACAAGAGAGAAAAAATGTTCCAGAAGTTTAATCTGGTACTGTATGTTGGTATCTAACCACACCACCTTTGTTTTGCTGCCTTACATCTCATGCCTGACAGATACATTGTGCAAGATCTTATGGAGACAGATCTTTACAAGCTCTTAAAGACTCAACACCTCAGCAACGACCACATTTGTTACTTCCTTTACCAGATTCTGAGAGGGTTAAAATATATCCATTCAGCCAATGTGCTTCATCGTGACCTCAAACCTTCAAATTTGCTGCTGAACACCACTTGTGATCTCAAGGTTAGTTGAAATTTCTTACTACCTGCTATAACCATGAGTGTGGTTTTGTTACTGGGGATTAATGTGATGTTTCTCCTGGAAAGATTGCGAAAATGTTATTGGTTTTGATAAAATAATTATTAAGATTTGAGTGGCTAAGAACTCGCTGTTATGCTATTTTGATGAGCGCATCGCTGTTTCCATCTGGAGGCTGACTTTGAAACAGCCTGTTTGAGAGCTGGGTGGTAATACTCATCTGAAGCAGAGTTGTGTTTACCTAGAAAGTGAGCTCAAAACTGTGTATATTCCAAGTCTTGGTTTCTCTGTGTTTAAACTGTTAATTGTTCTGTGTTGGAAAAGGACTTCATATTAGTGAGCGACTAAAATAGCATCTGAAATTCAGCACTGATTAGGCGCACAGCAATTGCTTGGAGAGAGAACATTTCTAATTTACATTTCCAGTGACGGGATCTGTACTAGTTAATATTACAGAAGGATGATGTTAGAGCTGTTATGTTTCTTGGAAAATGTCAGCTCAATGCTTAGTGGCATTCAGTAAGGCAAGCCAAGTGTGAAGGATTAGAACAGAAATAGAGAATAAAACAGAAAACATGCCATTCTATAACTTTCTCTTGGTATTGAGTCTTCAGTTCTGTGTGATTAGAGGTATCACACTTCTCTGTATGATACCCTTTCAAAATGAGGAGACCAGGACTTCAAAGTGCTTCTCTCCATATCAGGAAGAGCTATTTAGCCTTGGTCCCTCTGCTGGAAGATACTGCTCAAGGAAAAGCAAGAACACGATAGAACTTGATGAAATTGTTCCAGGGAGCGTGAATAGAGAACAGTTGTTCTCTCTCTTTACCTATGAAAAGGCAGGGGGCCGGGGGGCAATGGAAGGGGCCAGTGGCATGCTCTGGGTGAAAGGACTTTGGAGTCAATTTTTGCAGCGTTGTTAAGCTGTGGAATTTGGTACCACAGGGCACTGTAGGTATTACAGATAATGTGACTTAACACCAAACCCTTTGGTAAAAGAAAAAGCTATTGAATGCTGTGTCTGGTTTTGAGTCCTGTGGCGGCAAGTCCCTGGGAGATGGGAGAGCCGAGCAGGGAAGTAGTGTGTTCCCTGTTAGACTGTGTGGTGTGTGTTTGTTGGTGACCACTGATGGAGCGAGAGAATGGAGCTTACCCTACTTTGATCTGACGTGGTACAGCTGTGCTTGTTGCGTACTCTGTTGCACATAATTACCCTGTGTTTTTTGTAGTAGCTCTAGCTTTCTCATTTAAAAAAACCCAACAAACCAAACAAAAATACCCTCTTCAAAATGTAAACCAGTTGCTGACCGTACGAGTTTGTCGCAATTCTAAGATGTGTCCTTGCTGTTCATACGCTGCTCTGTTCTGAGTGCTGGCTACATGATCAGTTTGCTTTACATTCCCACTGCTGCTTGTCAGCCTTTCCTAAAGCTTGGTTCTGCTGCACTGGCTGTTCTGGGTGTTGCCATGTGATTTCAGCAGCTGTTACAGCAGAGCCCTTCGAGGGATTAACCTCTTCATGAAAGAAATGGAGAAAAATCTATGACAACTGTGCCATAGAAGCAGAAAAGAACAGTTTGAGTGTGGCACTGTGTTAAGTGCAATTAAAGGCAGTAAAATAATAAAAGGCAACGTTTTGACACAAGATGGTAATGGAAAAGCAGGTAAACTCACTGTATCGCAAAATAATGCAATATGACCATAGTGAGTACTCTTCCAATTTCTTTATAGGATTTTAAAACCAGCATGTCACTGCAATATGTGCTTCTTTGTGCAGAATGGGGGAGTCTGTGTGACACAGCATGTGCTTTCTCATAACCTAAAGGGAGCTGTGGTGTTGTGTTAATGCCACATCTAAAGTTTAAATAACAGAATTGGAGAGAAAGCTAGTACATGCTTAGGCCTCGGCTGATGAACACTGAACTTGTACTAACTTGTTTCTTTCAGGGCTGTTGTGCCAGTCTGTACATCAGCTATGTACATGCTTACAGTGTTGGTTACTGTACTTAAACTCAAAACACAGCATGCTGTTAAAGCGAACAACTCAAAATCACACTTTCAGAAGCAAGTTTGTTCATCTTGAGTGGTAGTGCTGTTAGCTTCTTTATTCAATGGTGTTTTGAGAGAGCTGCTCACCTCTTCAGGAGCTCTGAGTCCTACAGGTTGTAACAAGAGCTGCTTCTTTCTTCTCCCTTGAACATGATCTTGACTTCTGGGTCATAGATTCCATTTGTAGGAAAGAAATGGGTGAGTCTCTGTTGACACAAGTTGACTGAGATCCCTATTGTTTGTCCTAAGCAGCTGAAAGGCTCAGGGCAGACGTGCGGAACCTAAAGCTGTTTCTTTCCTTAGGCCATGCTACCACGCTTAAGTGAGACCTTAAATATAACTTACCACATAGGGAATGAAAGTTTGTGAAAGTACATAACTGAACTTAACTACTGTCTCTTGATATGTATTTTCAGTGGAAGATTAGATTTGAGAGCCTGTGAAAACTACTGCCTTGGAATCTCTCTCCAGTGAGAGTCCTGGGTGATACAGCTACTGGTTGTCTCTTCTGCAGCCTGGCATGTTTCCCACAAGTGAGATTAATGTATACTGACATGCTACAGGCTGGAATATACTCAAAAATACTAGCTAACATTTTTAGAAATATTTTTCACATGCTTTCTTGCTTATCTTCATCCAACAGTTTGACCTGGTTTACAGTTTTGTAAATTAAATGTTATGTAAAAACTATCATGACCATATAATTTTCCTCGGCCAGTGGCATTAATATTTCAGAAAATGAGGTCAAAGTTATTTTAAACAGATTCTCGGCTGGTGTGTTGCAGTGTCTTCAGTGTACCAGCTTACTCTGGCGCAACCTGCTGCTTTGACTTGGTTAAAAAATTAACACACCACATCAATGTTATTTATAAATTGTGCTTTTCTATCTACATAGAGAACACTCCCAAGTATTAAACATGCAAGAACTGTTAGATACTTTGAAAGGAGGGTGATGAGAGAGGGTTTTTTTGAGGAAGACTGCAAGTTATTGTTTATTTCAGGATTTTACTGATTATTCTCAAGATGCAACTGTGTGAATTTACAAGTAACAGCTAAACTTAATGGAAGCCTCTCCTTTTCCTTCTATACAAATATGTACATTACACACGCACAGACTACCTGATGCAACTTCAGATATTTCAGTGTATTAGTAGTATTTCATTTGCTTAGTAAATGGTCATATGTACGTGATCCTCATAAATCTTCCCATCTGCTTGACAGCTTCATCCAATTTTAAGGCATCTCTGTTTAAAAAAGCAAACAAACAAAAAAAAACCAAACCAAAGCATACCTGATACTGACTACAAGAATGTTGCTTTGAACAAGTGGAAGCTAAATATGTATAGAGGATGCTGGCGTTTTATTTATTTATTTAGTGGGAAATTTATTTATTTATTTATTTAGTGCTACTTCTCTCTCAGTAGCATCTGTTCTGTCTCTGCAAGCCATGAAGTGCTGACTGACACACCTGGGTCTTTCATTATGCAGTTTTTTATTCTCTGCTATGACTTAGTCAAAATGCCAAGAAAATTTTGCCTGTCATTATGTTGCACTCTCAGATTCTTTCTTCTTTTTTTTTAATTCAGATTTAATTAAGATTGAGAAGCCAACCTTCTGCTGCTGCTTTGACTTTTACCAATTATTTGAACAGGCACAGTGGACTCACAGTTTTATTTTTCCCCAAATACAGCAGCTGCTTTGTTAAATGAGTTCTGTTGCTGCAGGGCTGGAGCTGCCTGCCCTCAGCAAGGCAGAGTCAGCTCCTGTGCCTGGTGCCTGCCACTGGGACCTGAGCAGGATCCTGCCCTCTCCTCCTTCCCTCTGCTGCCCGGCTGGTGACAGCAGCTAGAGCCTCCTCCTTGCAGCTAAACCTTGGTGCCTTTCTTTTCTGTTCTGCTTCACCTGTTTCTGCTCTTCTCAGCAGGAGCTTTTTGTCATTTTCATCAGCTCTCTTTGCCATTAATCTTCCTTTCCATCCCAGGTGCATTTTTCTACTTGAGAGATTCACAGACACTTTCTTTAATTCCGTTCTTTCTCCTCACTGGACCAGAGAGTGTCTTTTTTCTTTTGTCTTAATAACAAATCATAGCACTTTGCTTATGTGTAGTACCATAATTCTGCACAAGTTTTGTCTGCCTGCGTAATTATTTTCTGAAGTCCATAAAGGTGTCCTCTACAGTTTCTTCACCTCTGTCTTTACAGGAGACTCTTCTGGTTATTTGTGCTGATTCTGTGTAAGCTGCTAGTGGCACAGGAGGCAGCTGTCCCTTGCCACCTCCAGCAGAGAAGGTGTTAAGTTAAGCCCAGAGTGTAATATAAATTGTGCACCAGGAACATCTTTTCTTCCCAAACCATTTATTCTTCCTGTTCCTGGCATGGCCTAATCGGATACTTTTTGTACTTAATCCAAAATGTTTTTCTTAACCTTTGTGCAGTAATTTGTTTCTATAAATATAGGTTCCCATCACTTTATTTGTAGGTGTTACATCATGGGCTAGAGAACGGTGAATTAGTAATGTTGTAGTATTGGAAGCTGTATGTCTCATGCTTTGCTTTTTTTTCTTTTTTAAATTTCTTTAAAACCAGATTTGTGACTTTGGACTGGCTCGTGTTGCAGATCCCGATCATGATCACACAGGATTCTTGACAGAATATGTGGCCACACGCTGGTACAGGGCTCCTGAAATCATGCTGAATTCTAAGGTGAGAGTCACGGTGTACTGTGTGCTGCGGCTGCTGCTGGTTATTCGCTGGTCAGCACCAGTTCTCCTTCCCCTGCCTTCTGTGGCTTTAGGATCCCAACACATGAAGAGTCTTGAGGAAAAGTGGTAAAGGAGTTGCAGTGCAGCTGCTGGCGTGCAGTAGGTTTGTGATTCCAGATGCAAGTATTGGATACTAAACTGAGTGGTGGTGTGTGTGAGCTCCCATGTGTCCAGTTCCTTGCCAATCATGAGACTTCTTCCCATCAAAAGCTTTTCTGCAGAGCAAAAGTACTAGTAATGGGACCTTTTTACTACTGTCTTCATCAGGGCTTGCAAATGTTGCCTTAATACTATCTTGACATCTCAATTTAGGTGTAGAATGTATAACGAGGGTGAATCTCATTCTGAAGGCAGGTCATCTTTGTTGTGTGTCAATCTTAATTGCATTCCCATAGTCTTAATAAAATCATCCCTTTGGGTTTTTTATACTTGGAATTACTGTATGTTCTTCAGTGGCTGTTGTAATGGGTCTGCAGTCTCTGCCTGGTGTGGATAACGGGTACCCTCCAGAGCCTTTCCCAGCTCCTACAGCCATGTGCTCCTTCACCCAGATGGGACATCTGCGTCTGGATTTTATATTCCTCAAAGACTGTGTTGTTTCTGTAGGGTCACTGCTTCAGTGGCTGTTGAGTTGGATTTGTTGTGGCAATAATGTGTCTAATGTGCTTCTAGAAAACAGTTGTCTGACCACTGAGGTGTTGTGGGTGGGGGTTTTTGTTGCGTTGTTTCCCCTCCCCAGCTTCTTACATTTTAAACTGGCATTGAGGCCATAAACATAGGGCAACTTAACCTTATTTCTGGATACCCACAGACATCAGTCAGCAGCTTTCACAAGAAAATACTTTGTGTGTTTCTTAAGAGCTGGTCAACTTACAATTTTCCTGGCCTGTCGCCTGATTCCTTTTAGGAGTACAGTCCTTGGAAACCAATGGTTGGGTGGTCACATCCCGAGAACTGTGGATTAGGCAGAGTGTCTGCCCTTTGCTGGCAGCCCCCAGCTATAGGGGGGACAGGGGGCAGCTGGCTGAGGGGGAGCAGGGCCAGGGCTCCTGGAGGTAAACTTGCCCCTGTGGCACCCAGGCGCCAGTGTAACGTGTACTTCCGAATAAAAGCCTTTCTTATGGGTAACGCAGGTTATCCAGACGCACAAAATACGGGCGTTAGTTCCGTTCTTATATTCCGTTTAGGGCTGTAAACACATTTTACCAGTTACTTACCTGCTGTGTTTTACAAACCAGCGAACCAAGTCTGGTTTGCCCTTTCGCCCCCCTGATGCTGAAGGCTCTGTACTGGTGTGGGATCCTGGGTCCTGTTAGGAAGAAGGATGGGTGTGTTCTCATGTGTTCAGCGTACTGTTGGGAGCTGTAGAATTAAGAAGAATAGCTTGTTTCCAAATTCTGTTAGTGTAAATTTGCTGTAAAATGAGGGAGTCTCAAAAATTTGCAGTTGGTGATGTGTTTAGCTAAACATAGAGAATCCCTTTGGAAAAGCATATCTTGCGTACTTCAGTTCTCGCTACCCCTTCAGAGCAGTGTTTTGACACACAATTCTTAATTATTTCATTCTGTACAGAAAAATCAAGCAGCATGAACCAGCATGACTCATCTGAAAAAGAAGATTTATTTGCGTGCACTTTCAGAATTTACTAAAGTAACATGTTGCTGCAATTATGCAAAAATTTCTTTGACAGAAATATGTTTTTGCGTTACTGGCAGGGTTACACCAAGTCTATTGACATCTGGTCGGTGGGCTGCATTCTGGCAGAGATGCTCTCCAACAGACCCATCTTCCCAGGAAAACACTACCTTGACCAACTGAACCACATCCTTGGTGAGCTTTGTGTAACAGTAGCATTTCCACAGCCCCCCCCCTCCATCCTCTCTACTGGTTAAACTGGTCCTGGGCAGTCACTGCTTCCTGATGGTCAGTGTGTAACATCTGGATCCGTAGGTGTGTTGTCTCCTCCCCATAGTTATTTCTGCAGTGATTTCTACAACAAATCATTGATCTGGGGGGCTTCTGACCAGTTTATTTACTACATCAGCAGAGATGTTTTTAAAATGAACATTTTTTTAAAAAGCTCAAATATACTATTAAGTCCAGGTAATTTTTTTTTTTTAATGTCCATAGATACACCACTTAATTGGATCTTTTAAACAGATTACTGATCATTAGAAAACTCAAATGCATTTGTTTATTTACAAGAAACAATAACTTAAACCTTCTTGGTAAAGGTTTCTAAAAAAATTCCAAGGTATTCTGTACTCTTAAAACATTTAGTTTGAAATCTTCTTCCCAGCAGCTTTAATACTGAGTTTTGGCAAATGAGGTATAACCATTTTAATGTGCTTTTCATAGAATGCAGTACCGTTTGTATTCATTTTTTTTAGGTATTCTCGGATCCCCTTCCCAAGAAGATTTGAATTGTATAATCAATTTAAAGGCCAGAAACTACTTGCTTTCCCTACCACACAAAAACAAGGTACCATGGAACAGGCTGTTCCCGAACGCTGATCCCAAAGGTATTTCGTGCTCTACTACATTGTACCAGATCTTCAGAAATGGAAATGAGCAGCAAAAGTAATGGCAGGATGGGATTTTTAAAACCACCCTAACAATTTATCTGTGTTGGAAATGGAACATGCAGCTCCATAAAACAGCAGTGTAAATCTAATATCAAAGCATAAACCAGCCTGAAACCCACATACTGGCTTATCTTTATAAAGCAATATTTAGTAACTCATAAGATTACATGTTGTGATGTTTCATCTTTTAACTTTTGTGTAAAACGTAAATCCTGACTCTTGTTACTGTCTTTGGAAGCGCGGTAAGTTACTCAAGTTCTGAACATGGGCCTTGGATTTTGAGGTTGAGCTGTGTTTCTGCAGTGAGCCACAGCTCAGTGCTGGGCTCAACAGCTTGTGCAGAGGCTGCCTGTCAGCCCTGGAGCAAACAGGAGAGTATCAATGAAAGCTTGGGTCCCTCCACAGAGTGAAGGGTTAAAATTGTATGGGTTAAAAATGCAGTTATGAGAAGCAAGGAGTGTAATAATTGTTGCTTTTCTTAAGGCTTTAGGAAAGGGTAACTATGGTTTTGTTTTCCCGAATAGCTTTTAACTTGCCTTTTTTATATTCTACGGTTAAGGGTGGTTGTATTCACAGTACAGTGCTCTTTCCCCTACTCTGAACAATTCATAAGTCTCTTTTCTTTACAACTGATACGATAATTTACTCCTAGTCAATATGGTCAGCTACTGATGGACTGTGGAAAAGCTCATTTCTGCAGATGGAAGTAGACCTGATTATCCTTATCATTCAGAGGAACAGCAGTGATTTATTCTGCCTTTATTATCGTGCTCGTCAACATGAGAATTTTTACCGTGGGCTTCTGACAGCTCGAATTGTGTCGGTGCTGCCAGGGAACAGGCGTGAGCTCGGCTCCCGCGGCACCTTTCCCTCGCACTTGTCAGAGCAGCTTTGACAGAGCACGTCTTCAAACCCCTCCTTGTCAGTCATTCCAGTAAAAAGCCTTGTGCACGATACACTTTAGCATGGAGCAAGCATGTGAGTCCCTGGTGTTGAGACAACCACGTAGAAATAGTTGATGTTGATAGCTGTGCAAGTTTGCAGCATTTTCAAGCTGCCGTTGAACACAGTGGTAAAGTTCTGCGATGCTTGGGGATGCATCTTGTCCTGATGCAACGCTGCATCTCCTTTGCTGCAGTAAGAAGACTCTATTGAAGTTCTGTGTCATGAATGATGTGGTGAGGAGAGGAAAGGGAATAGAATTTAGGATGCTGCAGGTATCTTTGGGCTTCTTAATCCCAAAACCATTCTGGTTTCTTTTCTTGGAGAAGGACAATGTGTTACCATCAAAGTAGCTGGACAGTTACAGTTTGTCCAGAGTTTCATTGGCCCTCGCTCTCTGTCTTAGGGATCTTCAGGTTCTCTATGGATTCTTTACGAGTTGGCTTCAACAGATTTTTACCTGAATCTCATCAATATGCAGATATTTGCATTGTAGCAGGAGAGTATCTTCTGGGTGGCTGGTCGTGCTAGAATAGTTCACTGTGGTGATCTAGAACTCACAGCGACTTCTGGATGACATCTTTGTCATTAAACAGCCAAGTTTTCTTTTCAGAATAAGGACACATTCTCGATTACTTGTTCATTTCAGAGAAGCTCTGTCTTGGTTGGGATTTTGGGCACATAAATCCAAAGCATCTATTTGAGTGCAGAAAAAGCCTGATCTATTCAGTTTCTGCTGTAGTTAACACCAGATTGTACCCAATGATTCTACATGTTCCTTCCCTTGATGTTCTCTGGTGCCAAGGAGCCTTTGGGAGGGTCCCCCTCCCTCAGACCTGAGCGTGCCCAGGGCCTGCGAGAGCGGCAGCCGTGCTATCGAGTCCCGGGCAATCTTCTGCTGCGGGGGCTGCGGCTGGGGAGCCTGGCTGGAAATGGAAATTGGCCCAAAAGTTAGGGTAGCGTGTATTTTCTGTGTAATATCAGTGATTATAACACTCCTATACTTTGGAGTGTGGATTAAACTCTTGTTCACTTTTTTTTCCCCTCTTAGCACTTGATTTGTTGGATAAAATGTTGACCTTTAATCCCCATAAGCGGATTGAAGTGGAGCAAGCTTTAGCCCATCCGTATCTGGAGCAGTATTATGATCCAAGTGATGAGGTGAGGACGGTGTTAAAATGTAAATGTCGATTAAATGAACCAACAGTTTATTTTCTTCGTTAGTTTAAGGACAGTGTTTCTGCTGCTCTAGTGGAGTTGAAGAATGAATTGCATCAATTTAGCAAAATGTTGTATTTCTGATTCTAGTACCACAATGTGGAGGCAGAACTCAATAAATAGATACTGAGGCATTCTCTCCTGAAAATGGAACTTCTCAGCCCGTTATGGTCTTGTTTCCTAAAGTCTGAGATGAGAAGGAGAATAAGGGAGTTTGCCATCGGATGGTGCATGTACAGCCCCCTCCAGCTGTAGTTTCGTAGACAGCTCTGATGAGATTTCAGGTCACTTCTGGTGAAGAATTAGGGGAGGAAGAAATAAGCAGGTTATACTTAAGGGACAGACATGGTTATGCCAAGAAATACAAATGTTTTGGGTAAATTTTCTTCAGGTAGATACTTAGTTGTGAGCCTTAAGCTTTAAATACTTTACCTCGTGGTTTATATTTGAGTAGCTACTTATTATGGTTTGATGTTAAATTTGGTAAACTAATATATAAAGCACAAAAAGGACTAATAGAATGAATTCTTCCTTGAACACTGCACGTTATTAGATGTTTTTGTGAAGCACATTTTCAGGCTTTTTTTCCCCATACAGGAACTACATGAAATTCAATAGAACAGTAATATTAACAAAAGTTAATAATGTTTCTTTCTATTATTAAGCCTGTAGCCGAAGCACCCTTCAAGTTTGATATGGAGTTGGATGACTTGCCGAAGGAAAAGCTGAAAGAACTGATTTTTGAGGAAACCGCTAGATTCCAGCCGGGATATCGATCTTAAATTGTGCATAGGTAAAGTCACAGCAACACCAGCCACTTGGGCAGGGTCAGGAGTTTGGGAACTGCGTTACCACCAGTGAAATGTAGAACTTGCCTCTTCTAGTGACAGGATCATGAGCTGTTAAAGGGCAGCTTTATGCTTTTGCATTTGACATCAGTCCTGTTCTAATATTATTTTTTTTTCCCTTATCTTTGGAAGATTTTAATTTTACTTTAAAATGTAATGTACTGATACTCAGTCTGACTTTTTTTTTTTTTAAATAATCAATGAACTTCACTGGACTTGCATGAGGCTTGGCACGAGTCTGCCATGAGGCATGCAAGTCTCAGTAGTTTCATATAAAATTGGTCAAATACTGAATTGAATAGTTTTTGTAAGACTTAAAATCATAGAATCATAGAATGGTTTGGGTTGGAAGAGACCTTAAAGCCCCCCCAGTGCCACCCCCTGCCCTGGGCAGGGACACCTCCCACCAGCCCAGGTTCCTTCAAGCCCCTTTCAACCTGGCCATGAACCGCTCCAGGGATGGGGCAGCCACAGCTTCTCTGGCCAACCTGGGCCAGGCTCTCACCACCCTCAGAGTGAAACATTTCTTCCTGAGATCTAGTATTGTGAAACTTCTGCAATACTGATAAAGCGTCAAAGTTTTGTACCTGGAAAAGAGAAACCAACCAAAGCAGACAGCCTGATCTAATTGCTTGTTTTATGACCTTACAAGTAGTTTCTGTGCCATTCTCCATCAACAGCAGTGTTCTACAGTCACCGTTTTTTGTTGGTGGTTCTAGCAGAAATGTTAAGTTTTGAGGCAGTGAACATCCTTACTGCAAGAAATCCATTAAAGAAAGGAAAAAAAGAAGTAGGGGAAACTTTTGAAAATACAGTTTTTACTTAAATAGGGTAGCTTCTGTTGCCACTGGCTTGAGTATTGAAGTGTATAGAAGTTCACAAATGAAGTAATTTTGATCTTCAGAAATCCTGTATTGTGTTTATTTAAGCCTGCTAGCTAGCATTTGAAACTGTTGTAATAATGAAAGTAGGTAAATCTGAGGGTGACACACCTGGCTCCTGCTGGCTGGGCACTGCCAGTAGTGTTGGACACAGGTGGTGCTTGTTTCCCGCCCCTCTTCTCCAAGGCTCGTTCCGTACAAGGGCACTAGCGGGACCTGTCCCCATCTGGAAGGAAACCACACATGTTTTTAGGATTAAGGTGAAACCTGTTGCCCACAGGCTGTGGCACCCAGGAGGGAGAGCAAGTAGCAGCACCGCGGTTAACGGTAGTTCATGGTCTGTGCTGCTTGCCCCTTCACCAGCCCGTGCTTACCTTGGGTGTAGTGGGGATTAGAGGATAAAGGGATTAGGGATAAAGATATCACTGATCTGCTGCTAACGGAAACTTCTCGTTTGCTAAAAATGTTACCTTTAAATGCTGCTGGGAAGAGTTGATTTGGCTGATGTGATACTGAAATTTAAATACTGTACTGAGCTTGGTAATGATGTCCAGGTCATTTGTGGTTAGAATTATTAGCTATTCCATGTCACAGCAGTTAAAACAGAAGTAGGTGACATCCTGGTGAAGGCCAACCCCCAGGAGTTGGATTAAAATGGGCACTAACGGTCTTTTTCCACGATTTCTGCTCCCCTACCCCCCCCCGTACTGTATCAGCCAGCTCTTCTCAGTCTGTATTTCTTGAGGTTCAAAACTTCTCCCTTGGCTGTAGGTTTTGTAATTGAGAAGCAATGTGAAAATAACAGATTCTTCAGATAACCAAATGCTGTACTTCATTCATTAGTTATGATTAATCTTTCTAATCTTTTGAAGATTTCAAATTTTAATTGAAAATGTAATATTCACTGTCTCTGGCCTGTTTATCTTGTATCAGTACTGCTGTCTATGGTAAACATAGTGTACATAAAGCACAGAAACAGGAAATATGCGTGTTTTAAAGGGCGATGTTCAAACTTTCCTCACTGAAATGTGTCTCTGCTCTTTTTTGTAGGACAAGGACTTAAAGGACTGGGCGTGCTCAAACGTTGCTGTTCCTCTTCCCAGTCCTTTACGGTTGGTCATGTCTCGTGGCCTCTCTCAGCTTATCCACTAACTCCTTTGAGCCATTCAGGAGGGCAGTTCCTGGTAGTTTTGGCTTTTCATGCTTTCAATGAATCTTTTAAGCCTGAAGAATTGTAATTGACACTCCTATGCGTAATGCCCGTTGTTGACCTGTTGCAGTACTGTACTGTACGTGCACCTACTGCTGCCGTATTTTAACTGCTTGCTTTCTGGTTTGAAAGATGCAGTGGTTCCTTTCACTCCTGGATCAATATCCACGAAGATAATTCATTAACCTGTAAGAAGTTTACACCATGAACTATGTTTTTCTGACTTTTCTGAAGTCGCTGGCATATATTTTTTTTTTATTATTTTTTTTTTTTTTAGAAAAGCTACTATTCAGGGCACTTTAAGTCAGTGACATCCCAGATTTTTTTTGCACTTCCTTTCTAAAGAGAAATGTTTAGCAGCCAGCGGAGTGTACCCCGTCACGCTGTGGATCACAGCATAAGTCCTGCTCACGTTAATCTTGCTTATGCTCTTGTTTGGGTGTCCTGAGCTATACGTACAGGTATTCTATACAGCCTGAGAGCCACATGGGAACCCAACTTAATTGAGTTCATCCAAGAACCATTTTTTCCATGTATTGACATGGTTTGTACCTTTTCTCCCTGCCATTTCTAAAAGCGATGGTTTAAAGTTTACCCGTGTTGGAGGCAGAGTACTTCCAAAGCTCCTTCCAGGTAGTAGCGTTTGTAGGACTTGTGCAAAGAGCGTGGGTGGCAGCTCGCCAGCTGGTAGTTACTCACCGTCTGGTGGAAGATTAACAAAGAACATCATGGCCTGATGACCTCATGGCGAATGCTTTTCTCTGTGGAAGGCATCCATATGTGGTGGCAAGCGAGAAACCAAAATAGGATGTTTCACTGCGCACCAGTGAAATGCTCCGAGTGAGGACCGATAGTTTTCATATTCGAATCTAATCCCTATCGTTCAGAATCCTTGCAGAGAGGAACACTGCATCTTTAAATGAGAAAGTTTGATTTTACTTTTGCTCCTACAGCATGTCGGCATCTCAAGTTCATTTCTTGCAACCTACACTATGGTGATTTGTAACCAAGCCTCCATGAGCTCGTGACATGAAGTACTGTTCTGGTGTCAAGTACTATCAAACTTTTCTGATAATGCTGAGTTAGGACAACCAAACAAAGCTAGCACTAAATAATGGTTAAAATTGTATACCTTTTAATGATCTTTTCAAGTATTTGTTACTGAAATTGTATAATGTGGAGTTTACTAGGTGTTCTGTTCCAGTGCAGTGCCTCCTTTTCTTTCCCCACTGCTCTCTGTGGTGAGAAATTTGCCTTGTTTAAAATAATTACTGTGCCCTCGCATGACTGTTAAAGCTTTCTGTGCAAAGATGATTGTCTAAGTGCCACATGCCTATGATTGAGAAAAAAAAATAATCTATTGTTACCTCTGAGTTGTGTTCAACTGAAATGCTATTCAACAAATAACTTAGGAAAAATAGTTCTATTTTTAGCTTTTCATATCTCTGCTGTCTTTTTCTCATTTTATTTTGGCAGCAGTGAAGAATGGATTGTATAAAGACTGCTTGCTAATATGAACAAAATGCACTTGTAATTCCTGGAAATAAATTTAAATCTTATATCTTCACATTAACATTAAGAATTAGTTTTTGGTTTCCTCTTGGGTAACGTGTTGGAATGGAGATGAGGCTCAGTCGCTGCTGGTTGTAGCTCCAGGCTTCCTGTTACCATCAGGCTGCTCCTCAGAGAAACCCAGAAAGCCATTCACTTAGACCTCTCTGGATAAGGGTGCTTACGAGATTCCATTCAAAACTTTCTTTTTCCTGTAGTTTAAGTGTTAGTCTGCCAAAATGAATTTTGAACAAGCAAGGGTTCATCGTTAAAGGGCATTTTCCACTGGGAAGTTCCCGTGGTACCTAAGTCTCTGTTGGGAACACAGCAGGAGCGTTGTCAGGACTCTGCACAGGCAATCGGGGGGTCGGGGAAGGAACCTGTGCTAAAAACACGTCTACAGAAATATGCACTTGACTGTTGATACCAGTGTGGAAATGTCTCCTGGTCTTTCTGCACACCTTTACCAAAACGCTTCTCTCACTCAGTTTTGAGAAGTGGAAATATTTCTAGAGTCTCTGCTGCTTGTACCATCATCATTACTGCAGGAATCATTTGGGCACGGATGGAAAGATGACTGTTACTGAAATCAGTTTGTAACACCTCCATTCTAATTTATTAAGGAAGAAGTATGGCAGCTTTCTTCACTTTCCCAATTCTTTTTTTAACGCTTTCTTTAATTTTGGATTTTTGGGGAGGTGTAGACTTCCCCCTGCGTTGTCTCCGTGCGAGAAGCCGAGGGTTTGCTTTACCTGACACGTGGTGCTTTCGGGCTTTCTCCCGCAGCCGCTCCTGCTGACTCCAGCCGGCTCCCACAGTGTCAGCCACCACATCCGTCACCAATTCCATAGACATTGTGGGGTTGAATTTGTTGATGCATTAAATGCAGAAGCATGATTTTTTTTTTTTTTTACAGATTTTGAAAATAGTTTAAAAGAAGGTGCCTATAACAACACTGTGTTAGGTCAGTTATTTCATCATTTTACATTGATTTTTTTGTTTCTTTTCTTTATGTAGTTTTTATATTTTAGAGCGGAGAACAGCAACTCTTAATGGAAGTAACATGCATGTTTCACAGTAAAGATGCTTTGGGAGTAAGGAATGTAAACAGTTCACTGTCAGAAACATTCCAACCTTACAGCTGAAGAAAAATATGCAAACGCAGAGCTCTCGTGGCAAACGAGCATCTGGCTCCCCTGTCCCGGCTGTCGCCAGCTCCTCCCCGCTCTCGCCCGGCCCCTCGCATCCGCAGCCCCAGGGGGCGCGGGGGCTGCTGGCAACGGCCAAACGGAACCCGGAGTCGAACGGGGTTTTCCATACGGGATGGGAAAGAGAAAAACCTGCTGTTGCTGCCCACTGTAATCTGCTACGGTGTATTTATACCATGTCGGAGTTGTTTGCTGAGCAACTGTACTATAGATTTAAACTTTATTAATATATATTTGCTTCTGTTAGTGTAGTTTATATAGTCCTTGGTTATTGATAAATTTATTGTGTTGTTACAGCACAGTGATATGGTATAAATATAGGTCTATACGTACGCACCGTATACTCATGGATTTGGTCCCTTGCATAGTACTTTTATATTTGTACAGCAATGTCTTCAAGCAATCCCAGATTTTAGGGGAAATATTTTTGTAAATGCAGTGGTTTAAACAAAAATGTCCAAACAATCCTTTTACTAAGTTTTAAATACATTTGTGGTTCAAAATGGTTTAGTTAACAATTGAAATCAAGACACTAAATTAGTGAAAAGTGCACATTAGTAAAGTGAAGCTTACAATGGATTTGGTAGTGTGTGCCGTGATCAGAGGCAGCGGAAGGAGGCGGCAGAAGAGTCGGAGACCTTTGTGAATCTAGAACAAATCTCTGAAGGTTGGAGCTGGTTTACTTACTATTGTTGCCTTTTCTGGTGATGTATCGGTGTAGAGCACTCTGGAACTACTCAAACCGCTTCGTCTTTGCTTTGTACTGTTGGTGCCTTCTTAGTCATGTACCCACAAGTCCTGCATAGCTCATTTAGTTAATGGTAAGTTTAAAATAAAACAGCAAAGGAAGATTTTATAAAAAAAAAAAATAAATCATTTTCTGTATGTTCTTATTCATTGTAACAATTAAACGTTTATATTGTGACAGATTTGTGATTTGGTTAATCTGTATAGATCAATTGTAAGTAGCAAAGGTTTATATTTCGTCTTATTCTTTTGATGTTGTAAACGTATGTGGTTTTCTTTTTTAAATCAGGTAACTTAATGTTCTGTTTTGTTTTTGGCATCTGAATCTTGTAAAAACAAATGCAAAGAAAATCATTAAATTGTGTCCCTGTATTACCAAATCAGCATAGTACTGTGCATGTATAGACTGACGGAGTTGGGCTGTTCCACCCGCCGTGAGGAGAGGGATGTGTCTGACCTTAATGTCTGTGACCCCAGGCTGTCACCGGAGCGCGGCGGCGGCTGGCATCTCTCAATACTCACCTCTGCTCGGGCTGCGCTAGGGTTGCACCAGCGTGACATGAAATTGGGGAAGCCGTGCAAAAAAACCACAGGTGAAGTTTCGTTATAGACAGGCAGAAGCGTTTCATCTTTGGTGCAAGGAAGTTACGAAACCATCGGTATGTGGAGCGGTTGAGCACAGAGTAATGGAAATAGATTCCAGCGCATCTGGTGAGTCACGGGCCTTTTGACACTCTTTATATTGCTGTTCGTGCAGCTATCGCCCTGTCCCCTGAAAGCTTGAAAATAATTACTTGAGCAATCCTTAGAGACCAGGTGTTTTCACTTTACTACAGAAAGGTTGTTCTCAGGCCAAGGTGTGATTTCTGGGAGCAGTGCAGGTAAGCTCTCGTCACTGGAACGGGCTTTGAGTCATTTTTAGCCTAAAATCAGACTGTGTCAAAGAACTGAACTCTTACAAGGTGTAGTTGGATAACGGTTGCCAGAAACTTCTCTAATTAATATGAAAACATAGAAAATGTGACCTGAAAGTAGAGTGAGCTTAGCTGTAACTGACGGGTCTGCGGCAGCTCTGAGAACTGGCTTGTTGGAACTCATCTCTCCATCCCCCATTGGCTTTCACAGCAGATGATGCCATGTTTTCCCCAGAATGTTACGGAATGTGGGTTTTGCCATAGATGGGTTTATGTGTGTTCTCCTGTTTCTCGTTGTCTGTAGCTGCCCCTCGCTGCCTTTGCTCCCTCTGGCAGAGCGCAGTGTGACAGCAGTGTGTACCCCACCGCAGCGCTGCGCCAGCGCAGCCACCGGGGCTTTGACAAGCCTCTGATTGGGTTAAACGCTCTCGTAATCCTCATTTAAGTTGTGGGAATTTGAAACATCTTGCCTATTTCCTGTGTTCCGCCAGAATTGGACCTTGTTCTTCTCCATCTGTAAGCCCCAGGTGTAACAGGCACTCTCAGCCCCTTGGATGGAGGGCTGTGGCCACGGGCCTTGCCCTGGGTGTGTTGGCCTGGTTGGGTGGGAGCTCTGGGAGCTGCCTGCGCCGGGGAGACGGAGCCCTCAGATCCTCAGGGGGGCTCATGAGGAACCGCTTTGAGTGTGAGCTGTGTTTAAACGAGGAGATGCTGGTGTAGGTTTGGTGGCACCAAGCTTTGCAGAGCTCTGACCCCTGGACTTTCTCTGCAGACCAAAGATGCCAGCTTCTGTGTTGTGTTTTCAGTTATTATTTCTACAAAATTGCACACACACAGAACACTTGACAACATTTGAGGCGTGTAGAGGACTTAGAAATGTCATCACATCAATGCTGGTGTCTTCTGGTAGGTATCTTGCCCTTATGTCTCTCTTCACCACCCATGAAGCTCCTCAGCCAGCTCTAGGAGATCCCAAGAGCTTGAACTCCTGTTCCAAAGGCAGCTTTGGTGAGAGCAGAACAACATGCGGGTGCTCTGCCGGGGGCTGGAGGCTTCACCCCATCAGAAACGTGTCCCCACCACGCAGTGGGGGTGTGAGGGCTGATCTTGAAGTCAGGTATGGGAATTGTGCTGTAACCCCTCTGAATTACTCGCCGACCACTTTCCTTCAGGTGTTTTCTAGAGCTCTGCCTGGTTTTTTGCTATTGACGATTTACTTTTCTCTTTGTCTTCCTGTTCCAAGTGAGTCTAAATGAGTCCCAGTTATTGCAAAAATCTCTCTTCTACAGGATTCATGAGCTTTCTGATGAGAAACAGCAGATTATTGATCTCGTTAGTGAGGCTGATGTCAGTCCCATGAAGAGGGAAGTGAGAAAGCTGAGGGTCCCACGAGGCACTTCCTGCTGGGAGCAGCCTGTGCTCCAGTGACTGGATTTCTGGGAGGGGGACACAGACACAGGGAACAGAGAAGAGACGTGCACAGGAGAGCGCTCGGTTAATGCCAGCGGGTGACTTTAATGCTGACCTGAATCCACACCCCAGAAGTAACAATGGGAAGCTGCAGTCTCTCTCGCCATGGTGCATACTTTTGCGTGTCTGAAAACTTTAAAAATTCAGGCTTTTGTAGCAAAAAAAATTATAAAACCCAAAGCTGTAAGAGAACGCCACAGAAACTTTTTAATTTGCTGTTACTAAAGGACTTGAGATGCACCTTTTAGGGTTTTGTTGTTGTCGTTGTTAGAACCCTCACTAAATGGCTTGTTCTGAAGATGTTTTTCTGCCTTAAAATGGCAAATGCAAAAATGCTGAATATTGAGAATTTTGGGTTGAGGCTCACTGAAGTGATCACATCACAGGAGCCAAACAATTCAGGGGAAGGGTTTTCAGTCAAGCCTTTCTCCTAGCTCACCTTTCATTCCAATGGCTAGTACTTGAGAAGAAATTCTGACTAAAAAACTTTTCTGTATTCCTGGAAATGTTAAAATTTACAAATATTCTAACTTGTAGTTGAGACATCATAGACTCAAGAGTCCAAACTGTGGACTTGTCAACGCGTTCTGTGCTTTAAGAAGCTTTTTGCCAGTTTTGTACGTGTATGCGCGGAGGCAGCGGTGTGCCCCAGGGAGGGCGGGCGCACAGAGGCTGCAGCCCAGCCGAGGCGCCCGAGGTGCTGAAGCGGGTGTTGGGGGTGTCTCTGTCACAGTGTCTTCAGTCCGGTGTCTGCTCTCCCGTGCAGCATCGGCATAGCACTCCAGACAAAAGTGTGGGGATTAGAGAAAAAAACAACTGTGGTCATTTCTTAAGTGTTCTTTTCTAACTAAACTGAATTTATAAACTTGTTTTTGAGGGTATGTTTCATATTTGGGGAGAACTGTACTAAGCTGTTTTTACAGCCTAGTTGGTGACATTTCTCAGTAAAACGCTGTTGTTCCAGCATGGCAAAGGTCTGCATAATTCATGTGTGCTCAGCTTAATCACTGGTTTTCTTCTTGTGACAATTAATGGCATCATACCAAAAGCAATACATCCTGTGTGTAGTTAGTGGTGGAAATAATTATTACTGTGCAGCTTTCTCTAGAGACAGGCCCAGGCTTAGCACCAGCGCCATTAGAGCCAAGGTTTATGGGAGCAGAAGGGCTTTTTCCTCCGCTTGGCTGTGGGATTCTGCTCAGCCGCAGCAGAACGGCTTGTGGGACGCTGCAGGGGGTTCTGCTCAACCCCAGCCCTGATGAGGCCGCGCGGGCGGTACATGCTGCACGGGGGGTCTCTGGTCGTGTGTCCGGCCCCCAGCAGCGACGCTGCGCCTCTGGCTCGGCTCGCACACAGCCCCAGGAAACTCCCCTCCAAAGAGGGAAGATTCGTTTTGCCTTTCTGGGTGTTCAACAGGGCAAGACGTTACGAGGGTTTTCTGTGCATCATATTCACCAGACCAAAGTGTCACTGCACAAACGTTTTAATGCTGTAGAAATAACAGGGCTGAAGGACTTGCTCTTCTCAATGTGTATATTCCTCCTTGCTTTCAGAGTCTGTAGAAAAATACCTACTTTCTGTTATAACTGAATAGCTTTTCTGTGTTCTCAGTGCACATTTTTCACTGCTGCCTCCTACTCTGCTTAGATGTGACTTATTTTACTGCTAATGGTGTTATAAAAACTGTAATATTACAGGTGTCATGTGGTAACTTGTAAATAAAATTACTGTAAACACATGGTCAAGTTACTTGTGGTGCTGCTCTGTGAATGTGTTACATTTCCTCAGCTGCAAATACTGCACTCTCCTGAAGGACCTGGATGTTGCACGTGGAGATCACCGACAGGAATCCTGCCGGTGACCAGCCTCCGCCGCAATCTGGCCCTAGAAACCAGTTCCAGGCAACTGCAGCATTGACAGCAATTATTTCTAGGCAGTAACTTTGCACCATAATTTGCCAGATGACAGCAAATCAACACTTCTGTCAAACTGATTGTCAGCAGAGCAATAATACATTTTTATGTAAATATCTCTTAACAATTTGTATAGTAAGTGGAGAATGCAGGATTACGTACGGCTGGAAGCTGACGAGGAAAGTGTTGCTGCAGCAGCGTTTGTCCTTGGAGCCCCTCGGCTCCCACAAAGGACTGTGTGTCCTACCCAAGGGAGAGGGTGGTGGGATGAGGTGGCAGAGGTCTGACCTGTGTGGAGCACACAAAGCGCTAGGTTTTAGTTAAAAGCCAGCTACACCGCCCAGCTGCGTTCCATGGGTGGTTGGCAGCTGTCGGGGATAGGGGCTGCTGCAAGGCCGCGCTGGGGCAAGGGGGCAGGATTTGGGGATGAACGTTTTAGTCCCAGGAATACTTCCAGAGCACGTTGACATGGCTGAATTCTCCACAGGGCTGGAGAGATGAGCAGCTTGTGGTTCCCAGCTCCCTGAGGCTGCTCTGCGCCATCTCTGAGGACGCAGGTAAAGCCCTGCATGCAGCAGTGGGCACTTTGCAGCACGGGCGGGTGGGATGGGGACAGAGGGACACACTGTGTGACGTACCCAGTCCCACGGGGGCATCACTGCGGGTCCATCCATCCTCTGCAGCTCCCTCTTCCATGGCCCATGGCTTCAGCCCGGGGCTTTTCCTGTCGGTGCAAGGGATATTATGTTGATTGTTTGTGCTTTGTTGGTGACTGAGCAGATTCTCTGCCCTTTCCCACTCCTTATGTTCACCTGGAAGCAGAGTTCACTCCAACTTTAATTCCAAAACTAGTTTTTTTTTTCTCCTGTCCAGATGGGAAAAAGAACAGAGATAAAATTGGCCCTAGAAAAGATGTAATAATACTTTTTTTTCAGCCTCCCACTAGAAACCTTGCCTCCATGAAAATCCAAATAGAAGCTGTTAAAGGAAAAGCGTAACTGTACCTTAGACCCATGTGCTCCAAAGCTCTCCTGCCTGCTCCCGTGACGGCAGAGCTCTTGGAGTGATTACGGTCTGTACTCCTGCCATCTGCTGGTGGAAAGTTGCCACGGATATCATTATATAAATAAAAACCTTGCCGAGTGACAGTTAAACATTGTGATTAAAGAGCAAAATTTATAATAATACAATTTTTGAGTGTTCTCAAAAATATCGTGTAGATCTTCTAGAATTCTAGCTCCCCTGCTTATCCCAGGTCAGCTAGCGACAGCTCGGAGCAGGAGTACGCGTCTGAAACGGTTAGTGAATAGTTTATGTCTTTCTGGGGTAGGCTTTGGGGGTTGATTTGATGGGGTTTGCGGACTTTTTGGGGGTGGGTTTTTCTTTTTTTCTTTTAAAGCAGGCTGAGTCTCTCAGTGGGTGCACAGTACAACTGGTCAAGGCAGCAGAAATGAGGATTAAAAGAAAGTGTTGTTGCATGGGGACCTTGTTGATCATTCTTCCCTTTTTTCCCCACTTTCTGGTATGGGTCCAAGCAATTCCAACCACCTACAAATAAAGCACAGCACCACATTAGGGAATGAAGCACAGAAGCAAAGTGAAGCATCAGGTACTTTCTTAATATAAATATTAATGATTATTATTATGCTAGTTAAGATTGTCAAACTTTGTACAATCTGTTCTTTGTGTCTCCGCAACCATCCACCCCTCTTCATACCTACTGATGTAAGTATCAAAAGAGCAATTCAAGACAAAGGACTGAGAGAAAACAGTACTGTAGCTTGATAACATGAAAAATTCACTTCACTAAGCTGTTGCTGTGTTTTAAACCCCCTGCTTACACGTGACTCAGTCTCTCTCTTGTAATAACACCCAAGGGACTGCAAAATCTTGTTTGTAGCAGCAGCCAAGGGTCTTGCGGGAAGTTTCTTGGATGTGAACGCTGAGGGGATCTTGCTGGTTCCAACATTTACTCTGGAGGCTGTGGAGGGGTTTCTGTGCAGGGCTTTGCGCAGGCACTGCATCTGCTCTGTAATTCCTTGAGCTGACAAAAGAGCAGAGAGCACTTTTCCAATTAGATGTGAGTTACGTTGACTTGTGCTCATGTGCTCCTGCTGGAGCAGCTGGTTTGGTCCCATCCTGTGCCTCACTGAGCCATGCAAAGGCCTCAGGTAGCTTTTTTTTTGGTAAAGCCTAAAGGCTTGAGATACCCCAGAAATGAGGCGCTGGAATGTAGACAGTTTTGAAGCGCTGGCAAAAAAGGACAGCTGAACAGGATCTTGACAAGGATACCAGAGAGTACAAAGGCAAAACCCAGGATGTAAAATGGGTTTCAAAAAAGCAAAGGGCAAGCACGCCTTTGCCAATGCTCTTGCACAGTACGGCAGCATCGACACAACCCTTTGTGACTACGCTGACACCAAAAAAGGTGCAGAAGATTCTGACTATGAGATAAGCCCGGTAACTTTTATGCCTAGTGCTGGATGCTGCTGTCCCGAGCAGAGGTACAGTCACCCTTTACAGCTTCCCCTCCCTTGTTGCAGTCAGTTGAGATGCTGACCACGCTGTGCTTGAAAAGAAAGTCCCAGTCCCACTCACAACAGCCACCCCATTGCTCTCCTGTCCTCATCCCTGAGCTGCCTCACTGGGCTGAAGCTGCACTGGTGACACATTTTGACAAACAAGCAGGTCCCAGAGCAGGACAGACAAAGCCTTCAGTTGCTATATCACAGTGCACAGCACAGTGTGTACCAAGCAACACACCGATTTAATGCAAATATTTTTCCTTGGTACAAAATCTAGTGAGGAATTCTTCATACAAAACCATGGTGCAGCTAGGATCGAATTTGATTTATGAAATCCATATGATGTACAGCAGATAAAATGACACTAATGCTATTAACTCACTATGTGCCAGTCTTGCAAACCCGCACTTATTTTCAGGTTTCTGAGCACCTCTGCAGGAGATATAAAATGGAATTCTAGACACGGAGTACGCGCTTCAGCTTGGCACCTGTGTTGCAAGGTAAGGCTGCTCTGTCGCTCACCTTTGGGTATCAGGGATGCTCTGTGTGACACAGCAATAGAGACGGCTCAGGCGTATGTGGGGCCTGCAACTCCCTGGAAACAGGCACTTTCTTTGTTTCCATGTCACATAGACATGGGGATATATCTCTCATATTAACGCTGCCAAAATACACCTGCAGCTGCCTCATCCCGTCACCTACCCAGTAACCTACTCTGTACCACTTTCTGGAAATGTAATTTGTATTCTCTTGATCTCTGCAATCTTGCATCGCTGGCAGTATTTTTAGAGAGCTGAATGCAATTTCTAATGCATCTGTTAGAAGCTCTATCCCATAATATACAAGCTGACACACCACAGCACAGAAAACCCAGCACAGCCTGTCAGCTCACTGCCTTACTGCTGCCAACGCTGAAGGTGCTAAAACTTAACTACTTAATTTTTTGCAGTCTGAAGAAAATCTATGGTTGTGCTATACACCAAAATGCAAACTTACATAATGGGATACGAACAAGAGACTTGCTGGGCTACGTAGCCAGTGAGTCCGGCTGTTGGCAGCCCTCTGCAATTGCTGCTGTGTGTTTTCTCCTTTCCTACACCGAGCCCTTGGTTTGGGTGACCACACAGTCACACGGGGCAGTCACTGAATACACATCTAGCTCCTGGACGGCCAGAAGAGCTCTATAAGCAAAAAATTGATTGAAAGGTATCTGCTTTTTTCTTCCGTTCAAATGCTAACTGTTATTCAATGACAATTACCTGAAAAATATTTGGGTTAGAGAAGAAAAAAAAAAAAAGCTGCCAAAACACCACTGTTTGTCACAACAATACTGTGATCGATAGTGTTATATGGAGAAACAGGCAACATTTGCATCAGCTAATCATGTCTTTAACCAGTCTCCCTATTTCATTACCAGAAACTTCGACCCGTTTGTTCTAAAAGTTTTAAAGGAAGCTCACACACCTATTTATCAATATTTATAAAAGGATGATGGTAAGAAGATTCAACCCGTTTTAAAGAAATTCAGTAGGATTTTAGCCACAAGATGGAGCCAGTACAGTACCAGCCACATCTCCCCAGATGAAGAAAATGTTACGTTCTATTTTCTCTGTAAATCCTTCAGCAGCTTTAAGAGGATTGTTTGCTTCTCACTTAGTTACAGAGATAGCATTGGAGAAAACAAAACTCAGAAATATCTGGTAGCTAGGGGACAGAGTTCATATATAAATTCCAACCCACGAATTAAACTCTTACAGCTAAGCTGATCAAGGAGAAATAAAAATTAGTGGTGCTTCTTTCCTGACTCAAAACTTGTCCTTAGACTCAGTTGCATTCATCGGGGCTTTATGAAATTAAGTGACTCAAGGAAAAGAAAGAAGGAAAGGTTAAGAGGAGGGAAATATTAAAGGGTGGCAAAGAAGGCCGTTGGGTTAATCTTATAGAATGGGGTGTATCAATATAAGCAATAAAACAGCAGAGGCAGCTCTAGCAGCCTCCACAGTGAACCTAATACAGTAAAAATCCCAGTGAGCAGAACAGAAAACAGGGGTTGCTCTGTGCGTTCTCCTTCCAGTGTCTGTTTAGACATTTTTCAATAAGTTATTAAAAAAGAAATTAATTGGTTAGGCCTGCCTGCAGTTTCAAGTTCTAGTGCACAGTCCTGTGTTCTGACAGGTACAGAACATCTACATTTTTTTCTTGTTATTACTGATCTCTGCTCTGTCGCCTTCTCATTCAGTTTCAAAGTTACAGTAGACTCATACTAGTTACAATTAAAGCTTTTATTTTTATCTTTCTCTAAGACAGAATTTCTATGGCCAGCAGTACTTTTTACTTTATCTAGTCATTTTGTCATTGCAAAAGAGAAAAAGCTCTTTTGTAATACCTGTCTTCATATAATTCTAGAGAATTGTGATGCCTTGAAGTTTTACCCTACCCTGTTGCATTTTGCCCTGTAAACAATGAGCTGGATACCACAGGGACTCAATCCTAATCAAAATAGGGATCTTTTTTTTTTTTTTTTCCTAGAGTACAACTTTACTAAGGAGACTTATGTACTGATTGACCTCTGAAAATATCCAAGTGACCTGCTGCTCATTCTCACCAGGAGATACCTCCTGAATCCAGCCAAGCTTTTAACTTGTGCAGTATGTCTGGACCAATTCAGGAGAGAACACTAACAAGCTGAAAATGTTTTTACAATCTATTAATTTTTTTTTTAAACTTTCCCCTTATTATAAAGTTTCTCAGTAGCAGAAGTCTTCATTAAAGTGTCAGTACAGTTATGAACGGGCCAGTTACATCCCCACTTCTTCTGGCTGAAGAACAGGCATGTTTGTATAAGGTATGATCCCCAAATGGTACTGCTTGTAGGAAAGACAGAAGTTAAACATCTGTAGCACTCATTTTAGCTTTCATATATTGTTTATTCAAACAGCTAACTATGTTCAAATCATTGCTGTGAAGCTAATGGATTAATAATGGATTAATGGTAACAGAAATATATTTCCTTAGTATTGTATAGGCTATCATTGTCTAAAAACAGTAAGATGGGGTGTGTGAGGTGGCCTAACATTTTTATTACACTAACTCCCACAGTATCTGCTCTCAGAAGTCCATTTTGCTTACATTCTCTTAAACGTCAGTGATTTTCAAATCTAATTTGCATTTAAGCTATTAGAGAAAATCTATTATCTGTTCCTAGTAAGTTATTGAATGTGGTGTTACTTCAAACCTGGACAAACTTAAATATATAAATTCAACTCAGTGTCTCCAATGTATCTGAAACATTATTTGTAATTCAGGGAAGGTAATAGACGCGACAAGATTTTGTTTCCCTCTCTATAAGGTGTCTCTGGGCTTTAAACTTCACAAATCTGCTTGCTTAGAAAGAAAGGTGGGAATAGGCAGGTATTTGTGTTCCTCAGGTGGGAACAGCAATTCCGAAATGCCTTTGGGGATCCTAGTGAAGAATGAGTAGGACACCTGGCAATTAACCAAACAGGGATGATCATCAGACTGACTAAACCGGAACGGAACGGAACAGAACAGTCCTGTGTTTGACAGGGACAAAAATCGCTCCTGGAACTCATGGTTTGTGAAATCATTTGATAACTTTGAGAAGGATCCAAGAAGAGATAGGGAAACAACTTAGAATTTGAAAAATGTGCTTTAGAAAATGCTATTACTGAAAAGGATGACTTGCTCTTACATCTACGTTGAGTCCTACTGACTCCTCAGTCTTATGGATGAAGGAAAAAACAGCTCAAAGATACAACTAAATACATCCAAGGAAGAAATAAGACGTGTATATTTGTCAATGAGAATAACTAATGACTCCAACAAGGAATTAACAATGTGTAGAGACAGGATGTTCTAGGATGTTTTCCTAAGGGATGTTCTGGTTTAAATGACAAGTAGTATCACCAGTCACGTGGCTTCTGTCTCACAGCGACTGGCACCGCATGATTACAGTAATCCCCTTGGCCCTATTTATCTGTGAAATGGTAGAATATGCTTGTGGGTTGCCCTAATCTGGACAGGCTATAAAATGAGGACGGAAATATAAGTCTAGGTTTTAAGATGAGAAATGCACGTCTTGGAGGGAGGAAAAAAAAAAAAGAAAAAAGAAACCAAGCAAACCTAAAAGAGAAAAAGCTTGAATCCCTGCCTTTAGCCAGCTGCTCTGCATATATAGGCAAGCA
The DNA here is from genome assembly GCA_033628505.1 of Tringa tobata. Taxonomy (NCBI): domain Eukaryota; kingdom Metazoa; phylum Chordata; class Aves; order Charadriiformes; family Scolopacidae; genus Tringa; species Tringa tobata. Next base: position 575,875 of record JAHREE010000158.1, read on the forward strand.
TATGCAGAATGTGTTTGTACAAAACATAGATTGACAGAAAATTAATCTCTGCTTTTCTACAGCTCACAAAACACAGGTTTAACTTCTCAGATAATAGCTGGCCAATAAATAGCCAAGGATCAATGACAATCATATATAAAGGTAGATTTTATAATTTGTCTGTGTACATTGAAAAGCTTATGTAGTTCTTTTTATTCTACTACCTTTTCCTCTTGCCTCAGAGAAACGTGTCTTCTCCTTTTTTACTGCTGAATACAGACAATACATGCTAGCATCTGCTTTTGCGCTTTAAAATGCTATGGTCCTCATAGAGTGCAATTACTTTGTATGTGTTGTGCTGGTTTATTGTGTTGCCACTCCTGTTTGCATGCTAAATTGAGATTCAAATGTTCCACTGTACTGTGTAATTTACTTACCAGGAGTGAACAGCTGCAAAACTGATAATAGCTTTTCCCGTCTCGTGGTGAAGTGCAGGCCGACTCTGTCTGCAGCCTTGGTGTGTGGTGCTGCAGGCACTGGTACCACTTTCTGGTCCTGAATCTTCTTTTGTAGCAGTCTAAAGCATATGAGAATGAGTCAAAACACTTGTGTCCCCAGTTTTAGGACTTTGTTTCTACTGTATCTCACCTTTGGGTCCTGATTTGGGAATCCTACAGTTCCAGAGGTTGTAACTGATTGACTGGTCCAGACACACATATATATATAAATGCAACACTGTTATAAATTCTCCCATTAGAAGAACGGTGCTGTACAGCGTTACACGTGTATTCACTCACTGCAACTGACTGTTCTGCCCTCAAACCTCCTGAGAGACTTTCTGCAAACCGGCAGGAGCAGCCAGCAGGGGCTTCCCCACTTACCCAGCTGGGCCAGGAGCTGCCCCCAGTCCCCTCCGCTGCCTCCGCTCCATGGATCCCGCCTCTCCTTCTCTCCACAGCCTGGCTAGGGAAAAAACAGCTTTTAGGAATAAGTATGGCTGTCACTTCTTCTTCCAATCCCTGTTTTCATTACTGTGCGCATACCTAGATGATTCTTTTTGATTTGTGTTTAAAGACCAGAAGGAGTATACGCCAAAATCTGAACTCTTATAAACTCCTACTACTGTTATCCTTCAATGAAAAGTCTAGATTTTTCTAGTGAAAGTAGATATTTAAGTATTATAAAACTAGATACTGGAAATAAAGGAAATATATATATATATTTAACCTAGCAACCAAGGCATGCTGAAGCTTGAAGGGCTTGTGCTGGCTAATTCCCTGGTGAGCTTCCCTGCTTTAGGTAAGACACTTGTATATCTGTCAGTCTGAATTTTAGAAATGTTTAGTTAACATCTGGTTTTGCTACTTCAAAAGTCAAGCGAGATAAAAGTAGCACTTCCACAGTGATGGTGGGGATAGAAAGAGCACTTTGTATTTTGCAGGTGACAAATCACCCTCTGGTTGTGTATATCACAGGGCTCTGACTAGGGAGAATATATGTACTCCTGAAGTAGGCATCTGTAGTTGGGTGATATGGACTTTTTCCACCTTGCACCCATTTATATGTACCTGAGCAGGCGTCTACATCATATGGAAGTCATGATACAAGTTTGATCCATAGCCCTCAGGCAATTTCCTCTGCCTATTCTCCACTTGAAGACAGGTGGAGACATCAGCATATCACTTGATATTCCCCAATCCGCAGCAGCAGCTTTAGCACAGTTCAGTACTTACTCCAACTGCCTTCCAAAATCGGCCCAAATGGAAAGATACTAATTTATTTGTTCACCTGAAATACCTCCCTACACACAAAATTCCAGACAACTAAATTAATCAGCTGTGACAAATACCAGTATAATTTATGACCTAGCAACAAGCTGGTTAATTAATGCATAGTTTTGTATTTTCAAATTATACAATCAGAAGTTTGATATTAATCTCGTCAGTTATGTCTATATTATGCTCTTCAGGCCGGCTGCTGCCATGTCCCGAGAAATAGACATGTATTTCTTTTCCTTGGAGAACTTTGGAGAACACAGTGTTATAAGCTTGAGTAACTGGGAAGAAAAGAGCAAACTTTTTTTTTTCCCCATTACTAAACTCACATTTATGGCAAAGATGTAGGAAAGAAGTTATTTTTGTTTAAAAAATTTATTTTAGCTTCTTTTAGTAGTCTCAGCTACAACAGAAAACATAGAGCTTGATAATTCTAAGACTAATAAAATTTTCTTTTAATTTTGTTGAAGTCTCCAAACTAGATTATGGACAACAATGTGATTGTGATGTAACTAAGACCCTACACAGGACTTAGTAGTAGCATAACATCTCCTCTGCTGATCAAGATGAGAGTCCCACTGTGTAAGGCAGACTTTGCCCTGAGAGTTTACAATCTGAATGGTATAGAAATTGAGGCAAGCATTTCATTTCCTCTGTGGTTTTTGTTTTCAGTTATTCCACTGTCTCAGTGGACTACAGGCAGTACTTTCAAGTACATCATGCTGTATCAGAGGCTCATTCGTACAAGCAACCTTAACCTGCTACTGAAAGCACTGAATACATCCTTGACATGCCTTTATCTTAAAAAAAAAAAAAAAAAGAAAAGGATGGTATTCTAACAGTGCAGCTTGTGTATTTGTTACTAGGGAAACAAACAGCCAAGAGAAAGAAACCCTCAGTGTCCTTGTCATTTGGATCTTTCAGTGGAGAAGCAGAGCTTGTGTTCAAACAATGGAAACATTGTTCTGCTGTGGGGATCCTTTGCTGTCCCCACAGAATGACAGAAGCTCCTTTCTGCCCCTTGTCCATCTTGTCATCTCTGAAAGAAGAGTCACCTCTATGCCCAGGATTGGACTGATGGTACTTTGTTACTCCTCCTGTAGAGTGTAATTCCTCTTTCTGTGTAACCTGGTCAGTTCCTAACACCTAAACCACGATCACAGCATCTTTCTCAAGGCAAACAGAAGAGAGAAACCAGACATTACAAGCATGTACAGCAACACCAGCAATTCCAGGTTTGCGCTTCTTTGAGTCAGTACTGAACCAGAGCTCAGCACGACTTCAGAGAGTGCGTGCGAGGGGCAGCCTGGCATTTGCCACATGCCTTGGGGGACCCTGCGCAGCCGTGGTCCCCGAAGGGCCCTGTGCAGTGGGAACACTGCCCGGAGGAGGCGGGGGACGTAGTGGGAGCTTTGCACCAGCTCCTGCAAAATACAATATAAATATTACCTGTTATTAAAAGGCCAAAGCAATTACTTCTGAAGCACACATACAGGAGTATTTGTATAGACAACTGCATGGCAGCTGTGTAAATAGGGTGTCAGATCAGGCATACCAGATGACAACAGCCCTCCATCGAGACAGGTATCCTTGGACCACATAAAGAATGGACTAAGAGATCTCCTGGAACAAAGAGAGTGGTAACAGGCCCCTCAAAATGAAGTAAAAGCAGCACCTTGTTAAAAATTTGTAAAAGTCCTTTATGGGATATAACAGGCTGAAGCTGTTTTTCAAGAAGCACCTCAAGATTTATGTACTTTCTGCACTGTATCACATTTAATGTAATTCCTCTGCTAAATTGTACTACATCCCTGCCTCCTTCTCTGTTCCAATTATTACCTCATTGTGTGTCTGTATCATATGCCTCATCTAACTCACCTGTGGGAATGGGTGAGGAACCGTGGTTCGATGCACCCTGAAGTCAGTCAAAAGGATCATTTATCACCTTTCTCCTTTTCACAAGACCAGAGCTGCAGCACTGGAGCTAGAGAGAGGATGGGAAAACTGCAATAAAAGCCCTACTGAAAATAGTCTCACAGATGTTTGTTTCCTGCTGTTTTGCCAAAAGGTGTTTCTTCTTTATTGTGTGTGAATTTTTTGTTCTGTTTTTCAAGAATGGCTATTAATTTGCCATTAAGGAGAAAGAAGCATATGACAGAAATGTATAAACATGTGAATCGTATTAAAAAATTGACAGGCAGAATAAAATCAACTAACACATGGTTCATTGATTATAGTCCCTATCTGAATGGTAATGGATTCTATTTCTCTAATACCCTACAAAGTACCAAGGCTTCTTGGGTACGAAAACCACTTGATAAAGATTTGAAAAAAAAAAAAGAAAAGATGTGAGTATGGACAAGAAAGGGAGGCGCAGAAAATGTTATTGATGCTGCATTTATGTAGCATGACAAGAGCCCTGCCTCGGGGTACAGCGTGTAAATGACAGCTTCGTCACGGCTCCCTCAGTTGGTATCTCTGTACTCCTCGCCTGTGGAAACAGAAGAGCACAGCCAAAACAAAACAGGGGCTGCCTTTTATTTACTTTTTTTAAGGAAAACAAGATCACTGCTAATGGATCTCGGATGCTTCTGAAGAGACTTGTATGCCAGTTGTATTTTGGTTTTGTTAATCTTCAAAATCGTTCTTTTATGCCTGAAAAGCCACGTATTCTTTACAAGTGACAAGTTTCTTCCCGAAACAAGAGCTCTGACCCATTCTGCTTCTCTTCCACTCGCCAATTGCCTTTTTTCTCTTAAAGTTTTTTCCTGCAGCACTAAACTTTTAACAGACCCGTGTCATCTCCCAGGGTTTTAGTTGGTATCAGAAGAGATGTGACACACACATAAACCCAACACTGCTTGTCGCCACTTTGTCCCCTGGAAACCTCTCTGGGAACAGGCAGGGCTAAATCACAGAATTGTAGGGGTTGGAAGGGACCTTTGGAGATTGTCTAGTCCAACCCTCCTGCCGAAGCAGGGTCAGCTAGAGCAGGCTGGACAGGATTTTGAGTTTTGAGATACTAAAAAACAAGCCAGGTTTTGAGTATCTCCCGAGAAGGAGCCTCTGCACCTTCCCTAGCAGCCTATTCCAGCGCTCCGTGGCCCTCGAAGTGAAGTTTTTCTTCACATTGAGACAGAATTTCCCCGCTTGTGCCGACTGTCCCGCGGCTGGGCACCCCCAAGAAGAGCCTGACCCCATCCTCTCGCCGCCTAACGTTTTAGATATCGATCAGCATCGACGAGGTCCCCCTCTCAACCTTCTCTTCTCCAGGCTGAACACCACCCCATCCCAGGTCCCTCAGCCTAAGAGAGGATAAAGACAGGATTAGGGGGGGTGGTTGTTCCTCGCAGGCCCCTCAGTACCTCAGCGGCCGCGCGCGCTTCCCGCCTCACACAGCCACGCGCGCCCTCGCGCCCTGGCCCCGCTCCCTTTCCCTCCGCCCTCGGGGGGAAGGGGGCGGGGCCCCGGCAGCGAGGGCGCGCGCGCGCGCGCGGTGATTGGCTGGTGGCGGCTGTGGGAGCGGGTTTAACGGGCGGCAGCGCCGCGAAGAGGAAAACAAAGGCGGTGGCGGCGGGAGGGGGAAGGTGGAGGAGGAGGATGGCGGCGATGGCCCGGCCGCCCCGAGGGCCGCGGGGCGCTCGTCTCCCNCGGGGCGGGGCCCTCCCCCCGCCCCATTGGCCGCCAGCGGTGGTGACGTCGCGGGGCGGCGGGCGCGCGCCCTCCGTGTCGGGATGGGGACAACCCCCACCCCCCCCCATCCCGCGCGGCGCTGTCGCGATAGCTCTGGCGCTCCTGCCGCCGCTGAACGGGCCCGGGGGGGGGGGGGGAGCGGGCGGACCGCGACCTGCGCCCGCCTCCGCGCTTCCCTGGCGCGGGCTGTGCTGGTGGCTGAGAATAATAATAATAATAATTAAATAATTAGCTGACTCTGAGGCTTCCACTGCTCTCCCCGGCAAGCTGGGGAACCGGTGGCTGCCCGCAACGATCAGAGGGGAGGGAGGTTGGATTTATTCACCGTTGCGAGAGCAGGTTAAGAGATGGTTGGTGTTCGGAGCCCAGGCTCTGACATCACACAGCAGCGAATTCTGTGGCTCTTGTGGTGTGTATCGCACGCGCAGCACTGCCGCCTTTTTGAAGGGAGTAACCTCACGTGCAGCTTTGTCAAAAGGGTTTTGGAAGCCTTTAGCTTGTGTAGGTGAAGGACTCTGTATATTGAGTCTGAACAAGTCGAAATTGCCTCTAAAAAAAGTGCATTAAAACAGCTCCTAGGAGAGCCTTGAAGAAAAATATTTTTCTGTTATGTTCGATGTGCTGAACTTGTGTGGCATTGAACTCCTGTTTCTATTACTGCTCTAAAGGGTCTAATCCACACTCAGAACATCTTTGCTTGCGGTATGTTTCGTTCAGAAACCTGTCTTCCTCCATTTCTGTGAAACTAAACAGAATCTGTATCTTCTTTAGCATTGAGTTCAAGCAGGAAACTGAAAAGGAACATAATGTTTGACTGCCAGGACTGTATTTTTTTTGTCTGTCGTCTTCTTTTTTCCAGTAGGAAAGGTGGGGAGGGATGGGACAAAGGAGAACTGTTTTACACTGAAAGAGGGGAGATTTAGACTAAATATCAGGAAGAAATTCTTTGCTGTGAGGGTGATGAGACCCTGGCCTAGGTTGCCCAGAGAAGCTGTGGCTGCCCCATCCCTGGAGGGGTTCGAGGCCGGGTTGGAGGGGGCTTGGAGCAGCCTGGTCTGGTGGGAGGTGTCCCTGCCCAGGGCAGGGGGTGGCACTGTGGGGGCTTTAAGGTCCCCACCCAAACCATTCTATAACTTGTTAACTTGAGTAAGTGTGGCTTAATAGCTAGCTGTTTTACAGAAGCAATCTGTTTTCTCCAAACCCTAATCACTCTTCCCTTTGCACCTACAATGAAATTATCTTGGGACAATAGGTATATAATATCTGTTTAAGTTATGTTAACAATAATAAATAATGATATATTCATAATTAAGTTTTGCTCTTCATGCTAACTACTGGGTTAATATTTCAAACGTATTACTGAATCCCTTATCTAATCTGTGTTTTCAGTGACTAGCAAAAGGCCGATAATTCTGATGTGGAGATAAGTGCTTTGGATGGCAGCTTGCTCCCACTGTTGCTTTGTTTCGGACTGCATATATTCTGCTATGTATCTTCTTTGTGGCTTACCTCTGCCTTTGCAATTCTTTGTGTAAGAAATTATCTTCTGAGTCCTTCAGTAGTTCTTCAGTATTTTTTCCTCCTGCTATAAGCCTAAGATTAAAAAAAACCACCAAAAATCTAACCCAAACCCCTTTAAATCTTGCTGTGTTTGTGTCTTGTGCTAGGCCTGCTGTACAGATCACTTGTGCAAGGCTGCTTCTGAATCACAGGGACTGCTTCCTATAAACAATCTTTAATTTATGTGGCTTTCATTATCTGCTTTACTTATGTTACTAGTATCCTACTGCTAGCAGAGTGGTTAGCTGCTGCCCTGTGCAGAGTTTACAACTGTGATAAATGTTTTGCATGCTCGTTTTAATGGCTGGATCATGATACTGTGAATCCTTTCTATTGGCTCTCCTCCTGTGTTTGTGCTATTGACCTACTCCTTGGTCACCTGATGCTGGTGACACAAGTGACGGCACAGTGTTCCTGTTTGGATTGCTCATTAGCCTGACGCACATAGTGTGGTGGCTGATGGCCTCAGACCCATCAGTGGATATTGTGGTGAATATTCAGAATCTGTAATTTTCAGGCAAACTCCAAAAAAGGCTTGCTTTCCAGCAGAGCAGGAAGGTGTGGCCTTTTCTGTTTACGCATGTAATGTCTCTTAAAGGCACCCTGAGGATTAAGAATGCAATTGAGTATTCTCTCTGTAGAATGTAGCTTTTATTATCTGACTGATTTTGGTAGCATCCATTAAGCATCTATTCTGGTAGAGTGAGGACGTATCTAATTAGCTTTGATCAGGAACACTAGTCAAAAAGGCTTTTGCTTAAGGCATAATTCTGCTGAGCTTGAAAGAGGAGGAGACAGGGATCCCTGAGTAGGGTGGCAGCGTCTTAGTTGGTATTTGACTTAAAGCCAGATGCAATACAGCAAAATTTTTGCTGAAAGCCGAAGTGCAAGTATCATATGTTTATGGTTGGACATAGCAAGTGTTTTTCAAGGTGCCTTGTCACTTGCTATATTGGAACTGACCACTGGAACTTCAAAGAAAATGAATTTTCTCTAATCCCTGGCCTTTTTGCTGTAATTTTTTGCATGGATGACTTACAGAGTGTACTTGGTATATTGTAAAAAGTGCCTGTGGTTTGTAGAGAACTGTTTGAATCTCCCCTTCATTAGAAATGTGATGGAGTAGGTGCCACTAATGGCACAGAGCTGGTTGTTGCTGTGTTGAATGGAACTTGAATTGAGCAGCTTGGTAGAAAAAAGGGGCCTGTAGTGTAGCCAGGCATTTGCTCTAAATAACACTTGGCTTCATCTCTAGAATTGTTGAATAGCAAGTTTGTTCTGGCCTTGTTGTAAGCTGCTAATTGTTCTGCTCTTTTCACCTGCAGGTTGTGACTGTTTCTCTTCTGTCATTGGTGTGGAAAGTGCCACACACACTCCAGAACAACAACGGCTTTTGCTTGCATATTCCAGTGTTTCTTTTGTCAGCGAGTTCAGCAAAGTTGTAATTCTTCAAGTGCCAGCCCTGAGCTGAGTGAGGAGCCACCAGCAGAGATGGTAAAAATGACAAAATCAAAAACGTTCCAGGCTTACCTGCCAAACTGTCACCGGACCTACAGCTGTATCCACTGCAGAGCCCATCTCGCCAATCATGATGAATTGATCTCCAAGGCAAGTGGCTTCTTTAGAGACCTCGTGAATTATTTCTTAACCAAAATGGTTATCACTGTATCGCTGCTCTCAGTAGATAAGGGATGCAAATTGATGCATCCCTCAAAGTATCTTCCCTGGGTTCGCTCTTGGGTCATACATATTGTGTACTGAGGACTGGATATATTATGGAAACTTTTGAATGTGACATAAAGGCTGATCTAATATATTCCCCATATTAACAACCTCTGTCTGCTGTCAGGTAGGTATTGTCTGTGAGCTGTCATACCTGGAAAGGCTGGTAAGGAAAGCTGTCAGAAGAAGACATTGATCTCTGGGTAGGGGGACGATTCTGGGCATGGTTATTCCAGGTAAAGATTATTTTGGACTCTACTTGAAGGTCACAAACCTGGCTGTTTCCAGAATGTTCCACTGTTATAATGGAATATATAAACACACTTCTGCTGTATGCCAGTTCCTAAGGAATATGATTAGCCAGAGATGTTCAGAATAGTTGGACTGTCTAAAGTTAAGCTCAGAGGGTGTGTGGATCATTGAAACAGACTAGGCCTGTCCTTGTGTGTTGCTGGAAGAAACCAAGATTTGTGATGTATGAAATACATAGGAAAACTTGACGCTTGATATAAATACTTGACAGACTGGCTCATTCTTTGCTTCAAATAACCTTCTGATGGATTTGATCTTAATGGTGTCCTGGAAAAAAAAACCCAAAATGCTTGTTGTTTTTCAAACCTCAATACAAATAGCTTTCTATATAACTATTTTGTCAAATAAAAGCTTGTGGCAAACCCTTTATAACTAACTTTATCTGTTGCTTCTGCCCGTTTGTGTGTTCAGCAGCGCAAAGAGAATGCTGCTACTTTTGAAGTTTTCTTTGGGTGAGGAGACAGTATCTCTGCTTGTTTATCTCTTAGAGGGTTATCAGGATATGATGGGGTTTCCTCATATAGTTTTTCTTGCATTACTAATGTTTCTGATGTTTCAGATCTCAAGACAACTTCTTGATGCAAACAGTAAAATTGGTAGTGTTGGCAGTTCTTGGCAGTGTTACTGCTCTGCCTTTGGTCTCTACTCCTAAACAATTCTTTCCCTTGACTTAGCAGGTATATTGAGGCCTGGAGCTGCAAGTGTGACACATTGCAGATGAAACAGTGAGCTAGCTACATATAAAATCATAGGAAGAAATTAAGAGGGAGGACTTGTTTTACTTCTATTATCATGAAAAAAGTTCCTCACTGTAAAGAAAGTGATCTTACTTTGTTTTAAGTTCAGCAAAACCGAGAAATATTCAAATAGTAATGTCAATGCATCTGGGTTTTGTTTGGTTCCGTGTTGACTTCAGAATTTGAGTACAAGGGGTCTTTTTTGGCAACACTGGATTGTAAATGACAAGCAATAATAACTTCATTATTCACAATGTGTTCTGGACCAAAAACAGTGGGAGGGGTTCATCTTTCCTGAAGTTCAGGTTTTAGATGCCCACAGAAGAATGAAACTGCTCACTGTCTTCTGAGATGTATAAACTCATTGAAAATACAACACAAACACACATACTTAATAGGAAGGTCTTCCTTTAGTGGACTTAGATATCTTTTTTTTTTTTTCGTGTTGACTAAACTGCAGCAGTTACCACATGAGCCAGTTGTTCTCCGAGGTCCTGGGAGTTCTGTTCAGCAGAGTATTTTGAATATGTTGTTAAGCAAATCACATGTTCATACTATGGCTTCACAAATTTCAATTCGCAGAACACATGGAGAACTCAAAAAAAAAAAAGCCAACAAGAAACAACACACAAACCAAACTATCTAGCAAACAAAAATACGTCCAAGTTGTTTCTAATGGTATTGGAAAGGATGATAGATATAGACTGTGCTTATTTCTGGCTTCCATAGCTTTCACTGAATACATCTTTAAAAAGTTTCTGTACCTGTAGGTTGACCATATGCTTGTTGACCAGCTGATCCCTATTCTATCAACTTGGGATTCCTTAACCACATTTTGTCTCAATCTTTGTGATAATGAGAAATACATTTACATCTGAGGTGTATCCCTTTGTTTATAAAATAAAAAGAACGTTTCTCATCTAATGTTTCAAATACAAAAGCTTTAAGCTTAACCTGCATAAATCACATCATGGGTGAAGTTCTTCTAATGGAAACAACTGCAAAGCAATAGTTAGGTACACTTGGACCATTAAAAAGTAGTAGTGCTGTCCTAGGGGGTTGGAGGATTTGGTTTAAATGAAAACACGGGTTAACCTGGAAAATAAAACTTAAAGAAATATCCCAGATTACATGTGTAAACATAAGTTAGACTTGGAGAAGGACTAACAGATGAGTGTACATCAACAGGTTTTTCTATACAAGTATTTTTTTTCCCTAAAGTTCTCCTTAACATGCATCAATGAAAGCACCTTTATCTGGAACCCTTGTTACTGTAACTAATCAACTGCAGCAAAAATACTTGAAATAACCTGAAGGGTTGCAAGTTCTGTACAATCTGGAGTTAAGAGGGGCACAGTCCCTGTGCTGGTTTGGGTGTATTGATGGTACTGAGCTGTAACCGCTTCACATGGGTGTTCCCCACCCCTATCTCCTGGGTGCAGGGTGACTTGATTTCTTCTCTGTGGTCAGGGGAAAAGCCAAAATACATGGTGTGCTCTTAATTTAAAGCAGCTACAATTGGCTTACTACTGTGCTTTGAGATATAAGCATTTGTTACACCTGACACTATCATGTTTCTAGCCTCAAGACAAAGAGATAGAGTGTGTGATGAGTGGCGTTTCTCTTAAATGTTGGTCTGTTGTGGAAAAGCAAAGAGCACAACATATTTCTATCAATCATCCTTTTGATTCTGGACCTTGGAATACCCAACTTTGGTACAGATTTGCAGTTCTGCAGAGAGCTGTTGATGCCAGTTGTCTGACAAGGGTGGCAGCGTACACCAGTCACCTCTTCCTTTTATTCTGTTCTGTTTAGGCAGCAGGATCTCATTGTTGCCTTAGAATTAATCATCAGGCTCTTTTCACTTTTTTTTTTTTCTTGTGCCTTTGCTGGTGATAAAATGGCAGCCAGGAGTCTTTGCAATGGCTTAGAAATAAGAATGCAGACTAATAAGGCAGTATAAAAATGTGTTGCCTGCACAAGTGAATTCATAGTTATCTGTAGTGTTAGTTTTCTCTGCATCTATGGAAGGACTCGACGCGTTGCTTTGTGTTAAAGTCCACTTGGATATAAGTAGAGCATACATCTCTAGATATTTTCACCTTGTAACCTTGTGTTTTCTGGGCCTAGGGAGAAGAGTGGTTGAGAACAGGAGCCCCAAGCTAGAGGGTCACCATTAGTGGGTGTGCTGTCAGATGTTACCCTGTACAGCTGAACACACACACATCATGAACCACTGCTGTAGCTTATACCACAGTCATCTTGGAGAAGGCACTCATTTGGACGATACTTAATACAAGAACTAACAAACTGTAGACAACTTTTAATTTAAATAAGTGTAATTTTGAAGTGGTGTTAGGTACCTCTTAGACACTACCGATTTGCATTGTTAACAAGTCTGCAAGTGCTGGATTTTCTGCTGCTTTGGTGAGGACTTCAAAGTGAGCATTAAACGTTTTACAAAAAATACCATTAGAAGGAGCAGACCAGTCTTCTCTAGCCTGGGGGGCACTCGGGGGAAGCACCTGCATCTTTTTTATTTCTTTAAAGAGCAAATAGTTAAAAGACCTGTAGATGTGGTGCTAAGGGACATAGTGGACACTTGGCGGTGCTGAGTTGATGGTTGGACTTGATCTTGAAGATCTTTTCCAACCAAAACCATTCTGTGATATTTTTAGACTCACATCCTGTGACAATGGGCACAGAGTAACCTGCAGGAGTGAGTGACACAAACCTTAGTACAGAGCGAGGCAGAGAATGGATGCCATAGGAGGCACTCATTGGACTTAAAACGTTTGAATAGCACATAAAAAGTGACCCATCAGTGTAAGTCCCAAAGTGCTAGAGAATGGCTTGTACCCACCAAGTTCCAGCAATTGTTCAGAAACTCAGTCAATGTCCAACAAATGGCAAAGCAATGCAAATGCCTAATAGAAGTTTTGGAACCCAGTGGATGTATTGCACAGTATAATGCTTTAAGAGAACTGACCTGCTTGAAAGACTGTTAAATCATCTTACAAAGTGCCTTAATGCTGGGGATGAAAGAAGATCTGGATTACTTTGTATAAATACTGTCACTTTCTTCTGTCTTGTTCATTGCAAAGAATACTGACCTGAGGGGGGAAAAGTCAGGTGAAGTCACAGACCAGACTAGATGTGTCAATATTTTCAAGAACAAGTTCTGCATAAAGGTATATATATACACGTAACTGTCACTGAGTTCACTGGGAAATCCTTGCACCTCATGGGTAAAAGAACAATCTTGGTGGTTAAATATAGTTCTGCGTCTGCTGTTGTATTATTGATGAGAAGGAAAAGTCTTCAGCTTAAATAGATGCCAAAACATTTTTAGCCTTGCTTAGCAATCTGTGATTTTGCCCTCCTCTGTTTAACTGATGAGTTCAAGAGGAATTTTTTTAAGGGTTTGTTGTCATTCAGTAAATGTGCTGTTCTTAGCTTGATACAATTTGGTAATCCCCCTTTGCTTATGATCTAAGGAGTACTTGGCCTGTTGCATGGCTGAAGTTCCCTGCTGAAAAAGCTGAGAGTGGACCTAATATCATAAATATTCTTGTGATAATTTCTTTTTCTCTAAGAGAATTCTATTTTTTGGGGTTCTGGTTGGTTGTTTTTTTTTCTCTTGGGGGAAGAATCTAGTTGTCAAAGAGAAGCAATCTTTGGAAAACATCCAGTAGTAGATTTGAAGGCTTAAAGGAGTTGGAAAGTGTGCAAGGCAAGTGTTCCACTCTACGGGTGTTCTGAAATACATAATCATTTCTGAAATACATTCAAGATGCTGTATAGCTCAAGGTAACTCATCCTGCTGACAAAGTCTTCACTTCAGAAACACCATTTGCCGGATCTGCTGGCATGCAGGTTTTGGGGTGGAATTTTTGAAGGTTATTCTCTACATATGCTTTATTAAAATCAGTAAATAATTGGATGACAGTGTACTTCCAAAAACTTTTTAAATACATATCCTAGAATCATCTAGAATGAATTACTTGCCTAGGAAGTAGCTGAGCAGCATTATCTCTAGTTATATGCAGTATTGAGGAGTTGGATCTGAGAGAAATATCAAATGAGACAATATCTTTTTTTCCCCTGATGCTTTTTTTTGGTCTGTAGCTTATGTTGAATTCCATGTTCTGAATTTATTTTGCAAATCTGGACATGACAGGATAGCCTTACAGCCTCTGATGCATCTTGCTGAGGAGATGATCTCAGACATCGGAGCACTTGTATGTGTTTCTGGTTTACCTTAAGAACACTGTTCCTGTGAATACTGTCTTCTGAACTAATCAGCAGTATTTCTTTAAATTGCGTATTTGTTCAGAATACTAATCCAGGTTGATCTGTCTTAGCTTGTAAAGCAAACTAGAAAATGAAAGGAAACTCAAGAAAATGAAGCAAAAAACCCAATCTGTGGACTTCTTTCCTTGCCATTCTTTAAAATGGTTTTTCCGTGTTTGCAGCAGCTTACAAGTTGTGCTTAATGAAGATGATGTTAATGCCATTCTGACTCGCCTGTGGTAATGCCTGCTGTACCCTTAATACATGCTAAGATGGCAGTTTCTCTGGGTGTTTTCTGTGGTGCTTGAGCTCCAACAACACAATCTAATCCTGTCTGTGGGGAATAATTAATGACATAAGCTTTTGAGATGCTTCCCTTCCCCACCCTCCCGCCATGCCCTGAGGTACCCCTCGGAGCAGAAAATACATATTCTGCTTAAACCGAGACTTCCTTTTCTCCTAAAACAGGTAATCCTGGCGTTAGGGGTAATGGTGGTTTTAACTTAGAAGCATAGATGATGTCTACATCTGCAGGTATGTGCTAGTGTGTGAGTGAGACGTTGATAAATTTTCTTCACTACAAACTATCGATGACAGGGGTCTGTTGGATGGTGTGAAAAGATTATGGGGCCAAGCTGTTGGAGTTACAGTCCTAAGCAGAGTTAAACAATTCTGCTTACACTATCAGACATTCTAGATACTTTCAGCTGTGCTGAAACAGGGAAGAGTTATGGATCTTGTAGATCTTCCTGTAGAAAAGGACAGGTAGTCAAAGATGGGCGTCTCTAGGGACAAAGTTAACTCATAAATCAATGCAATGAAAAAGCAGACTTAAAATAAGTTTGTTTTAACTGCAAATATTAGTTGAACTGATAAATTGCCCAGCTTCTCAGTAAAAATCCTGATGCGAGTCTTTTTTGATGACAGTTGGTCACACTTGCCACTATCTTCTAATTTCTCTCCACTGGGTAAGACACTTATTTCAGACTCAGAATTATGACAGTTTTAATGGAACATTCTGCTTTAGTTATGATTTATGTGTGGTGTGAGCAGTCTTGGAAGTGCTGAGAAAGTCTTGCAGAGTAGAAGTTTGCATTTGCGTAGATGATGTGTGTCCCGAAGAAGAGCTGTTTGTGGGATACTGGTTTGAACAGTTATGCCTGTTAGTCTTTGGCGCTGCCATTTAAGAGTCTCTTCTTTCATTCCCTTTGAGGAGCTGACACACAAGGCGTTTAACCTGTCAGTCTCTTAACATTCATATCAGTGTAACTGAATCATACAGCGCAGAGTGTGAGAAACTTAGTGCTGGTAAAAACAAATGTTTGTTCAGTATTAATTTTTTTTTCTGGTTATGCAAAATACCCTGTTTACAGCCAAGTGACAAGCTTAGCAAGCAGTTTCAGTGCCGCAATGAACTGTCCTCATCTCTAGTAATAGGGTGTATCAGGAAGTAGAGCTCTGATCATAAATCTTTCTTACACCTAATCAGTGTTCTGTGGTCAAGAGAATGCTTATGTGACAGATGTATACCTTTTTGTGTTGTTTGAATTCAGGCTTTTGGGGAAAAAAACTTGTGCGAATGAGAAACTGTGACTATCAAGCTCTGACAAGAAATGCACAAGAAAAATTAAAAGGCATGGGAACTTAAAAATTGATACCTTTACAGTGCTTTTACTGCATCCATGTATTAAGAGTCCCACATGGATGGATGGCAGCCCGTTCAGTGCTTGGTGGTACATTGATGTTGTGACGTTAAAGGAAAGTCTGAGTTCCTAGACGCAGGTTCTCTGTTCCAGAGCACGGTAACACAAGTTGCCACCAGCTGCTGCCAAGTTACCTGTGAGTGATGTAAACGTGGAGGAACTCATTCTTCCCAGCTGGGCGAACAAACTGTAGTTCTGTGGAATGTAAATGGAATATTTAGCCTCTAAACTTGTACATAGGTTGGAAAGATGGTATCAACTGAGTCGGCCAAACTCTGCTAACAGGAAGCTGGAGAACTTGGGAATGGAGGAGCTTTTCACAATAGGATGTTTGTGAACAGATTTTCTTTCTAAAACCCCTGTCCCAGGAAAAGATTCTATTTGTGTTGCTTCTCCCTCCACCGATAATCCTGAAAATTAGAAAGTAATGAAGATGCCCGTTTCTGAGGGGGAGAAAACCCCTAGGAGAGTGTGGCATGTTTAAGGTAACAAAGTTAAGGGTACAAGAAAAGAAAAGTCATCTTTAAAAATACGTCAGGAAAAAAGAACAGCTAAAGCACTACTTTCCAACCTGCGGTTGGTATTTCATTTGACTGGAAGGTTTCTTCAGCTTATGAAACGAGAGGGGAAGAGCTTCTTGTTCTGCTATTCCTGGCATCCTGTTACTGCCCTCTGCTTAATTTTGAGAAATGCAGGGTCAAGGGAGAGTTTTTATTAAGTGATATTAAGTCAAGACTAAACATAAACTTGGCAGAAAAAATTGTGTAAGTAGTTCCAAAGTTCTCCTGACTGTTGATTTGTTCTGGACTCGTCTCTCTCAGCTTGCTAGGGAACTTCAAGTATGGCATATAAGTAGTTTAAAAGGTGATTGCGTAGGACTAGACAAGAAAACACATTCATTTGTATGCGACTGGCATGTGTAATTACATGTAAATAGAGAAACCAGCACATGATTAATAGGAGAGACTATTTCATGGTGCAGTTTGAAAAAGGATTTGTGAGTTCTACTTCACAACATAAAGTTTTTAAAGCAAGGAGAAATGGCTGCAACATTTTTAATGCAAGAGTTTTTACAGTAGCTTAACCATAAATAGTGGTCATCATGGCTTTGGAAGCTTTCTTTTAATTTCAGGTACATGGATCAAGGAAGTTCTGGTTTAAGTTTACTTCTTAATGAGTAAGAGGACCCTTAAAGTGCTTTCTTTTCTTAAATTTTGGGGTTGCACAACTGCAGTTGTCTAAAGTCGTGTAGTTGAATCAGGCAAGTTCATGGGCAATTTTTGAGAGTCTATACATGAAGAGGGTTTTGTTTCCATCCGCAGTAAGCATTCTGTGCTTTGTTATGATTGTGAGACCCGAACTCTAATTTAGAGCAGTGCTTATTCTATAGAAGCTATAGACTGTGGGTTCTGTACCGTTCTGCCAGTTTGTGACGTGTGTTTGAGTATTTTGGGAGGACTGAACTAGTGGTGGGGTGTTTTGTTTGTTTTAAAGGAGGTGTGAGGATTACTTTCTGGCAGCGCTGGCTCAGGCTCTGCTCAACTGAGTCTCTCCTTTCAGGGTCAGTCCTACCTGAGGTTTTAGCTTTCATGTACCACAGAGCCTATCTCTTTTCCTTCCCTGGTGAAAAATAAGACTGGCAGTTCTGGCTAATGGAGAAAAGTACCTTTTCTTTTGCCTTTGCTATAGATGAAGAAGTATGTTCTGTCAATTAAAATCTCCATTTAATAATTCCTTTAAATGGTTGCTAAAATAATACTAAAATATTAATGCTATAAACTGTTAGGTAGATTTCCATCTTAAGGTGACATGTTATGAGTAGCTAAGACAGTTTTAATAGAAACAATAACAGAAAAGGAAAAATAACGATGCAATGGGTCACTCATTGCCTGGTGAATCGATACCGTCCTAAGCCAACCCCCATTGATAAGTATTACTGAGCATGAAGTCTATGGTACACAACATTTCATTGGCCATTCTGTCCTTCTGTCTGTGCTTCTATGGAAGCTGCAAAAAGTCCTTGAATAATGTAAACATCACTTAGCAAAAACTAAAACAATAGGTATTATCCTCCCTTCACAGCAATCACTAGAAAGAAAATTAATTTTCCCAGCTGAAGCCAGGACAGTTAGGGAAGGGAAGTTCTGGGAAAAAAAGCAATTAAGGCAGTTTTGGGATTTTTTTTTTTTTTTTTAAATGGAATTCCGTATGGAAGAGAAAAAAAAAGAAAAAGATTCATTTTGGTGTGATCCTATTTGACTGGGAAATAATGGCTATGTCTAAATTATCAAGTAATTCAATACAGAAGGAACAAATCAACAGATGAAAGCAGTGATGTGTCTTACATGTGTTTTGCATGTTTTACCCGTGGCAGGATCTAGTCTGCTCACAAGTTTTTCTGGGTAGTTTGTAGCTTGGGGCTGTCTGGGCACAGGCTGAAGCCTTTATGCCTTCGTTAGCGACGTGGAGTGCACGTAGATCCAGCCCTCAAAGCCTAACACTCATCTCTTGTCCATAACCTATGTGAGAGGTTTGAAAGCATATGGCTGTGCTTGGGCATTTGATGCTAACACTTGTTTTATTAAAATAAAGCAGAGCTTATAAACTGCTCAGCTGCGTTTCCTGCATGCAGTATGCTAGTTTTATGCTTGGTCCAGAATTTCACTGGTCTTACATCAAATGATGCAACAAACTTGGAATAAATCATCTTTCAGGTGCAGCGGGAGAGGAGATGGAAATAATTCCCCTTTAGCTAAAAGCAGTTCATTTTAATTAACATGAAGGATGTCTAGGAAAATGAGAATTGATACTTTGCAGAGGGGGATAGGAAAAAAGTATGTTTTGTTTGCATTACGGACAGCTTACTCTGAACAGTGATACTTAACTTAAAAGTTTTTGCTAGAAATATAGTTTGGGTGAAAACTTTGCTGACCAGGCTTTCCTGTAAATAATTGGTATAAAGTAATTAATCTGAACTAGTTCATATCTGCATTACATTTATATGCTTACTAACACACCCTTCTGGCACTATTTTTTTGGTCGGTGGGGTTTGTGTTAACAAGTGTTAACTTGTATTAACAAGTGCAATTTTTTTTTTTAACTGCAGTCCTTCCAGGGAAGCCAGGGACGAGCCTACCTCTTTAATTCTGTGTAAGTATGTTGTTATGGTTATACACACTACCTACAGCATGTATTTTTTGGGGTATGCTTCATAAGTGGAGAACAGTGGGAATTAATGTAGCTGCACTTTGCCCTGTTCTTTTTAACATTGGCTTTACTCACTAGCAGTAGTTATTAAGGAGCCTACTGAGCTGATTCGTAAGTATCCCTTAGTTTCCCTTATATTTTAAGTAATGCTGCTAATAGCTGAAAGTTTAGGGCAGGCTGTTAATATGAAAATCCTTTCGTATATGCAGTTGTAACTGTCTTGAGTAAGACTTGCCATTCTGAGATATTCCAGAAGTCAAAATATATTGTGAGACTGTAAATTTGCTTTGGCCAACTCTGCTGTAGTCTAAAGAAGAATTTTCCAGTGTGATAGATACATTTGTGGGTTAATGTTTCAGTAAACTTGGTACATCTTAAATGAATATTGCAAATGTGCTGGAGGCTAAAGGTCTCTATGATCTTATCAAGCCTAATATTTGCAATTTTAGGCATGTCCTGCCCATGATACAAGGCTCTTTGAATTTATTAATATGTGTATTTTAAGATTCTAATATGCAGGATTGCATTTTGGTCTTTATTTTTCAGCAATTTATGGTGTTGCAGCATTTTGGGAAAAGAAGTGCAGTTAAGTGTCTTAGTCTATTTTAGACCAGGAAAATGGAACTATAACTGCAAAGGATTTGATTGCAGATCCTTGAAGTTCTTTTTATATGTAGTTGTGCAGTGGTGACTTGGGACTTCTCATATAATTGCAGTAGCAAGAATCTGGTAATACAACAGCAGAAAATGGCAAAATTTTGCTCTTGTATAACACTGTAAAAACTTGGTTTAGTCTTGCCTCAGTTTCTGCATAGACTCTTATTCATTAAAAAGCTAGCGTGATGCAGTCCTTCATGGGTTGTTTTGTTTTGATATTGCTGTTTGTTCATCGTGGCTTAGTCTGCTGATCTGCAGCAAAGAAATATTTATGAGGCTTTTTCCTTGCTGCTATTTTGGATTTGGTTCTAAATTCAGCTGTTGGTGCTAATTTACGGGTACAGACTTGCATCAAAGAGGTCTCAAACTGTTTCTGAGGAAAAGCCCCAGTTGTAGAGGTGTCCAGTTACTGCTTGTGTTCTGTTCTCTGAAAGTTTAACTGTTTCCGCTGGCTTTGTTGATGGGAGTAAGTGGAAATCCCCAACAGTTTGCTGTTTAGACTACCCACTTGAAAAAACAAAAAACAAAGCCCTTTTTTCTTCCTGTCCTTCAGTTCAGTGTAGCAGAGGAAGTTACTTGTACAGCATTGAGTAAGTTGGGCACTTCTTGGTTTTTTTTAACCATTTTTTGTCCTCTGGAGAAAAGGAAGATAACAGGTAAGGAAAGAAGCACCCTCATGCAATTAATGTAACTTCTTTTTTTCCAGGGTAAATGTGGGCTGTGGTCCAGCAGAGGAGAGAGTCCTTCTGACAGGTTTACATGCTGTAGCAGATATCTATTGTGAAAACTGTAAAACCACTCTCGGATGGAAATATGTAAGCAATTTATTTACTTAAGCCTTCAATAAATGTTTATGTGTTGAAGCACTGATATTTGAGTAGGTGGTTGAGGAGCACCTGTACTGACAGTTTAGGGCAGTTAGCTCTAGTGCTTTCGTATATATCAGACTGAAATACAGTTTTGCTTCCTTACATCTGCTGGAATGCTGTAGCAGATAATAACTTGGTTCTGGACTGCAAAACAAGAATGAGCTATAGGTGCTATTAGAGCTATCTCATACTTCTGTAATACCTTTTTGCAAGATTACCAGCCACGTACACTAAACCAGATGGAAGATTGTCAAAGTGGGTCTTTAATATCTTGGGTTGCAAATGTTGGTTCATGTAGCAAGAACATTAATTATGATAAAAGGTACTGAGCATGTTTGCACTGCTTCTGGTGTCTGAAAAGTTATCTGTACACTTCCACAGTTACCTGTAACGTTTGCAGCTGTTCTGCAAGTTTGATGTTTAAAATACTTCATTTCCCCAGCTTGATGCATCATCTTGATTTTTCTTCTTTCCAGGAACATGCTTTTGAGAGCAGTCAGAAATACAAAGAAGGAAAATTTATCATTGAACTTGCCCACATGATAAAAGACAATGGCTGGGAGTGAATCGCCACCTTTTTCCTTTTGTTTGGACAATATTCTGTGGAACATGCTTTACAAAGACTAACGCAAAGTGAAGGAAGAGCTTGGCTAGAGTGGCCCTGAGAACATCACTGAACTCTGAAACCTCACAAATGAGTAGTGTAGTGTAAGTGGCTATTTCAGGCCATGTTTGCCTTTTCTCCTTGTGTAAGTTCCCTCTTTTTGTACGTGTATTATTGTGTGAACAGTTGTTTTGGAATATTTTGGATGACCTTTTTCTAAACTCTCTCAAACTAGAGAAACAGTTCACTAATTGAAAACGGATTTTACTGGTTAGTGTCTCTCTGACCTATGCCTTTAACGCTACCTTCTGCTGTGCATGCTTCTTGCCTAAACACCCACACTCCAGTCCTGTAGAAGTTCTGTATCTGAGCAGTCTGAAAGAATGTATGGGATGGGGTGCTTTTTTATATGTAGCAATTTCTGATGTGTTTGGCAGTGAAGAGGATGCAGTATTGTAGTTATTAATTTCTTTTTTAAATTTGAGTGTACCACAACCTATGTACATCTTGTAGGTGAATTGGTTAAAGGTACAGTGCTCACTTTAAAAAATATTTCAATTGCACTGACTGAAGTTAGCTGGTCTCATGTTTTTAGGAAAAGTTATGCTAGAGGTTCGGTGTCTTAATGAAATACCTTAGAAGGATTTTCAATTGATAATGCTATAGAATATGTTCATTTAAGACCAACGTATTCCCTAAGGAATTTGCTGGAAAAGAAATTTATAAAACTATAGCTTGCAAGATTAAAAAGGCAGAAAAATATATGCATCTTCTATTTTGGAAAAGAAAAATTAGTCGGTGTATTAAAAAAAAAAGTTTTGGTACTGTACCTTTGCCAGTAACAGGGACTTGTGCATCAGTAAAGTTTTATGGCTGGTTCCATGTAACTGTATAGTCCTAATGCACTGGACAAAGAGGTTGATATTAAGGAAACCTGTTGAAGTATTCTGCTTCTGCTGCATTTGAACAAAAATACTTATTTTTATGAGAAATGGCCAGAGCCTATGACATGAAAATTAATATAGTACCTGTAGGAAAAGGAGGAGTAATAAGAGGGAAGTTTGACTCATTTTTTTTCATAAAATAACAACAAAATTTTTAAAAATTGGGGGCGGGGAAAGGGTTTCTTGGTTTGCTGGCTAAATCATCCCCAAGTACCTTTTTATAAGAAAAATTTATATGAAACTCACCTTCTCTTTTGTTCTCACACTGTTTCTTAAGTGGAATGAGTTAATGAGAGAAACTTCTGGAAAGTGTATGCACAGTATTAGCTGCTGGTGACTGTGCATGCAAATTCTAAGCAACTATGAAACACTCTACATAAATTTGCTAGCTTTATTTTTCAAATTAAACAGTCTCTGAAGACTTTGTATTTTAATCCTTAATGCTCGAGGACAAAATGTTTGGAAAAAAAAACCTTTTAACACTACATAAATGCTGTAACTGAACAATATAGAAGCCTTGCAATACAAAACCATTTTCTCTCAATAACAATTCTAATGTGGCACCTGCAAAACTGGTCACAGGTGCTGTTGCTGCTGTTACGTTTTTGGGAATCTCTGATAGGCTTTCTGAACTCTGCTGCACTTTAGAAATTTTGTCATACATGAAAAATTACGCCAATGGGTAGGGGCAATACAGATCTCTCAGACCAGCTTTCGGGTGTCTCTGGAGAGGAGAGTTCCCCACGTGTGTGCGTTGTCTGCGATGCAGGCTGGCTGAACTGCATTCCAGGTGTCGTAGCAATCTACACCTATGAATTAAACATGTAGGAATTAGAGAAGTGATTAAAGCTGTTGGGTTTCAGTCCAGAGACCTGTGGTGGTACAGTCGTGTTCATCCTGGATTTTGTGGCTTACACATCACTAGTCCCTGTTGGCATCACCAGGCTTCAACACGCCCCTGTTACCAATGCCATTAGTGCAAGATGGGCTTCTGTGCTGCCCCATCTCTTCATCTTTTTGACCTGGAATTCTCGGATTTTGTTTTCCTCCATTGTAATGTGTGTTGCCAACAAAGAGGGCACTGCACTAACTCTTCTATCAGCAAAAAGTTCGTGTTGGCTTCAAAGTCCAGTGCGACATTGCGACTTGTGGACGCGCTGATGTGAAGTTTGTGTGCCTCTGGGCTCTTCTTATTTCCTGGCTCCAGACTTGCTGAAGCAGCGCGCTGGGCTGACGACAAAATAATGGCTGCTTTTCCATAGAGAGTTGACATTAAGAAAATATGTAAAGTATTAAAGACTTTTCTCTCTAAAATTGGGGGCTTGGCTATCTCTTGTTAGTAAGTCAATGCTGTCTGTAACACAGTCTGATTCTTACTTAGAAATTCAACCTCTTTCTTCAGTGCATTATTTATATTTCGAACTGGACATTTTCACCAAAACCTTAATTAACTTTGATGCCAAAGGCTGGGACTTCATCAAGTGCTTAGCACATAGAGCTTCAGACTGCTGGCATAAAGAGTTAATGATCTATATGTAATGTTTATGGCTTTTAAGAGACCCAAACAAAGCAATATTCTTTTTGGTCTTTTAAGAGTGGACACTTAGAAGGAGTAAAGACTAGAACTAGTACAGAATTGCGGTTTCATGCTGCCAGGTAACAATTCTTGAGGCTCGTTCTACTGAGGGAATATGTGAATTTTCTTCCTGTGTTGCTTGGCAGCATCAATGACTATTTTCTCCCCTTTTAAAGATATAGAGAGTTCTTGTTATTGGTTTTGGTGAAAGTAGGATCCAGATAGCAATGGCTGCTGGCTGATGTGAAGAGGTCAGTCTGGTCACTGAACCGTCCAGCAGCCATTTGAAAGCAGAATAAACTTACTTGAAAAAAAAATTTTACTAAAGCATTTTCCCTCTAACCAATTTTTGTAATATATTAAAGATTATATTTAAAGTTTGTATGTGTTTGCTCTGGGCAAGTTTACTTCCCCTCCAACTTGAGCACTTTTGTTACTTGTACTGGTTATTTTTATTGTTGGTCTTAACATTTATTTTGTATTTTGTTTTTTATAAACTGTAACAAAAAGCTTTTGTGAACCTTTGTTTCTTGCTGGCTCTTTCTTGGACCAAATGAACTGACTATGAGCTGGCTTAGAAGAAATGTTCATTGGGATGCATAGGAATTTGCTAGCAAAAATGTACATGTATTGAAAGGTTTTTTTTTTTCTCTGAACCTCTAAAGCCACGCCTGTCCTGAAGTGATTGATCATAATTTGATGTGACTTTAGCAATCTGACCACCCATTCTCTGTCTAGGTCCAAAATATAGGCTGTGACAATGGTGTTCCAGGGCTGAGTCTGCCTCCAAACACTAGGGTTACTCTCTGGCTGGTCACTTGAAGTACCTTTTCGATTAAATAAAAGGCAGTGCTGCCGTCTATAAAAATTCTGTGAAGTTGCAGACTTGCTGTGAAATGAGCTGCAGAATGTGGTGAGGGATTGTGGACGTGTCAGCCGAGCCACTCGCTGTGTGCTCCTGGCAGTCCAGTAATACCAGTTTTACCTGCCAGTAAAAAAGGCCAGAATGCGAATTTCCCTCATTTGTAAGCTATACAATGACAAACTGTATTAATGAAGTTTGTTATAATTCCATCTTAATTTCCCCCTGGCCAGGTCTAGTGTAACGGCCCATCTGATGGCACACCCTGCAGTCCCTCGCCGTCCGAGGGAGAGGAGGGGGGATGCAGTTCATGAAATCGCTCTGAATTGAAACCTGCCCTCAGAGGCTGTGACAAACAGCCGTGACTGCGCACAGCCGGAGGGTCACCCGCACTCCCCTTGGTGTGTCGGGTTGGTGCAGGAGGTGGTGAGTGCTGTGTACCCCCCGCAGGCTCCTCTCAGCGGGGTGACTGGTCCCACACTCCCAACATCTCCATTCCTTGGGAATGGCGATGAGTGGAGGAAGCTGTCAAATTATTGCTAAACTTTGGACACTTCATTGTTGTTCATTGAGACTCATGTTAAGCCAACCAGCAGTGTAAATGCTGCAAGAGGAACAGACGCTTCAGAGGTTTCTTTTTTTTAAAGGACTGTTACAAATGGTTTAAGGCCTAAAGCATGAGTCGTAAATGGCAGTTGAGTTGTGCCTCATTGTTTCTTAAACTCTTTACAAGGCTTTCTTTTACAGGTGACATGGCTGTGTTGCTGTTTTGTCCTAGCAATACTGTACATCATTTGTTGTTTCACTATATTGTATCTACTTGAGGTATCACAATAAAAGCTTTCAAATGTTTTGTTGAGTTACTTGTTATTTTTGTGCTGTCTTTTCTTGCTCGTTCAGATTCCCAGAACCCAGCTGCAGGAGCTCTGTGCCCTGTCTGTGCAAACAAACTTTTTTTCCAAAACTTTATTTCACAGCCCAGTGGAAGTGGGGGATCTCGTGACGGAGCAGGGCTGCCAAGGGCTGTGTTTTGCAGCTGGGCTCGGGGTGGGGGGGGAATTGCTCCATCTGGGAGACGGGTTGCAGATGTAAAACACGTGGTTTTGAGGGCCGGGGGGGGGGGGGCTTTCCCAAACAAATGTATTTCCTAAACAAATATAAATAGATTGTCTGCCATGCGCAGGGGAGACCTGCTGATATTACCGCGGTGAACCTTGGATCTGTTGATCCAGAGCCACTTTGGAGGCACATGCCACAAAGCCGAGTTGGAAAGGTCTGAAAGGGCACCAGCATGGGGGTGAGTACTGAGCTCTGCAGAGACTGCAAGTGCAAATCAATGGGAAAAGATGGAATTTTGCGGCAATTCGGGTCCCCCAAAGCTCTCCACCTCCGTGCCTTGTGTTAAATAGCAAAAGGAGCTGCTGTTCATGCCTGGGGGAGAGGAACATGCCCCATCACCCCGCAGCTCGGGGCATGGTTGGGCACCCATAGTTCTCCCAGCAGCCACTCTCTGTTCATGGCCATCATCTCATTACAGGCCTGAATTAGTCACCTGTTCCCACTGATAGTCAAATAAGCAGGCTTGCCCTGGATGGCACACTCCACTTGGTGACCTGGTGTAACTAACACTGTAAATCAACTCTGTCTGTTTGCTTAAATTATCTTCACTCCTTTTCTTCCTCTTCTGCCTTCCTCCTTCCTCAGTTCCCCACTTTTTATGATGCCCATAGCAGTCCAAAGTCTGCAGCATTCTGCAGAGAGAGTTCGAGCCCTAAATACTGTTTCTCTGTCACGATAATCGACAGAAAACCCGCAGGTGTGGGCTGCAGCCCCAGAGCCCTCCCGCGGTGCTGTGCTGCATCACCACTGCTCCCAGACTGGCCAAGCCCACAGATTTTTTGCTGTAGCAGTAATTTTTTCCCCTTTCCCCCTCTATAGTCAAAAGTTTTTCGCAGCATAGGGGCTGGAAACTCCAATTAATGACCTTTAATTACCTACCCATAACATACTAAACCAAAAAGGTCTCTCACGTCATTCTTCTGATGTTTACTAAAATAGACACTTTGCTCCGCAGACCTCTCCTTCACCGGCCAGAGCTCACGCTGAAGGTTAACAGCTCCCCAAGTTAATGATTATCTTTCCTTGTTTGTGCAGTGTTTCAGAGGCAAAACATGGACACACGACTCCCCTGAGGCATCGCCAGCGCCGGGTTCCGCAGGGAACACCTCCCTCACCCCCTGCCCGGCTCCGCTCCCCGGGAGCAGCCAGCCAGGACAGCACCGTCCCATCGGGGCTGGGAACCCGCTGTGAAAACCCCTCTCAAAATAGTTTCTAATCTCCCCCGGGGCCGTTAATCAGGTTTCTAATCCAGCAAAGCTGCCCGTACTGTAACATGCTGCCGTTCCCGGGCCCCTCTCTCGGTCGCAGCGTCAGTGGGTCAGGGGACTGACAGCAGCGTTTGCCCGGGCAGAAATAGCTGCAAAACAAATATTCCGTGGGATGGATCTGAGAAAGTGGTTGGTGCTGTGACCTGGATGTGCTTCACCTGTGAAAGCCAAGGGTTACCAAAGGCCGGTCTGTGTAGCCATACAGCACAGCACCCTCTCCTAATCTGAGTCTGAACACTGGAAGCAATCTCTGCTTTTCCAAAGACAAACACAATAGCTGGTCCTGTCCCATCGCTTTCAAATTAGATAGGAATGCTCTGACGATGTGTGACAGTCACAGGTTTCTGGGCAGCCTCACAGGAGCGGAGGTTTCACCCCGTACCTTGGCTAAATTCCAGCTGGGGTAATCGCATCTGCCTCCTGCCCACCTTCCCTGGTTCTGACTCCCCTGGGGGACCTGATGTATCACGGGGGGGGGGATGACTGGTGTGGGCAGCCTGTGCACACGTATGTCATATTTGCAGTATTAATGGAGTTCCCTCTGGCCAAAGGCACTATATAAACGTAACTCATTGCTCACAAGGCGATGCAGCATCCTGTGCAGGGCTGCATTAGCGAGGCAATGGGCTGTTAAATCTCCTCCTGCTGCAGGAGCTTTGAGAGGCTCCTGCGTCCCAGGATCCTGTTTTTGAGGCTCTGGTTGAACAGCTACAGCCCCCGGGGGAGGCTCAGGCGACGGATGCTGCAGGGACGGTGGGGACACTGTGACAGGGGTGCCTGGGAGCTCAGCAGCACCTTGGCAGCCCTTGGTGGGGGGAGGATGCTGTGGCCGACCCCCCTGGGGATATGCCACGGCCATTCCCGGTCCGTAGGGCGTGCTGCACCCAGACACCTCCCTCACACCAAACCCAGGCCGGGAAAAAAGGTTTACTAGCACTTGGGAAATGACTTGAGATGTGTGAGTGCCCCGGGTACCCGAGCACTGCTGACGCCGGTGCGATGTGGACCCAGACACAGCCCCACGTGCTGCAGCGGCTGCGCCGCAACACGGCAAATACAGCGTTTTGTTTATTTAGCGTGTTCCTCCCAGGAGGCTCCAAGGTCTTGCACTTGGGGTTTCACTGAGCTGGCTGTTTATCCGCCTGTGCCCGTCTCTGTGCGGGGCCCGTTTGGTGGCCGTGGCTCCCCCCATCTGGGCGAGCTCCCGGGGGCTGAGGGGTCCAGAGCAGCCTCTGCACCCACAGCATGACTGGATGGGCTGGCCTCCCCCGCAGCCTTGCTTTGGCATTTTGCTGTTGATGTTTGGCCATATTTTAGCCTCATTTTCTTGTTCCTTCCCCCTCCATCCCTCTCCCCTTATTAACGCTGTTCAGCCAGTGCTTGGGACATCTCCTGGACCCTGTGAACCCCTCAGCCCCTGTTGCCTCCCCCGGCTCTCTCCTCTGTGCCCGGCTGGCTCCGTGCCCCATCTCCAACGGCAACCCATGCCCTCTCCCATCCCAAAGCCCAGACTGCACATGGAGCGAAGGCAGGAAAACAAAAATGTTTTCTGAAGGTTAACACAGGGCAGGCGTGGGGGTGGCATCATGCTCCTGCCCCACACCGTGGGTCCTGCAGGCTGTACCCAAAATGAGAGCCCCAGCCTCGCTCAGCTCCCAGCCCCGGCCTGGGCAGAAAACCCTTTCTCTGGTGCCTGCGGCTCCCGGGAGGAGCCTGGCCAGTGCAAGGTGCAACATCCGAGCCCTCGGACCACACGAGCTGTTGTCTGGCGCCTGTTAACGAGCATTAACGCGCTGCGGTTTTGCCACTCCAAAATCTCAAGACTTGTAACAAGAGCTGGGGCTTCACCCAGCGCCACCGGTGTGAAGGGTTTCATGGAAACTTCTCTGGTTTCTGTGGATGCTGTCTCTGAAAGCCAAGCTTATCTCCCCTGAGCCACCCAGTCAGCCCCTAATTTGAATGATGGACGGGCGGCGAGGGCAGCAGCCGGGCTGTGCCAGCATCTCCAGCTTTCACAGCAAGGGTCGGTGACATCTCTCCCTGGGCTGGCGCGTGGGGGCTCCCCAGGCACCAGCAGCAATACCAGTAGAGCTGGTGGTTACCCCTCTTCCACTTTTTTTTTTTTTCATATTTTTCCCCCATTTTCACATGAAGCTGAGCCGCACAAATGTTTGATCCCCTGAGGTGCTGGACCGAGAAGGGGAGTTGGGCTCCGTCCTCCCAGGGAAATCTCCCGGTGGTGGGCACCACCTGGCTCCAACACTGAAACCGCCCGTGCCCGGACTGTCCGCAGCCCTGCCGGGACGTGGGGCACTGGGCAGGGACTGCCGGTGTCCGGGCAGGTGATGGGAGGGATGCTGAAGGACCCAATGGGCAGGGACACGGACCTGAGGACCATCCCCTCCGCTCCCCTTGGCAGCCCCCTGCCCCCGCCCTGGACACGGTCTCCCCGGTACGAGCTCCGAGTGGCGCCGGGTTTGGCTTCGCTGTTGCTCCCGAGGGCTGACGGTAACGGGAGGTGACGGGTGCCGGGGCGCGGAGGCGGCACAGCCCAGCGGAGCTGGGGCGAGCGCCCGTTCCTCGAGAGCCACAGCTCTGTGCTGCGAGCCATCACCCTCCGAAACACACACACACGCTGAAAAAAATAATTAGGCCACGCTCTAGCAACGTGTAACTTGTTTTGTTATAGATTAACTGCTGCAACACACCCCAGGCACTTCGCTGGACTGACCCTTTAACCTACTCTCCCCATGCTTTTGGTGGTTTTTTTTTAAGACAGAGGCACTACAGGTCATCATCTGGGCTTTATGGGGAGGTCACAGAGCACGGGGAGGTTTGTCCTGACGCTGTGCATTCCCGGGCAGGAGGCCGGGGGCAGCGGGGGCCACGTCCAAGGACCCCAGCCCCGGGGCGGGGGGACACAGCAAAGGCCAGGAGCCAAGACCCTTCCCCTCAGAGCCGAGCAGAGACGTGAGTGTCGACTGATTCATTCCTCCCCGAGCGTCTCCCGGTTCCCGGCGGGGGCTGCTGCAGCCCCTGCGGCCCCACTGACGGGGGGACCTCTCCTTTCTGGACAGGTTTCAGGTTTTGCTGGCCCCTCAGCCCGTCATCGTCTGCTGGGCCGGAGACACCTCCCGGGGCCGCGCTTGGCCCCGTTCCCGCTCCTCCCTCCCCGGGACGGGCTGTGACCCTCTTGGCAGCACAGCCCGGACCTGAGCGCTCCGGCTCCCAGCAGATTTCCCCGGCCTCGCTGAGTCTTTGCAAAAAAACCTGGTGATTTATTCTCGACAGCTCAGCTGGGCAGAGCAAAAAACATGTTGCTCTTTACGTCTATTCTTAATTTCAGTTGGATTTTTTTTTTATAACAGAGATTGCCAATAATAACCCAGCAGGAACAGCTCCCGGACCCATAACCACCCATTTTCTACCCTTTCCTGCAGCCGGTGCCAGCCCGGTCTCTGCTGACAAAGCAGAGGAGGATCAGCAACGGTGTCATCCGACCGTGCTCCCCCGGCCCCGGACAGTGACAGCGGGTGACACCCAGCCCTTTGCTGGCATTTGCAGGCACTGGGAGGTGACAGCTTCTCCCCCCCCAAATACCTGGTTATGGAAATACGTCCGGATGAAGCGCAAAACCAACACAGGCAGACGGGGCTTCCAGGGCAGTGCTTTGGGGCGGCGATTTTCCGGGAATACATTTATTCTGGAAATCAGAGGAGAGTTCCCAACCCTTCTGGTCCCCGGGGGGCACCTGCAGGACGGGGAGAGGCCTGATGGGATGGGCAGAGGAGCAGCTGGGAAAGTTTGACTCAGGTGGGGCTGGTTCATGTTAACGATTCCCTCGTTAGTGCTGGGTGTGGGGCTGGGAGAACTGCTGCTGCCCCGCATCCCTGCAGGCCGGGCACGGATAAACACACAGTTTGCCTTATGGAGAGCAGGAATAAATACATCTGAGTCTTAAAATGTGACCCTCCAGGTTATTCACTATGAAAATATATGCTCTAAAATAATCAAAGCTGTAAAAGTTAATTAACATCTTCTTGTGTCTCTGCCTCCTTGCAGAGCTCCGCAAGGTCTGTGGCCGTGAAGCACAGCCAGAAATGAGGTTATTCAGCTGAGGACCTGGGAACGGTGGAGACCAAGAGACATCCCAGGGCTGGGGAGAGGGAGGTGGATGGAGAAAGCAGGATTGTTGCCTGGGTGAGGCTGGCATCGCCCAAACTGGGCAGGGAAGGGCCAGCACCCAGCCTTGCTCCCGCTGGCTGGATGCCCACGGGACCAGGACACGATGCCCCTGTCCCTGGGCAAGGAAAAGCCACATCTCTTTGACCACTGAAGCTCGGGAGTCCTCTTGGCCACCAGCCCCTCTCCCCAGCAGCCCCGGCTCCCACTGCCCTCCCCGGGGGTGGCCATGGGGCTTGACCCCCGCGTTGGTGCTGCCCAGGGGTGGGAGAGGGGAGGGGGCTGACCCCACACCCACCGCTGGGGTGTCCGAGCCTCCCTCCCTGCGGGCCCTGGGCCACCCCTCCCCGCCCGGCGCTGGCCCACAGACCCAGCTGCAAACCCGGGCTGTGCAACAGCTAAACACTGGGAACTGGGCGGCCGCCAGGGACTTTGATCCCCAGCCATAAAAACCTCCTCCGCAAGCTGACTTCTCTTGCGAAATAACCCCGGGGGCTGAGCCCACGCGTGCGGCCCCGGGAGGGGGGGTCTGGCCGGTGGCATCGCCCGCAGCCCGTCCCACGGAGCTGTGGCGCTGGTGCCGGGCAAAGCTCATCACACCCAACGCCTGCCACGAATTTTTGGGTGGGGTTTTTTTTTCTGGGTTTTTTTCTTTCTCTTTTCTTTCCTGGGGGTGCCCAGCAGCCACAGATCACCCTGGCTTGGGGTGGGTGGTGCTGAGCTGTTGGGTGAGAGCCCCACACTGTGCTGGACGTGCAATATCGGCCCGGCCGGGTGTGAAAGGGCCAGAGGTGCCCTCTGCTGAAAAGCTCAATGAGCCATCAATGAATGATTTCTTTTTCCCATTTTTTTGTTACCTTTATTTTAACCAACACCATCCAGCCTGCTGGCGGAGTGGGGCCTTTAATGTTATTTAGAGACAAAGATGGGGAACAAGGAGTTTTTTTGTGAACACCAGATTGCAGCTTGATCAAATCAAGGCAAAATGGGATCTGCACAGACATGGATGTGTAAAAAGACAGCAGAAGAGCATCTGGGGCTTCTCATACCAAGGCATCTCCCACTGAGGCAAACACAAACCCTATCCCACAGTTTGAAACGCTGCCAGATCCTCACAGAAGGTGATGGCCCCCCCAGAGCCACAAACATCCCGGGGCTCCAGGCAGACACAGAAGGTGCAGGACAAAGGCTCCTGCCCTCATGGCCAGCCCTGCCCTGACCTGCTTGTATTTCTCCACTTTGTGGTTAAACTCTGATTTCCCCCGTTCTTGTTTGTCGCTTTTATTAGTGTTTCTGCTCCTTTATTTCTAACTGCAGCCTCGTCTCACACCCACAGACACACGTGTCAGCGAGACGCCTCTGCGCCGGGGGCTGATCATCCTGGTGCTGTGCCTCAACCTGCCACCACGTCCCCATCGCCCCCGGGGCTGAGGTGTTGGGGGCATGGGTGCCATAAAGCCTTTAACATCACTCCGGTGTCACCTAACCATGTCCCCAAGCACGGCAATAACTTGGGAGTGTTTTCCCACTCTTCCAAGCAACCTGAGTGCCTTCCAGCGCTCCCCTCCCTGTCTCCCCACAGCTGGATTCCAGATGTAGGTCACGCCTGGAGGTGTGACCCTCCAGGCACCCAGCTGGGTCCCCCTGCGTCTTGGAAGCTCCTGGTGCTGGCTGGGACCGAGCAAAACTCGGTGCATTGGTGCTGAGCAGTGGAGCCTGCACAGGGCTGGGGCTGTGGCAAGGTGGGGGCTCCCCCAGCGAGAGCACTGAACGTCCCTGAACCCCCGAGGTTCCCATGGATTGGGGTGAAATCAGGGTTTGTCTCCGCGTCAGCCCCCGGAGAGATGTCCCGGCCACCATCCCAGGAGGCAGGATGGCCACCGTGTCACCCCGATAGGGCCCTGGCACCCATCAGCTCCGCAGAGCTGGGCACCGACACTGCTCCCGGCCCTTTCTCTGGACAAGGGACATTTTTAAAAAAAAAAAAAACCAACCCCAAACAAACCAAAAAACCCCAAAACAAACAAATAAACAAAAATCCCAACCCCAAATGTTTTTAAGGAGAAACAGCGATTAGGAATACTGTAAGTGGTGGAGACAAAGCACCAAAAATAGCATCCAAAGTTTCCTCTGCGCTCTGTCCCTGCAGGCAGCCTGCACTATATTTGTCTTCACTTGCCATTTCTGCTGCAATCAATTTGCAGTTGCCGCTGGCGAGGAACCCATCTATTAAAAGCTCGACTGAGATCTGTGGTGAAGATGTCTGTAATAAAAAAATCTGGCCATTTGTTTAAAAAAATATAAAAATAATAGCATCCTTCTCTGCAGATCCTCCTGGCCCCAACAAAATCCACTCAAATCCTCACCGGCCGCGTTGTCCGGGCTCGGGAGCAGCCGTGGAACCCCCCGGCGCGGTTCCCTTCCACCTGGGGAGGGATTTGATCCGCGGCCGCTCTGAGCCCTGGAAGCACTTGGCGTTTGCTGCGTCGGGGCCTTATCTCTGCGATTTGCTGCAGGCCGCCCCGGGGAGGCAGATTCCTCCCGGGTCAATTGCTTTTATCATAAAAACACGTGTTTTCTATCATCCCTTTCATCCCGGGATGAAAGCGCAGATGGGAGTCAGGCGACTCCCCGCGCTGCCTTGGTGGGCCAGGCTGCCGGGTGCGCGGTCTCCCCCCAGGGAACAGAACAGGGAAGGCAAACGGGAGCCTGGAGCAGCCCCTGACCCTGCCTAAAAAATGGGGCGCCCCATGGGATGCCTAAAAAATAACCTCATGGGGGTCTCCAGAGGCAGCTCTGCCCCAAAGCATCACGGCGGGGGCTGCTGCCCACCCAGTTCCTGCCAGACCCCGGCTGTGGCCGCTGGAGCCCCCATGGGAGCCCCCGCAGCAGGGGGGACACAGAGGGAGGCAGGAGGGGACGGGTCATTCCGAGGAGCCGAAGGCAGCCGGGGTGGCCAAGCAAAACAGCGGCTGAGGGGGGATAAAATTGCTGCCTATAAATAGTGCCGGGAAGCAAGCATTAGGGAGGGAAAAAAGCTATTCAAGCTAAAGGACAATGTTGGCACAAAAGCAAATAGATATAATTAGCCATTAATAAATGAAGGCCAAAGATTAGAGAAAGTATCTAATATCAGAAAAGTGAGAGCTGGGAAGGCTTTCCAGGGGCGGGGTGGGGGAGAACTTGACCTGCGCTGGGAACAGGCTGCGGCTATTTTTCAAAAGCCATTAAGTTATGAGCTGTCAGACGCAGCCTGCTGTGTTTGCAGATGAGCCCTTTTTCTTTTTTTTTTTTTCTGTGTAAAAGGGAAGATTTGGCCGCTCTGTGACGTCAGGAGCTGCAGAGAGGCCTGGGAAGCTGCCCCAAGCACAGCCCCAGGGGTACAGCCCCGACCCCCACCCCTTCCACCCATCGACCCCGGCCCTTCCCCAGGGACCGAACTGCCCAAAGGGGCGCTTTAATCCCCAAAGCTTCCCTGCAGCGCCGGGAGGGGGTGGCAGGAGCTGGCCCCTTGCCACAGGCACGTCCCAGCCCGGGACACAGGGGCAGCCTTGCTGCCAGGGGAACTGCGGGACTGACTTTCCCTTGGACCCTCGCAGGGAGACGGGTGCTTTCTGGAAGACGTGTTTTAGCCAAGAAGACATTATTGGCTTAGTGTGAATTGTGCTGTAGGAGCAGGAGGGACGGAGAAAGCTGGCATCTCTCTGGCCTTGAAACCCTTTGACTCCACCGACTCCTGCAGCAGCATCTCCTGTTGTCCCTCGTGGGGCCGGCGGCACCTCGGATGGCAAATGCCATCTGCCCCATGCAGCCACGGGGACCCGTCCCGTCCCGCACTGAGCAGCTCCAGCCTCTGTCCGGGCTGGGGGCGAGACCGGGGGCTGCTGCTTCCCTGGGGACAGCCAGCGCCCGCGGCTGGGGCTGGGGTGCCGGCAGCGGCGAGCGCCTGTGTGTGTGTAGGGGTTTGGCGGTGACAGGGAGACGGTTCCTCCTCGGTTGCTATTTCCAGCGGATGAAGTCAGCGGCTGCAGCGCCTGAGCTCCGCGGAGGGTGAGTCAGTGCCGGCCCGGCCGAGGCACCGCCGCAGCCCCCGCTCCGCAGCCGCCCCAGGAGCCCCGCGACGGCCACGGCCTTGTCCCCCAC
The DNA here is from genome assembly GCA_033628505.1 of Tringa tobata. Taxonomy (NCBI): domain Eukaryota; kingdom Metazoa; phylum Chordata; class Aves; order Charadriiformes; family Scolopacidae; genus Tringa; species Tringa tobata. The sequence continues at coordinate 611,080 of JAHREE010000158.1, forward strand.
CCCTGCACAGGGGCTGAGCTCAGCGGGGTCCGGGCTCTGCAGCAGAGCGGTGCCGGGGCCCCCAGCCCCACCGTGGCGCCGCAGGGTGTCCCGTGGGCGCAGCCCCCCCAGCACCGGGGAGATGCTGTTCAGAGCCACCTTGGTGTCCGTCCCATGTTACTCTGGTCAAGGCCAGACAAAAGCTACTTCAGCCTCTGCATACAATCCTGCTTTTTCTCTCTAAGCACATTTACTAGAAAAGTGTCAACGACAAAGACTGTAAAAATGTACTTACAGATGGCACAGGGGTTCCCGGGAGCCAGGTTCTGTAGCCAGGCTGCGCAGCCCAGGGCAGGAGCTGCTGTGGGAATTCCTTCACCACCCTGTCCCTGCTGGAGAACCAAGCGATGAAAGAGGCAGAGAAGGTTCCAGCAAAGCCTCCTGCCTCCCCCCCTCCTGACTCGGGTAGAGGAAACTCTGCGAGTTGCCCAGCAAAGAGCCAGGCTTTGTAACAGCGAGAGCTGCACCACCCTGCCCCGCTCTCTGGGCACCCACCTCCTGCCCCTCAGTGTGGGTCACTGCTTCCCACATCTTTCTGGGAAGAGCTCGTGTCACCGTGTCCCTGTGGGAGCACCGACAGACCAGCCTGGGCCCAGGTGAATAGAGGACAAAGAGCTTCACCCCTGCTTGGAGCAAAACTGAAAGGGTTATGCTCAGCCCTTCCTCGAAGCCAGGAAATTGCTCTTTCTTTCTGTGCCTGGTGTCAGGGTGGGAATTGCTCCCTCCCGGCCACAGCGAGCGCTGCCCAAGGGCTGGAGCAGAAAGGGACAGCGGGCAGCTCCCTCCACCACGCGCCCTTATATCACTCTGCAACAAGGAATCCTGCTGACACCGGAGTCCTTGGCACACCTCCGTTGCCCTCCTTGCAATCAAAAGCCCCTTTCTTCCATAATAATCTCCATCTTAATCTAGTACAAAAAAGCATTTTACTCTCACAGATTTCATTAAGTTGCCTGTTCCAGCTCTAGCACTTCTGTGAATGTGACGGCTCAAAACCGGGCTGTAGGTAGAGGGGATCAATAACAATTTATCAGGAAAGGGCCAGCCCAGGAGAAGGAACAGGTTTCAGCAAGACACGAGAAACTCAGCTTGAGGAAAGTACCATCGTACCCCCTGTTCCGAGAATCAAACACGTGTTACTTCAGACCGATACACTGCAAAGTGCTGCAAAACAACCCCCCCATTATTCTTTCAGAGTAGTTTGAACTTCCTATGATTTAACAGAGATGTAATCACATCCGCAGAGATCCCAGAGTTCCTTATAAGCATCTTAAAAAGCAGGAATGAATCATTTCCTTGTACGACAATCAACTGTGCAATGCCACGATCTTGGAAATGACACTTGAACAGCCAAAGCAAGCACTCAAAAGGAAAATAAAAGCATTTAATGCAAAACATTTTACCAAAAGTTTTTACAGCAATTTCATATAAATGGAATCTTCTCTTAAAACACGGAACCACCAATATAAATGTCTTGTTACAAAGCTGATTACAAAACTATCTCCTCAGCCACGCAGAGAGGTAGGGATGGTACTTCTGTTATCTGGAAACACCTAAGATGAGCCGAAAAGCAATGGGTCAGGATCTAGCCTGCTTCAGCCAAGGGATGGTAACACACACGCACGTCCTTGGATTAAAACATTAAAACTTCACAGGCTGAGCCAGCTCCACCCCGTAAGGCCTTTACTAAGCTTCCTAATAATTTGTGGCTGGGCAACGGAAATACCTGAGATGCCTCTCAGCTGCATTACATGGTTTTCCCCAACACTGGGGGGACTGATGCTGGGGCAGACCACAACACGTGTTCCCCTGCGAGGAGCAGGCTTTAGGGATGGTTAAAAAAAAACAAACAGAAAAACCCCAAGTTGGTTTGATTCCTGCTCAGTTGCTGCAGGCTGCGGCTCCTGGGACCTGAGGGAGGTTTGAACTGGCGTGTCCTGGCCCTGCTGGTTGCCCAGTGGCTTGGGGAAGGGCAGCCACCGGGAGGAACAAGCGGTGTGGCCACCCCAGGCTCCCCGTCCAGATTCACTGCTGTCAGAGGCGGAAACGGGTCCAGAGAGGCCACATTTTGGAGCGAGCAGGCTCCGAGGAGACTGAGAGCAGCCAGTGCAGCCAGGAGCAGGCACAGGGAGCAGGAGACAGACCGGGTCCTTGCTGAGAAGCAGCGAAGGCAGCGGGAAGGGCAGGGGTGGCTGGAGCCCTCTGCTCCCCTCGGCCGAGCTCCAGCAGCACGGCCTCCCCTGCACATTCACTCAATTGTCATTTGGCAGACGGGGCTGGTCTGGAAACTATTACCTGTAAAAGCAGCTCTTTCTCCAGCACAGCCGCTCACTGCCGTGGCCCTGCACGGCGGGCTCTGCCTGCTCTGCTGCCAGCCGGGAGAGAAAGGCTCCGGCTCATCCCCACGGAGCCGGGACCCCGCTCCCCGCTCAGCCAACAACAACAAAAGGCCTTCAAAGAAGATGCTGGGGGGGGAAGGCAGCCCTCTAGAAAACAAAGCCACATTAACCAGCCTTAACAAAGCAACAGTTTTCTTCCCCAGGGGGAGGGCAGGCTGGTGCCTTCCCTCCCCAGGACAGACTGTCTTTCGGGTTCTCGGGGGACACGTGGGCGGCCGCCTGCTCCGTCGCTCCAGGGCTGGGCTCCCCGTGCTGCTACCAGGAGCTGAAGTCCCCAAAGCCCGAGCTCTTCTTCTCCTTCTTCGCAGCCGTGCTGGTCGAGGGCCCGTCGTCCTCCACGCTGCGCTTCCTGGGGACAAAATGAAAACAGCTCTCAGGGACTATTTACTGTTCGGGGGGAGCTGGGGGCTTTTCCTCTCCCGTGGAAGGAGAGGAGCCCATCCCTTGTCAACCAGAGGGGAGCACAAGCTCTGTGCCAGCCCAGGGGACACGGAGTGGGGACAGGGCCTTTGGCAGAGCCCAGCAGAGGGAGAGTGTGTCAGTGTGTGGGGATGGTTCGGGTCAGGCTCTGGATACTTCCAGGAAAGTGTTGAACACCCAACGAGTTCTCCAGGCCAGAGCTGAAGATTTAACAGCTGTACTTTTTTAGCTCAGTCATGATGAAAACGTGAGCCACAGGTTCTCTCCCCACCTTCCCACCTGCGTTTGTGGCAGCAAAAGGATTTATGGGGAATTTGGTGTAAAGCAGCCGGGTGAGTTTTTCAAATCCTTTTCTGCTTCTTGAGCACAGCCTGTTGCAGTCCCTGCTGCTGTTCTCAGTCTCTCTCAAATAGAGTGTGCAACCCCACTAAGTCACTCCTGTACCTGCCAATGGGCTGCTACGGACCAGACCTCCAGTGGAAGGCAGGCTGCCATGAGGGAAGCACCAGGGAAGGAAAGTCCCTTCTATATTGCCCCTTTCCACAGAGCTGCAAGCTCTGCCCGGGTTTCCTCTGTAAATACAGTGAAGAATGGCAGCAATTTTAAGCTGAAATGCTCAAGGGACACACCAAGTTGACCTACATGGGCTAACATTTTTTGTTCTCAAAGTTATGCAAATGCCCGTAAGTCACGCAGGCACACACGAGCTGATTCAACAGCTGTCCAGATCTGTGTGTATGCATAAATACACACCTTTACATAGCAGACAGACAACAGCATTTTTGCAAACGCTTTTAGAGAAGTCTGCAAAAAAAACAAGTGGAAGGCATTTATTTTAATTTATCCAAAACGCATGCAAAGCTGGCACTTGGGTGGGATTCTCTACTGTCCTCAGGAAAGCAAGCGATGCTGCCCGTCCCAAGGGGCGTACAAAGGTGTCTGGGAGAAGAGGCTTCAGGACGAGCCTGTACAACCAGCCAGGCTCCCCGCAGCTACTCGCCAGACGCCCGGTGCTCCCACGGCGAGCCTGGGAACCTGCTCCCCGGCCCGGCCCTGGCAGTTGTGCTGGTACGACCGTTTGTGTGGCTGAACAGGGAACCAGAGAGCAGAGTGACAGGGGTTTAGGGCAGCGACTTTGTGTAGGGGAGAAACTGCTAAAAGCAAAACATCTGTGGGACCCTGGCCTTCAGAAATAGCTGCAGAAGAGGAAGAGAATACAAGATGGTGTAGGAAGTGGCACAGTACAGTTCCTCAAGGACTTCTGAGTTGTGAAAATGCATCTACAGCTCTGAAGGCAGCACACGCTGTTAAAGACCAACTCGGTCGCGTTCAGTGCTAAAGGAAAAGCTCAGTTAACTTGTAATCTTGAAAAACAACAGCAGCAGAGAGAACTCTTGACTGTTGGGACCACACGAGTGTGTCTTTGCAAGCCTGTTGGCATGCACTGAACACCTGGGCAATGGCCCTGGGCAGGGTCAGCCTCCAGCAGGAAAGGCAACTACAACACTCAACAAAGATGAGACGGGCAGGGAACTCACGCTGCGGCCATGTTAATGTATTTTCCAATCCCCTGCCGGTAAGTTTTAGGAGCCTGGACCTCTTTCTTTGGTGGGACCACCTCAGCTTTTGTTTTTGCTGCTTCTTCTTCTAGCCGGACCTTCTCTCTTTCTGCAGCAACCTGTGGGAGCAGAGAGTGCAGTCTGTCACCAGAGGTAGTCCAGGGTAAGGAGAAACTGTCTACAGTTCTTGGAAGCTCTGAAGCACTCTAGAGCAGCAATCAGCATCTGTGATTACAGGGCAGGCTCCAGGGCCACTACAAACAGGCTGTGAGCAGCCATTATAACACAACTCTCTTCTCACCTGCTGCTGCCCACAGCTGCCGTGGGCATTGGGAAGGAGCCCATCGCAAGCCTGATGGACTGACTGGGAGCGGTGCCAGGCTCGGCTACGAACCTCTCTGCTGAAAGGGCAGTGATGGCCCTGGCACACGAGGCAGTGCTGAACAGCAGCTGCTTAATCTCAGCTCACAACCATACGGGCTGGGGGCTGCCCGTGTTCAAAGAAAAAGCATTAAGTTACAGACTTCTCTAAAGAAGAGCTTTGGCCTTTCAAAAAAACCAACCAATCAACCAACCATCCTCACCTGGGCATCTGCCTCTTCGTACGGATCAACAAAGACAGTTGTTGTCTCAATTCGTATTTCCTCCTGGGAGCAGAACAGAAGAGCAAATCAATCTGTGGATTAGGCTGTGTCACCTCCCCAGGCTCGGCTCTGGGAGCAGCGGGCAAGCTGCGGTGCCACACGAGGCCACACATGTTCCCCCCATCCCACACAGTCCCCGGGGCTTCACATGTACCTTGGGGCGGTCTGTTTTTGGGTCACTTTCCACATTCTCCATCGCAGTCAGAGTCTCAAAGCCACCAACCACCCTAAAAGAGGAAGGACACGATTTCCAGATGTCACAACAGGCTCAGAATACTCCTGCACTCTTACATCTAATACATCTAATCTATGCCCATTACTGTAGCAGATTTTTAAACCATTGTGTCCTGGGGAAGGGGAACCAGCAACTGTATTTGGAAGACCCAAGGTAATGTCATTCAATGTGGAAGGTAAGAATTTTTTCTCAAGTCTGGGATTTGACTTTAAAATTAAACAGAACATGGAAAAGTCCAACACTCGGAGGCAAAGCCAAGCCATCTGCCCAAGAGCCCAGCAGCCAGGTGGGGACTGGGCTCTGTGGGCAGCTGACTGCACAAGAAGACAGAAATCCATTTCAGAATGGGTTCGCTAGTGCTACATCCATCTATTTGGACCTCATTTGTTACTCCTATGAGCTTTAAAAAAACCCAACCTACAGACTTGGTCAACAAAGCAAATGTTTTCATTAACTTCTGCTATTTTTGCACCTGAGGGCGGTGAGCTCAGCAGGGCCTGGGAGAGCAGCAGAGCACCCAGTCACAGCCACGGGACAACACCGGGACACTGCTCACCACGGTTTCTATCTAGGAGGAGATCAGATCCCTGGCCTCTCACTTTTCAGGTCAACATATCCAAATACTTGCTGCAAAACGTTGAAGAAAGGCTGAAGACTTTCTGGACCGCTGCACGTTCATTTCCCAAAAAAAGTGTGTAACAATGGGAAAGTTCCAGAAAAGGATATTTAGAAAGGATAAATGGGGTGACCCAGATAATTATAAGCCTGTCGTCCTGGCATCTATCCCAGCAAAATAATGCAAGAGCGGAGACAGGACATGATTAAGAAAGGAAATAAGTAACGACAATCAACAAGGTTTTGTGGAAAACAGAGTCTGTCAAACAACCGTCTATCTTTGAGACGACAGATGTGGTTCACAGGGATAACAGTGGCCACGGAACAGACTTCTGGAAGGCAGCTGATATTTTGATCGAGAAACCAGAACAATATGAAGGGAACACAGCACACATTAAATAAAAAATTGGCTGACAGGTGTCAAAATCTAATTTTAAATAGAAACCACTGAGTCAGTATGTTTCCAGAGGCATCCTGCTGGGATCAGATCTCGGTCCCAGGGTATTTAACACTTTTATCCACATCATCATCCCCAATTAAATTTGAAAACAGCTATACTTAGAAGAGCCGTAAATAAAGCTGAAGACAGGCCGCTGATGCCGAGCGATCCAGATCCCTTGGAGAAGCCGGCTGTGGCTGGACAACATCTGCTCTAACGCAGCCAAGCCACATGGCCAGGAACCAAAAATACAGCCCACATTAATGGCTGTGGGACAACGCGAAGCAGCCGTAATTCTCCAAAACGCTGTTCCTGGAGGCGGAGGAGCCTGGGGCCGGCAGCTTGGCAGGACCCGGCCGTCGAGGAGCCCAGGGCTGAAGAGCCATGAGCCTTGCTGGGGTGGCAACTGCTTTGAAACCCGATTGCTGGGATTACTGGGGCTCCGGTACTAGCACAGATGGGCTGTTCAGGGCTGGGCAGGGGAAACGGAGGAAAATCAAATTAAATGAAACTGGTGAGGAAAAAAAAAAATCGAACTAGTGGAATATATAGAGTGTTTTATCACCTAACTCTGCTTTTGTATCAGAGAAATGAGCAGTACCTCACCCAAAAGACACATCACATTCGCAGGTATCTGACACAGTTACCGCCACTGCGGTACCTCACTCTGGCAGGCGTCTCGCGGCCAGGCAGCCCCCCTGGGCAGGCCGCTGCCCATCACCAGCCATGGGCTCAGCTGCTCCCACAGAGAAACACACCTTCTGCTGCCCCTCCACGACACCCACGCGCCTGAGGAGCTCCTCCACCAGCCACGGTAGCCAAAGGGAACCAGCCGACCCCGTGGTAAAACGGGCAAACGGGTCCCTCTCCTTCGCCCCCCCCTGCCCAGCGCAGCCCCGGGTGCTGGCCCACAGGGCTGGGATGGGCCCTGGATGCCACCCAGAAGACAGAGCCCATCACAGAAGATAAAGCTACGTGAGGGAGCGAGGACACTGCCCAGCACGTCCCTGAGCAGGGCTGTCCCCGCTGACACTGCGTCGCCGCTCCAGACCCCCTGCTCCTTCCCCCCTCCGCTCCCCAAGGGCCGTGCATTCCGTAATCAGGCTGGGACGTTTAAGAGCAATTAAAAACCACGATCGCAGGCTAGAACAGCCTCATTCCTTCGCAACTGGAGGCAGCGCACTGGGGGAAGGGCTGGAAGACCCTGCATGAACTTTGGAAAGTTCATAACAAAAACTCAATTTAAAAATCCTCCTCCAGGCCAATATCAGATTCACTTCTAATACTGATGATTAACACACAGCCTAACGTATATTCACTGTATTTTAATTGCCCCTAAAGGAAACTTCTGATTTAATATTGGAGGATTTTCTAGCCAACAGCTCCATTCATTATCTGCCCGTGTGTTTTCATTTAATTAGGTTCTGATAATTTCAAATGGCCAGATGAGCTACACACTGGCATCTCAGCTGAGTAATCCCCTAGCCCGTAGCTAGACCTCCCACAATATTAGCCCTAATGCATGTGGAGATGCTCATGAATCTTCAGTTGCTATGCTAATTAAACTTTATTGGGAATACTTTGTCACTTGTACATTTTAAAAGGCTATGATAAATATGGCATTCACAGGTCATCAGTAAATGACCTAAATAGTCTATTTTGACATTGTAGTTATGCCTGCAGAGCATGTCATCCTCCTTTCTTCTTAGCTTCTTGTCTCTAAAATAGAAAGTTGCTCTGGTTTAGACCCCTGCATTCTCTAACATTTTGCACAGGGTATCTCTATGCATATTCCAGCACCAGCACAGTGAACTCTCTATGCAGGTCTATGTCTTTAGACACTGCCATAATGCCAATAAAAAACTGTAATTAATTTGAATACACACCATCAGGTCAGAGAAGAGAGCTCTGACCAGAAGAACTGGAAATAATTTGCAAGCAATTTTTGTTCATGGAGCACCTGGGAGCTTTGTCACGGATCAGGCCCAGCTGAGGCTCATGTTGCATCAGTAAAAATTAAAATCCAGAAAGGACAAGATCTGATTGCAAGCATCACCCATTCAGTGAAAAATGACCTACACACTAATCAGGGCAGTTGTGGCTGGATGCAAAAAATTGGAATATTCCAACTTCAGGTCTCAAACCATGAAGGATTTTGTAAACTTTCCTGGGATTTGTCCAAGCAGAGAGACAATGTAGGTGCAGGCTCTCAAAACATTACATGTTGTTATTGTCAAATCTCCTCATGCTACATCATGGCACTAAAATGAGTGTGATGGGATATAACGTGTCTGAGCCCATGCACTGGCACCCGCTGCAGCAACCGCTGCTCACAGAGGAGGGAACTGGCACGCCAGGGTGGTTTGGGGGTTCTCTGCCTGTCCCACAACACACAGGCTGGGTGTGAGAAGAAAAGTTCAGAGATGTCTTGCCAAGAAAAAAGCACGTACAGGTTACACGTGGAAAAGGCCATCAGATCAGTACATGAAAGCATAAAAAAAAATCTCTGAAGAGAGAGTCACTACTTCATATTATTCTAATATCCACTAACTGCACAAAAAGAGATAAAACCTGTCCTGTGAATAAATCTGAGCCTCAGCATAAGGAACTCTGTGCAGCATTTTCACAGAATCACAGAAGGATATGGGGTTGGAAGGGACCCTTGGAGACCATCTAGTCCAACCCCCATGTCATTCTAATTTTCATTAAAATGAAATGCAAGCTCCAGGAGCTCAGACTCACACCCCTTCACACCCCTCATGCAGCACATGTGTTACACCGATGGGTCTCGCCGCGTCAGCCTTTCTCACTCGGCATCACTGGTGCGGGGTCGGGAGCTCGGCAGAGACAGGAAGGGAGAAGGGCAGAAACACCATTTCTTCCTCTATTCCTTTTATAAGGAGCCCCACACGCTTTGTCCCAAACTGACCAGGTGAGCCTTCAGCAGACGCTGAGGTGACACCCTGCAGCACGGAGGGTGACACCGCTTGGGTGAGAACCACCAGCAAAGCCCAGGGTTTGCTGGGTTCTTCCCGTCGAGGCTGAACAGAGAAACGATGATCTCAACTACGGATTTAGCTCAGCAGCCCTGAGACAGCTTGTTGTATTTTTAGAGGAGCTTGATAAATGTTGCATTACACTTAAGCACGGATGACAAGGTAGGTACATTTAGGTTTTTTCTGTTACCAGAGTAATGAAAACAAATACGTGCCCTTACTTGTGCAATTCTGTTTTCTTGAAAACTCAGCTGAGGCAGCACTGGAAATCTTTGCATTTCAAATTTTGAGATGTTATTTAAAATCTCCCTTCCTGTGAAGGCTCCTTTATGCAAACTAGTAACCCTGCCTCACAACCACTGCCAGTGTCTGCACGAAACATGAGTGAAGTATCTGGAGCAAACTCTCTCCTTTTGCAATAAGGCAGTGACAGTCCCACTGCTCCCAAAGGAAACTGCAGCTCCAAGCAGCCTCACAGACGTTCACACATGGACTTCCTATTTCTCATATTTTTATTTAGAAGAACTATAGGAATTAAGCCTTATGCAATGCTGGGGATGGCAGCGGTCCAAGACGACAGAGTTTCCTGGTCAGAAGACGATACAAGAACAATGTCTGAACTTCTTAAAAAAAATGCTTTAAACTAGAAACCAGAAAGAAGCATTGTTGCTTTGTAAACACATTCTGCCCTCAAGGTTATTTTTATAAAAAGGAGTACATACATTTATATACACACACAGAGAGAACAATATATACATGCACAAACACGTATGCTCAGGACAAAATGTTTTCTACGGATACACCTCATCTGAAACAGAGCAACTCAGACTCGCCAGAAAAATAACAGCCGAAGTCTCTCTTAAGGGCTTAATCCAGCCAGTGAGACACGGAATGGAGGGTGCTGGAAAAACAAAGCAACTTGGAAAAAAAGCATTTTGAAACCAGACTCAACAGATGAACCTGGCTAAGGACCTCCCTGCTCCGGCACCAGTTCCTCTGTGGAGATGACACGGCTCTTCTGGAAAGGCCACCAGCCCTTGCACAGCTCCTGCTCCATCTTCCCACCTCGCCCCTCACTGCTCTCTGCGGGATGGGGAGCGGGCTCCAGGGCAAAACCAGCTCAGGCTCCTACAGTGACAAAACCAGCTCTTCTGCTGCTGACACACCATTTCTCCACCCTTCACATGTACTACAGCAGAAGAGCAACAGGAACAGGATTTTCCCAGCTTAGAAACCACTGGGGTTCATGCATTCGCATCACACAGGGAACGTTACAGTGGGAACAGACGCTGCGCATTATTGAACCGTACCCGGACAGCGGAATCATGCCCTGTAGCTGCTCTATGTAGCTCATCGCTTTAGAGGAGAAGAGTTACTCTCTTTGCCCCACTCTGTGGAACTGCAGTAGAAAGCACTAAACAGGCCAAGGCATATTTAATACAGAAAGAAAACCCTCTTTCACAACAGCATCTGGCAAGGGGAAGAGGGAAGAAAAGAGAAGACTAAGCTGAGAGCATGTCAGCTACTGAATGACGCCTCCAATTTGAGCAAGGCTGAGGTTTCCCAAACCACCTTGTTCATTATTTCTGGGAAGAAGAGAACTGGAAGAATGAGCGGCAGAAACCTCGAGACAGTAAGAAGATCTGCGTAAGCAGATATGTGCAGCCACCTAGAGAGGGGAAAACTGACCTCCATATACTCAGCTCGTCTGTTGCCACATCCTTTTCTCAGTTCTTGACCAACACAAGTGATACTCTAATATAAACACACAGAACTGCTGCCCAGATCATTTCCAGCTTTGCCACTCTGACCACAACACTCTTCCTTCCACTCCCTCTATTGCTTTTCTTTTTATCACATCACATCACATCACATGCCTGCAACCTGCCCTCGCCTTCCAGCCCACCACACTGTGCTTATCCCAGATCTCACCGAGAGCACTTCTCCCCTTTGGCTGATCACCATAGCTTGGTCACCTTCCACTATTATCTTAAACATGCACTTTTACATGTGTCCATTTAGTTCTGGAACAGGCTCCCCCAAAGCCACTTCATTTCTCCCTGGGGCTTTCTTTTTCCTTGGTTCTGAAGAAAGCGCAAACTGTTGGTGGAAGACGGGCTTAGAGGGGTCACTACTGTGACTTCCCTGGATCTATATGGAGTCTCTTTTCTACTTACACAGCTCCCTGGGACAGAGATTATGTTTCTATTTCTGCTTAGAAAGGGCAAATGTACCAGGTCCCTGACCCACAGGCGCTGTGAACCACTGGAGTAATAGAAAACATCATAACACCACAGATGGGATGTACTTGCATCTGAATTTCCCAAAGCAGCCTGACAGGAGCGTGGGCCTGTGCTGGTGCTCTGGTGGTGACATCCCGCAGCTCACGCAGCGGCTGGACTCCTGGTGACAGCGTGGACACCAGGGAGCCCTCGCACACACCTCCCCACGCAGCCGTCCTCTGCACGGGCTTCTCACCCGCTCTGCGTGGAGCAAGTGAATGTTGGCTGGTTTACGTTATTTGAGTTTCCAAATTAAATCTCTTACCAGTCAGCTAGAAGCCAACAAAAGCCACCAGTTAGTTTTGACATGAGTTACAGCATTCTCTAAGTCAGGAGAAATTGTAATTACCAGAAATGGTAATTACTAATTTAATCTCGGCAGCTCTGCTGGAGGAGGAAATCCATGCAGCCTGCAACACACCTCCAAGGGAAGGATTCCTCTCTCACTCTCTGCCTTTGTTTTGGCTCCCCATCCATGCCAAGTGATCTCCTTTATTTTCAGTAACATCCGTCCCCACCATCGCCAGGCTGGGCAGCACATTCACAGGCTGCCCTCCCTCTCCTCAGCCGCAGCCTTCCCCAGAGACCTGAAAACTCCAGCGCACTGAGACACGCATCACCTCTGCAGCTGCGCTGTTTTCCAAACAGCCTTAACAGCCAAACATCCAACTCTCCATAGCTGCTGCTATGCAAAAATTGTGTTTCAGACCAGTGGGGACATGAATAAGATGCAGCTCTCCAGGGAAGGAACTTTGCAATGTTCCATCCCACACAGGACCAAAAAAGAATAAAGGGGTAGGGAATGGTTGCTCTTTCTGCAAAATGGAGAGCTCCATTTTGCTCTCCAAAGTATGGAAATGCTGCTGAAAAGTTCTATACAAATTGCAAACAGGTGAAATTCTGCTCTCAAAGACACGTATGTGACACTCACTACCATGAACCAGAACCACACAGAAATAGCTGAGGGTACATCTGAGATCAGAGTATTAGGTTTGAATATTAACTAAGTAATCCTCAAATCTATATGAAAGTCACAACAGGCCAGTGAGCATCCAGTTAAGACAATCCAATTTAACATTCATGGAAACAAAGAATTCTTGTTTCATGGGTTCGTTCTATTCTCAAACCCAGATATTATTTCTAGATATACTTCCCAGATGTTATTGTACCATACAGCCTAAGATCAGATACAGTCAGCAAACCCAGGAAACACCCATGATCTAACATGGAGAACTCAGGCTGGAGTTTCACCAGAGGTACAACCTCTTCAATCTTTTGGCTTTTATGGCTTTTAAAAACAAATGCAGGTAAAAACACCTGCCTTTTATATTAAATTTGTAGGTAAACTTCATTATTTAATGTGTACATAAATCTATTCCAGCATCTTTTTACATTTTTCGAATTAATCTTCATTTACATGCAAGAAAGTCCAGGGTAAAGTTCACCTGTGCTGTGTTCAGATGAAGACACCACCCCATTTTCATGCTGGGAGCCAAACACGATTCTAAAGCATTGTCAGCTGAGTTCTCCTAACCCAAATACTGTTTGGTGAGGTGGCAAGTTCAGGCTAACAGCATTACCCTATGGGATTTAATGGGATTTTTGCAAGGAGGACTCAAATTGTAGCTTAAGTGAAATACTCCTAAAATACAGGTAATGTAACTCCTCCAAGAATCTACTCGCTCTCAACTTTCCATATTAGAATTTGCTTTACTAATTTGCTTCCACCAAATGAAAAGGGAACTTTAAATTTTTTTAGGACAGACCTTAGAAAAGAAAAAGAAATATATTTCAAAGGGTTCAATTATTGCAGAATGAGCATCAGAACTAAAGTAATTGTTTAAAACGAAGGCAGCTTCTGCCTCAAGAACTCACAGGCAAAGAACACGGATTAAATATATCACTTTCACAGTATAGCACTATTGCATGACATCCAGTCGAAGCAAACAGCACATGTAACATTCCCCTCCCTGCCCCGAGCACGGAGGCAGCTGTGAGGACAGGCACCCGTGACTGGGTAAATACCTGGCACCCGCAGCGGAGGAAGCCAAGAACACACTGTAACGTAAGGATTTTGTATTATCTTCTCTGATAAATACCTTGATCTTTATCATGCGAAGGCTTGACTGGCAAAGACTTTTGGAATGAACTTCTTTATAAAGAGTGAAGTTGCTGTCTTGGCACTGGCAATATCTTTGCATATACACACACAAACATGTATGTTCTGTATGTGTACACACACAAACATACAGATTTTATACTGATCATAACTGTCAGGAATAAAAGAAAAGGAGAATAGAATAAAAAAGAACAAAAGGGGCCAAAAGACCTAATCTATGCAGAAGCTCTATGTTCTATGCCATGATGAACAGCAGCCCTGCCATAACTAATTTCCTGGCTGACAGCTCGGAAGAAGATGAAAGCAGCACTGAAGAGGTAATCTCTCATGTCCCAGCAATTAGCATGCACAAATATTAACAGGGTTGGTTACAGGACGATGATTACTGTGCTCATGACTCCCTGGAGGGCCACCCACAGAAGGGAAGTAAGGCAACCAACAGTGATGGAAGGAGGAAAAAAGGCAGAGTCCGATGACTGGCACCGATGCGACATTGGCCACCTACTCGTGATGAGGAGAACCAGCTTGTGAGCTGGGAGTTTCCTCCAGTTCCACGTCAAGAGTCAGTGGATGCTTCAGACACACAGGAGAGCGTGTCTGCTATACTGCTGCCATAATATCCTTCACTTACCTTCCAAAAACTGTATGCTTCCTGTCCAGATATGCACAAGAGCGGAATGTGATGAAGCTGGAAGGAATAAAGACATAACAGTTTAGCACATTATCTCATGGACACTCAGCAACAGCCTGAGAGAAGAGAAGCCCTTCCCTCTCCAGCTCCTCTCTGGCCAGACACCCTTTAACTCCTCCGTGTTGTGGATTCTGTCTTGGATTTTTGGCGTTCTGGCTTCTCATTTTCACACCTCACTAACCCCCCTGACCAGTGCTCCGAGCACGGCGACCTGCACAGATCCAGAATGAACCTGGGCATCTGCCCCTTGGCCAGGCAGGGACTGGGAAGCTCCAGCAGGATGGAGAGGTGCCCCCTGCTCGAGAAGTACATTTCTTGTGCATGACGGGGAGCTTGTGTCCCACGAATACAGCTCTGTGACACTGTGGGCTCTGCCAGTGCAACTTCTGTCTTTTAGGATATTTACTTTTTGCATTTTTCTTCCAGTAAATTGGCCTGACGGCGATCCACTTCTCCTGTGGACACAGCAAATTTGTTCTTTGGATACAAACGTCGCAGAAGAATACTTCAAAGAGTCAAACGTACCAAAAACCTGTGAAACTTGGATTTTTAGTTTTTAATTAACTGGACTTTTAATTTTGGGGGTTGTATTTTTAAATTTAAACATGGAAACCAAAGCACCAAATCCAAAGCAACCATTGCTACTAGAACTTTTCTCTAAAGCTTAAAGCTTCTTTGGCAGACTTGGGCGCCGGCAGATGAGACAGAGGTTTCCACGCTGTGGTCTGCAGGCCACGATGGCCCGTTTTGGCTGGACATGCAGTGCTGGCTCCCCTCCCCGTCTCCATCTGCTACTCTACATTAGAGACAGCTAAAAATATACAGGCATTCCAAAAGCACTTTTCCATATAAGCAACTGCCTCAGGAAGTTATATGGTTGCAGATAGGAGGGGCTGCAATCTGCCAGGCAAGCTATTAAGACGCAGCCAGCCCCAGGAAAGCTTCGGGAGGCTGTGCAGAATGTGAACTCCTACACAGGGCAACCACTGTGATTTAGCCCCGTGCACGGGTCCTTCGCACCACATTATTCCCAGATATCCCATACTTCAGATTATCAAGTGGTCAGTTATATAGCATTGCAATAAAAAACATCTGAGCAGTGGCAAATATACAAAGAAAGCTTCTCACCCATCACCGCAGTCAAAATAAAATTAAGGACAATGGAACTAATGTAACTCAGGATGAGCCCAGAGAAGCCTGGAGCATTTCTCCAGCATTCTTCATGCGGGGGACACAGCTTACTCCGCGCTGCAGTGACAGCTATTCACCCAGTTCCTCAGGTCACAGCAGCTGCCAGAAGTGTCTAAACGCTGCTTGGGAAGCTTTATAAATACGGGCAGCTGGAGTCTCTCAGGGACTTCACATATAAAGGAATTTCATATTTCATTTGCAAATTTTAGGGAAACATACAGTCACATTTGCAGCAGCAGATGATGTGACTCACTATGGCACATCACTCATGAACTGTCTATAACCTCTGTTTCTAGAATCCCTTTTTATTTTTAAAAAAAGTGGCTCTGCTCTCCCCTGATTTAGCACCTGAGCGCTGGCAATAACATTCAGATCCAAAATAAGCCCTACAGCAACTCGATCCTGCAAACTGCCCAGCGTGTGCTTGGCCTGCAGGATGTGAGTGAGCCTATTAAAGGCTCTGAGACGAGCACTTGTGTTTAATTAAAGCCGGCCACACTACTGCATAGTTCACAAGCCATAGTAATACTTAGCATCATGACGACCAACACCAGGAACCCCCTCCCTGCCCCCCTCCCTGGTCCTAACACGCACTGCTGTGTGCGCACACACACATAAACAAGGTTATTACTTCTTCAATATCTTTAATTCCTTTTGTTCGTCCTGCTTCTTCATTCATTTTTCAATCACTTAGTCTTCATTCTGCTTTTGTACATGGAAACCCATGTCATTCTCAGCCCCAGACCCTGCACTCTGCCATGTCTGGGTTCTGCACATTTCAGCAGAGCAGAACTGCTCTCATTGATTTCAAATCAGTTGAGTGAAAAGCAGCACCATTCCCGTGGAGTATAACGTTTCATTTCATTGAGCCCTTTCAAAAAGTTCAATGCGGGACTAAATTTGCAGAGTGGAGAGGTATGATGATCTTTCCGTGGGGCAACACTGACAAAAATGAACCAAGCCTTAAATCATAAAACCTGAAAAGTCAAATTAATGATGATATTATAAACCTACAGGTTCTTGCCGTGCCTCACTTTGCTCTTCGATTGGGTCAGAGCAGCTGTAGCCACCCCCATTTCAATACACAGCACTCGACAGCATCTTTCACTTGACTGACCTTTAAAGAGTAGCTCGTAAAATGTCATTTGTTTTCTTAACAGAATAAGACACAATGTCTGGAGGGAAAGAATAAAACACAAAAAGCAAGTGACTACTTACAACTGTGATTTGTTTGTGTTGGGTCCCGAATTGGCCATACTGAGAACACCACGCCCTGTGTGGGACAAATTGGGCTTAAATTCGTCTTTGAAAGGTTTTCCCCAGTAAGATTCTCCTCCTTAAAAGAGAAGAGAGAAGAAATGTTTATTTTCATTAGTTCCCACTGCATTTTATAACAGGCACTGACATTAAATGTAAGGTTTCTGGCACTTGTGATCACTACGTGCATAATATATTCTTACCTCATCCCTATCCCGAGGCTGGGACCTGAGCATGCCCTTGACACAGCATGTCTGTGACCGGCAACACAATTTGTGCCCCCACACTATTAACTGCGACAGACCAGGCTGTTTCTCAGCAGCGTTATACGGGGTGTGCTGAAGAACTGCCTAGGATTTAATTTCTTACTGCTGGTCCACCGTAATTTTTCTCTTTTGAGACATTAAATCTTTAAAAGTGGCTTTCTGACAATCACAGGGCACAGAATTATTAGTTTAATTGCACTCTGGATATAATGTTGCTTGCGGAAATAAATAAAATATCAGGGAGATGAAATATATTCAGAGAATCAGCTAAGAATAACAGCTATAAGCTCAAATGCTTAATACCTGGATGATGTAAACACTTAATGCAATGAAGTCAAAAGGATGACAGAACTTTGCACAAACGGCAGACCCAGTCCCCCAAAATGGGTTTCTTTTTCATGTCTGTGGCTAGAACGAAGGTCTGGGAGACCCCCCTCCTGGCTGTCATTTGTACATTATTTATGACAGAGCTGACATTTTCATTTGCACTTTCCTCCGGGATCATTCTTAATAAGAAAAATGAAGGCTGAGATGAGTCATAGTTTTACAGTCAAATCCATAATCTTGTTTGACAAACCATGAAAAAATATTTCACCTTAGGATAGCATTAAAAATAAACCAAACAAAACTCTGGGAAGAGGCTGCAAGCCCGGTCCATCTGCAGAAGGGGCTGGAGAACGCTCCGGAGGAGCCGTGTCCCGGGGCGGCAGGAGGGCAGCGAGGGACCCGCGTGCTCGGCGGCCGGCTGCAACGCGGCACGGGGCAGCGGGTTCCTTGCCAACCGGGGAATCAAACAGGCTCCTGCTAAAAACCTCGTGCAGAAAATCACAAGAGGAAAGAGTTTCAGGTGATGCCACAAAAACAGAGCATCCCAGGGGGACAAGTGGGGAGCTGCCAGTGCAAGTGGCACTATGTCAGCAAGAAATTTTGGAAGAAACTAACCCACTTAAAAACCCAATTAATCATGTTCAAAAGACCTATTAATAGAGTTGAGTGGTGCCTGCTCTGCAATTTGACAAGAGGCAGCAAAAGGGGACAAATCCTGTAGGGAATTTCTGTGATCAGGAGCAGAAGAGTGATTACTTCAGCAATCTTTGGCTATTCAATATATTAAGATCAGCTAAATTACATCAGCTGGATCCCACATCCAACCTCTTCCAGCACTGGGTGAAAAGGGCTATGGTACAGCTGCAGCCAGCTCTACTGGTAAGAAGATGGTCCAAACCACAACTATTCCAGCCAAATCCAAAGTGCTCAACCCATTTCAAAGCTCATCCAGCGCCACCCCCTGCCCTGGGCAGGGACACCTCCCACCAGACCAGGTTGCTCCAAGCCACCTCCAACCTGGCCTTGAACCCCTCCAGGGATGGGGCAGCCACAGCTTCACTTGCTGTGAGTCCTGACCTCCAGGAGTGTTTGCTGTTAGAAATTCTCAGATTTCACACAAACCCAAGGACGTCCCATCGGGACAGTAATGCAGCAGCAAGGGGGCAAACCCCTGGCTCCGTTACAATCCCCGTGTGCTTTCAGCTGGTGCTGGAGCCACTGTGCTGCCGAGAGAGGGTGGAATCAGCCCTGAAGCCTTTGCTGGTCAAAAAAATAATTCAAAGGGGAAGAGGAAAATTATGAGTGACAGAGGAACTCTCTCTTCCTGGCACCACAAGCACCCAGACCCAAGAGCTTGCAGACAGGAGAAATGAGCAATGACCTTTAGGTTTTGGAGTATTTATTTTTGTATGATTCCATTTCAGATCATACATTGCAGGTCAGAACTAATCTCATATGTACAAAGGCTCACTTTGGTTCATTCCAGTTCCCTGGAAATAAGTGCTAATCTGAAGCAACCACACGTTAGCAACTACATAGGAAAAAGCCATGTTCTCAGATTGCCTTTTGAACTAAACCAGCTTACTCTTTGGTAGTCTTTGCTCCTTCTAAAGACATTTTTTTTCAGAAAATATTTTTTGGGTAAAATTACAGAAGCTGTACAACTTTCATGCATAGAGCTGAGAGATGCTACAGATGCTACAGAAATGTAGCATTCCGAGAACCAGGTGTGGGCTGGGAATCATCATTCATGACAGTTGTGATTTTAAATAAATCCTTCCTTTTTCTGGCATAAAAATTGCTAAGCAGTGGTAAGGAAGTGGGAGGACTCTGATTCACAAAAAATGATGGCTTACTTTCTGTAATTTTCTTCTTGTCATTTGGAACAACGAGGTACACAATAACATCTGACACTTCTGTAGAGCTTTCCAAGTGAGATTCTTGAATCATTTTGCAGCGACAAAAGCCTCAGCTCAGCCAGAAAGTGCTTCTCCCCACCCAGATCAGAGGGCACAGCACCGTGAACCCCACGCACCAGCGACCATCTAAAAGCATTGTATTGCTGGATAAAAAGCTCTCACTCCTGTCCTTTGGCTGAGATTCAATCATGCAAGAAAAAGAGCTCTAGAACTGGGTACGTTTTAGGAATTTGCCTTGTTCAGGAATCACAGTGCAAAACTGACCGAGTCTGTCCACAGCCCTTTGCTACTGCCACTCGGGAGCTCTGCTGGCTGCCCACCAAAACCCAACTCCCATTTGCCACCGGCATTTTACCTTGGACTTTTATAGTGATTATTTGCTTCCTTTGTGTCCTCCTGCATTCCTAAACAGACAGAGGCACACAGAAGCCTGTTCATGAGACCCTCCAACAGGTTGCAAGTAAAGAGGAGCTGAAAAATGCCTGTGCCTTTGAAAATGTAATGCTTTTTGTATAGTTTTCCCTTTTTCATACAAAAGGGTTAAGACATTAAACCTATTTTCCCAACATGCAAATTTTCTTACATTATTTGGAACACTGAAAATGCAGAGCAGCTGCTCCACTTGCACTAGCATGAGTTAGCCAGAATTACTCACAAATGTTCAACCACTTAGTTGTTATGAACAGCAGGGAAAGAGATAGATCACAAATCTAAAATTCATTTTCAGATAATTAATCATTACAAAGAATGACCATGACTCAGCTTATTGCTCTGAATACTGCCTCTATGGGAGGTTATTTTGTTAGAAAAGAAGTAAGCTGCTGCAGCACAATAACATTTCTCCCAGTAGTCTTATGAAACATGAAGTCCAAGGCTGTAGAAAATGAGTCTGGTCCTCCAAATCAGTGTCAACCTCACAGGACCGTATATCTAAGTGCCTGGGCAATGCGCTGCCAGCTGAGCCAAGGTAAAACTCCATTCCCCACTCTTTTCCCACTGTGTATCTCAACTTCTTGATGCCATAATGCTAATTTCTACCCTCCTCCATCTCAAGGTTAACTGCCGAGCACCAGGAACCAGCTGTCCTTCCCAAGTCTGCTGGGTCACAATTATCACAGCTTAAGGGGAGACTCAAGAAGGACACGTTGGGGTGCTGCATAACGAATAAAAAAGAAAGGAGGCTGCTTACAGACAGGCTGTTCAGCCGCAGCAGTGGATGGTGACAACCAGCTCGGCATTTTCCACCTGGGAGATATTCCCAGAACACAAGAGGCATATCCTGGTCAGCCGAGAGCCCAGCTGCAGCCCAGGGATGTGTGACACACCATACATCACGTTGCACCGAGGGTGCCCAAACCCACCCATAAGCCCAACAGTCCTGGGCTCGGTTGGCAGAGCAGGGTTTGGGGGGTACAACCATAACCCCACACCTGCTGCCGGGCACGGGCTGAACATCAGACGGCAGCAACCGAGTGGTGGGAAGGTTTCTGAACAAGTCTGTTCTAGTTCCTGAGCTGACGAACAGGAATAACTAAATAAACATAACAAAACAAAACTATACACAGGCTTATTGCACCTTCCACCTATCAGACTGGAAAAGGTGTGGGTTTTTTTTAAACAAACAAAAAACCAGCCCAAATCCCTTAGCCAGAAAATTTCAGTTAAAGCAGAAGTTTCAATGTGGAAGAGGAAACAAAGAATGTTCTTTTTTTTCTGAAGTCTGCCTACAAAAGGCTCTAACAGAAACAATTCTGGCCGTTTAAAATACTGATGTTTAAAAGATAACCTCCGAATGGTCTTCCCTATTGCCAACTGAAATATCTGGGAAGAAAGCCCTATTCTACTCTCACATGCTTCTCTGATATTATGGAAGTCAAGTTATTTACTCCCCCAGTAAACCTCCAAAGACTATTAAATTTAATGGATGTTTTAGCTTTTGAAGATGCATCTCTAATTTTTTTTCTAAGAAGCAGCGAGTCAAAGAAATACTGGAATTCCTTCCAAGTGCCAAAAGAAATAAAAAAGGGAATTTACACTGCAAATAGCATACCAGACCCAGGTAAAAAAGCTACAAAGTACTGAATCCCAGTCCTTTGCTGCAAAGCTTTCCTAACATGAATGCTTGTGATCACATCAGTAACACACAAACCGATGGACCAAAATGCTTACGCCCCAGGTGCCGCTGGGCTGTGCCTGGCCTCTGGCCACACTGCTGGAGAGGAGATAAATCCAGCAGGACCTTGGATCTGGCCACCTTCTCACAGCACGTGGCTCCAGATGCGCATGGGAAATCTCCACCTCACGTCCAAGTGCCCAGGATCTACCGGGTGCTCAGGAACAAATCCCAACAGGCTACTGCACTCTCTGAACTGCCTAAGTGGCTCCATTTAAGTAAGTATTAAACACACAGGCTTGACAGCTCAAGAGAAATCCAGTAGCCCACCAGCCTGCCCATTTACAACATTTTCTTATGATATTATCATATTCAGTAAGTGATTAAGTAAGGGTATCTAAAATTCAGTCTTCAAAAAACAAAGCCCATTCAGTTGCAAAGTCAACAGCTGCATCGTTTGGACTCTCCACTAACTGCAAACCATCTCTAAAAATCTGCAACACTCACATATACTTGAGTGTACACTCTCCTTTTTATTAGTCCTTTAGTAATCTTGAGAGGTGCTTGCAAGACATCGCGCCTGCAATACAGTCATATTTAATTAAGAATGACAAGGAGGGAAAGATGGAAAAACTAGAGGTCCTTAGACTCCCTTCTTTTTAAATACAAGAATATACATAGGTGTATTTTCCTCCCATGGGCTTATTTGCATTTTACTTCCTACTTGCTTTGCCAGTAGAGCTCAGCCTTGACCTTCACTGCAGCCGCACCAGCAGTCCTCTGCTAACTGTTAATTGTGCTGTCTCACAATACTCCCACCACTGGCACAAACAGCGACAAGATCGACACCAGCAAGTTCATTTTCATTCCACAGCAGGATCCAAATGCCACCCTACCTACAAGGGTGAAAGGTGTCTGAGTCAACCCATTAAACTTCTCCCGTCTCCTGACACCTCTTTAATTTCTCATTTTAAAAGATGTCCCTAATTATGTCTTTTGGGATTTGAACTGAAAATTTCCTTACAACAAAATTAAATCACATTTCTTTTGACAGTCCAAGCATATACGGTAGCAAATCTTGCTAATGGCCTTTGGCCATCAAAACACAGAACCTTTAGAGTATGCAGCTGTTGATTATTGTATGAGGCAGAAGAAAAGCTGTTGGGCAGCGCACACAAACATTATTTAGAAAGAAAATAGAGCTAAAGTATTTAACAACTACGAAGACACCTTTTTTGGATGACCTGTGAGCACACGCAGAGTGTGTGCTCATACAAGTGACACATCTGAGCCAGAATAAATATGTACCAAACCCCACAGGACCAGGCCAGGAGAAGCTGTGGAGGCTGGTGACATCTACAAGGGGGCGAATAACAGGTGCAAGTGGAAAATCAGCAAATTTACAGCAGCAACCAGAGCTGTGACAAGACACATCTACTGGGGTGGGCAACTTTCTGAGGACCCTTCAGCTGCTACGTGTCCTGACCATTTCCGATACAACTATCATGTGGATCTCCAACTAGGGGAGAAAGAACAGGCAGGAAGACTTTAGTAACAGTGAGCCCTAAAAGTTAGAAAAAGAGCAGTCTGGGCTTTGCAAGGCAGCTAGCTGGGAGAACAGATGGTATCTGGCCATCCACCGGTTCCCAGGCAGGTCTCAGGTACTCCATTAACGCTGAACTTGAAAGCAACTTTGCTTGAATGCGTTTCTTCCTTTGTTCTTTGCCTTGAAAGGCCAGCTGTAAAATCATTATAATTTTTATTTATTTATTTTCGGGAAGAAAAAGGAAGCAAACACCCAACAAGAATTCTACATGGAAGAGTGCCCAGGTTTTAGACTGAGAATATATCAGAAGAAATTTTGAGCACAGTTAAAATGGTCATAAAAACATAGCAATAAAACCTATGCTTTAAAGTAGAAATACAATGTATTACGTATTGTGATTTAGAATTTTAATCTACAAGGTGCCTGTAAACAAATGTAACAACACAGCGCATGAAGTGAAAACAGTTTACTTGATTCAAACAACCTTACCTGTTCCTGTTCCAGTCGGATCACCTCCTTGGATCTGCGGAATTTCAATAAAATCAATAGGTTGCATATCTATATGTATGTGAAAGACATTAAATGCAAGCCATAAAACCCAATTCTGCTCAATTTGCTTCCTTCTATGTTGTGTCATGCTGACAAGTTAGCAATAAAGAAACCATTACTAGTTATTTGGAGCTTCTTTTATCAGCTCCTGTCATCTCCTACATCACTTACCCAGGAGCAGAATGACAGTTTTATGAAAATAATAAGTCTCTTGTGGGTAAATAGGGAAAATAAACAGTCTCAAATGGGTTAACTGGATCATCCTTTCTGTTATGTGCTGGGTCATAACCTGCTTTTTAACTGATGATGTATTGCTTTTGGAAATGAAAAGTCTTTCCATTTTGCTACCGATCCTCCACCTGATGGGAAGGCAAGAAATGAGGGAATATGGAATATTTTCTGTATCTGGGTCTGTATTTCCCAGTATCCCCCTCACTATCTGCAGGAGGAAAAATCCCCACGTGAAACCAATCTTTCAGCAATGTAATTAATCACTATATTTATATATATGCAGGATCTACAGAAATAATATTCTGTATTTTAATGCCAGTAAAGGGAACATGCCATGACTAGCTTCACAGTAACAGCACACAAGCACAATTTTAATTGTGAGTTTGACTATGAACTGGGATATACAGTGCTGTCAAAAGAAAAACAACTTTTTTTAGGATGACAGGATGGAATGTAACATTCAGTGACGTCCCCTGAAAGAGATGCACTGCCTTCAAGGTCAGGCTGTTAATTCTGAGAGGAAATGAAACAGCTACAATATCCTATGCTGCCTGGACTGTACCCATGTAAATAAAGATCTTTGACTACCAAAGTCAACTTTCTGGTGGAGGAGAGGCTCTAAGTCCTTCACAAGGGAAGCTTGGGCTCCCAGCCCTGGGCACGCTCAGGGAAGGGTGAGCTGACAGCAGTGACCATGAGCTGAATCAGAAATTCAGCTGCAAACGCACTGACAAACGCAGTGACGCTCCAAGTGACAGTATTAGGCAGAAACAGTAGTTAGTAAGACTAGTAAGTACAAATTTTTAAGTTAGGATAATCCTAGCCATGCGTGGAAGAAACTAAAATGGAATTAAGCTAAATAACTATTTTGAGGACATCGCATATCGTGCATTACACAGGATTTGTTCAATACTCACCACAAAATTACGAATAGATCTGTGAAAAATTGTTCCATCATAATAGTTCTTCTTGCACAACTTGATAAAGTTTTCACATGTTCGGGGTGTCTGAAAGACAAATGGAAGTTTTAATTAGGCAATACCTTCAGACAATCAAATTGGTCCCCATGCTGTTTAGAAGAATCACTTTTCATTTGTGCCTTACAAAGAAACAATCGTGCAGGACTCTCAAAGAGGAAAGAGTCTATCTACAGAAAAAAGATATAATACATGCTCTTTTAGAGTATACTGCAGAGACACATTCTGTGTTAAATAAATTAAACCCAGACCTTCCAATTAGCACAAAGAAGTGTTGAACAGTAGCTCAGACAACCTGATCTCCCAGAAGACATAAGGATGGTGAAAGCAGGTAAGCTCATAGGCTTTCAAGTAACTTAGTTCCAGCAGCCTGTCCTAATCCTGTTCCAAAGGGGACTTCTAGCACCGGAAAAGGTTCATTTCCTGGAGTAAGAAAGAACCTGACTTCTCTGCTCCGCTATTTCAAAGCGAGCACATTGAAGCTAACTGTGAGAGAAGCGTTTGGTCCTCTTCACCACTTGGAACTAAGAACGGGACCGGCCCCACAGGTCACCAGGCCATAGATGTTTTTTTACAGTGCAAATTAAAGGTGTCCTCTGCCAACAGTGCTAATTATTTGAATTTATGAGCCCTGGCATTCAAACAGTACCTTCTGAAAAACTTTACTGTCTCCCTACCTATCTTCCATGGTAATTCTCTTCAGAATTCTCTTCTCTGCAATACTAAAATACTAAATACAGATTCTCTTCTCTGCAATACTAAAACACCTTCACATGTGCAAATACAAGTGCAAAACAGCCTGGTTTCCCTACTTGGACATGTTTTCCAGCCCCACTCTGGACTATGTACATAAATACATGCTGGTTTTACAAAAGAATAAACCTAATTAATCTGAGTTGTCCCAGGCCTTGGAAACACCCATATTGTGGTTTGTCCCTGCCTGCCGAGCCCCAGCAGGAGCAGCAGCATCTGTACATCAGCACCCATGGGACTCAAAGCCAGTTTCAGAAAAAGATCCCCATTCCCTTCAGTTGTCACGACGTCACTCGTGCTCCATGAGCCACAGGACAGAGACCGAGCCACGCAACCTGAACAGACTTGAGAGCCAAAAAACAAGGCAAGCCAAACTACAGTCATTTAGGGATGAAATAATCTCTGCCTTTTTAAAAGCAGATCCACACAAGTATTCATCCAGAACCATACAGAACTGCAATTTTCTGTATTTTCTCATCTAAAATACAATCATTCTTGCTCCTCTTTATTGACACTGAAATGCCTCTTAAGTCTACCTGTGATTTATACCACAAAGTCTACCTGTGATTATAAATTCTTTATAATGATTCCTTCTTAATTGCTCTACACAGTTATAGATGACAGCTATCAGCTGGGACAGAACTGGAAAAATAAACAAATTCTAACGCAATCTCACACCAGCTGTTATCTCCCATTTCCTATACAATTCATTACTGGGTTAAAATGGTAAAGGTACCGTAATGGTTTTTATGGTAGAATGTCACTAGGACATGTATTTTGGTAGCATCCTGACCGCAACTCCTAAATAAATATATTCCATAAAAATTGTTTCAAGCAATAGCAGCTTCTCTTACAGTTTCAATGTTTATAGCAAATTTGAAAATTTTTCTTTGACTTGGTCATATATACTTGGAAATAATCTTTGTACATAACCTTTCCAGTAAAATTCAACCCCTGAAGCATTGTTCTTGCAGCTTACAATAAACAGTATTGTAGCAGCCTTGATGCTAACACCGTGCTATTAGTTATCGCGCATGAAAAATGTCACTAAGGAGCAAACAAGTTTAAAAAATTTCTTTATGAATCAGAAATGGAATCAGCAGCTTTTAGCCTAAGGCACTTTATCTCATGAGAACCAAGCACTCTTTGGAGAGTGAGACATAGTTAATAAGTTCTCTGGGGGGAATGCAGCAACCTGTAATTAATTTTTTAAGAAAAATGAAATCAGGCAAAAGACTGAGTCCCCCAGGAATACATACCAAACCGCTTTCAATCCGTACAGCGCTGATAACCCAGTACAGATTTCCTATTTATTTTCAAAACATCATTTGTAAAATATACATCAAAAAAAACCTGGCTCTAGTAATGTATTTTTTATGTAGGATCTACGCTGACCCTTCTCTCTAAATGGATTTGTAGTTATTATACCTTTTCCCAGAAAAAAGCTTTTCAAATGCAACTGCAGAAATACTTAGTACACATGCAATAAACATTTCACTGCAAGGTTTTCTTTAAATAATTGCCACCAAATTGGTTCCCATGGCCACCTCCTGCATCACACTGACACATCTGGCAGGTAAGCAGTTCCTTAGCAACGCTACCATTACCTTTTACGGTGCTTTTTAGCAGACACAAATAAAAAGGTTTGCATTCAATCAGTAATAAACCCCAGTTTCAGTCAGGCAGTTGATCTAGAATATCTAGCTCAGATTATCTGATTTATTCAAAGCAGTTAATGTTCTTGCCAAATCTCACGCTGCCAAGCACACGTCAGGGATGTTTTTAAGCAGCGTCCTGTCCAAAACCCCCAATGGGGTTTGTGGGGAAGGTGCAGGTCCTGAGTAATGCAGTTAAATTCTCCACTGACCACATAAACACAGCCAGTCTTTGAAGTCTTTGTCCCAGCTACAAAGACTGATGAGAAATATATATAAACAAACCTGACTTTGTTATTTGAATGTAAGATCTTGTGGAAGGTGTCGGACTGGCAGCTGTGGAATGCGGAACTGTCTGCTTCTTCAGAAACATCCACCACAGCACTCCCCTGACACCGTTTCGGAGAGAGGAAGGGATTTCAAGGCACCTGGAAATGCAGAAGGGCAGGAGGCTTCTCATTGCCTCCTTGCTGCCAACGGCCTCCAGGCTCCCCTTGCGTCCCTGGCTGCTCCTCTCTCAAACGGACCTCACCAGCAGCAGCTGACTTTGCCTTCTTTGTTCCTTTTACATTAAGCAGGAAAGGATTTAAATTTTTTTAATCTGCTATGACTTAGACATATATGCAAGAAAGTCAAGGGGAAAATGCCACCTTAATTTGGTAATCTGTTGATCTGAAAGCCACCGACAGAAAAAAAAGGTTGTTTTAAATCCACTGCGGTATCTTCTGAGAAGGATGCAGTGATAGTCTCAAGAAGTCAAATTTAAAAATTGTGGAAAGCCTTTCTCCCCAAAGAGTGTGGTAGGACAGCCCTGAGAAATACACCTTTTCTTCAGTCAAATTGGGACCACAAAAGTGAACGCAGTGTCTCTGTATGACATCCTTCAATTTAAAGACAATTCTCTCTGTGAATGACAAACAGTAAGAAAAAAAACCTCCTTACTTACAGCAAAATGAGCCTGCTGCTCCAAGCAGGCTCCCCATTTATTTTGAAGATGCCAGATAACTTGTCTTTCAACTGTTGAAAATTCACACCCAAGACAAGTGGTGAAATTTTAATGAAGGGTTTGAGAGAGGAATGCAGAAGAATAGCTATCCCAGGAGATGGCACAAATGCTTTGCTTGGCATTCAGACATGTATGTTTAATGGGGAAACAGTCCAATGGTTTTCTAACTATGTTTAAGTCTCCATTTAGGTAACACACTACACGGAAATACCAGCACTCTACTAGTTACTAGGCCCGGACAAATTTCAGGACTGAAAAGAGATTGCTCCTATGAGCATGCAAACAGCAGTGACCAGAGCCTGACTGTGAAATAACGGATACTGGGAAAACACGAAAGAAAGGAATATAAAATTAAAAAAAAAAAAAAAAAGCAGAAGAGAAAAAAAAAACCAAGTCCTTAAGATGAAGTTCTAGAAGTAATGCAGATTTTATCTTGTTCTCCTTTTAAGTATTAACTGAGCCAATTTTAGTTGCCTTTTAGCCGTCAAGGGTGGCTCCACACCAGCCAAAATTAATCTCTCTTGCTGCATCCCGAGACCTGAGGAGAAAGACCAACCCAGACGGTGAGTATCTGCTTCCTCAGCTCTTCCTTCTCACCGGTCAAAATGGGTCACTACCTTTGCAAAGGCCACCGTAACTCGGAATTTGTACTGGGCAGCTGAAGAGCCCTCCAGCAGTCGGTTAAGAACCTGGGTGCTCCTGTTGCCAAGGTGCGGGAGATGGGAAGGAACGGAGCTCTGGAGGCGTTGCCATGACTGCAAAGAAGAGGGCTTTGCTGCCTGAAGAGCTAATCATTTCCAAATGCCCCATCCCTTGAGGATCTGCATGAACCCTGAAGAGGAATTTCACACTAAGCATTCAGAAGCTGTCATTCACACAGCTGTATAATTTCCTTGTCCTAATTCCACTTCCCTTTTATTCCTTTTTGTCTCTCTAAATTGGATAAACTGTAGTAGTTGCACTAAACTACAGAGCCTTGATATACACTCATTCACCCTATGTTTCAAAGCACAAATAATCTGAAATAACGAAAAGCTTGTTCCTCACAAATTAAACAGCCTTCATCTTATCACACAAACACCAGAATCCCACTACTAAGAGGCATGAACTAGTGATGGAAATTCCTTCAAACAAAGCCTGCAATTTCTTTAACGTAGATCTCCTTTAAAAATCAAGGTGGATTTTGTTCCATTTACATACTACTATTTTTTTTTTACATAGAGCATTTTCACTCTTGTAATTGTTCATTCTAGCAACTCTTATGAAGTGTGAGCCCCCAGAGAGGTGACTGGTAAGGTTTAAACTCAGTTCTCCCCACCCCTCTCCATCTGCAATCCCTGTAGCCCATCCATCCCACGGGGAAGAACTCGCCCCAGTAAAGGCTTGGCTTTATCCAGGGCTCAGTCAGAGGCAACTGGAATGGAGGGGTTCCAGGAATCACCATCTACCAGGTGTCTGTTCCCTCCACTAAGTCATGGAAAGAAACTGGACAAATAAATGTTTTCGGTGCATTTCAGTGCCTAACACTGTACCGGTGGCAATTTAAGCTGCCCTGATTCCCTTTGTGACACTGGCCCATGGGCAGAGCCGGTGCCAGGCCAGAGCCGGTGCCCAGCTGCGGTGACAAACAGCCACCCCGGGTTCCCCTCAGACAAGCCACAGCTGGTAGGAGGGACACCATCCTCAGCTTGGTCACACCATCAGCAACCGCGTCCCGGCCGGTTTGTGACCTGCGGTGAGCAGAGCCCAGCTGCAGCGAGGGAGCGCGGGGAGAGCTGAAAGAGTCAGGGCATCGGGGGGCACAACACTTGGCCAGACTCTCATTGATATTAAAAAGGATCAGAACAAGCAAAGGATGCCTGGGGTAACAGACTGCTGACTTGATAGCAAACGGTTGAGTTTCCCTGACTCAAAGCCTTGAAGTTTGCTTAGAACAAAGAGCAGGATTATTGCATTCTCATTACACAGAAGCCCACTATAATTTAACTAGCTATTTAGCAAAGACTCCAGCAGATTGCTAAATTTCACTTTTCAAAGGCATTTCTTCCACGAACTAACATTAATGATGCTACCAAAAACTTTTTCAAAGTCTGAGCAAGATGCTCAGCTTAGACAAGATGTCAATAAAAAAATGACACACTCCAGCTTTATTTTTCACTTTTTTGCAAATGCAAGGACAATCAATCAGTTTAGCTGAGCACAGCTCAAGCTGAACAAGGCATCGAACTCACTCATCTAATCCGTCAGTGTTAACTACCAGCTCCCCAGAGGCAGAGCCACCATCCCTGGCCACAGTCATTACTTTTCCTCTAACTTTTATTTATTGCAGCTGTCGAATGGAAAACAATCCTCTTCCCCTGAAATGTGTGGGTCACAGGAGTTTTCCATAAGCCCTTCCATGCCAGAGAGCAAAGCTCTGGAAGCTGCCAGCCCCCCAAGGTCACCCCGCTGTCACCAGAGGATCCCAGGGACAGAGGAAGGTGTCGGAGGAGGATGAGGAGCAGCAGCTGTAACTCCAATCACCCGCTCGTCCTCGGGACCCCGAAGTGGCAGAGGCAGCTGGGATGGGATGCCTGCACTGCCAAATGTCACAGAAGAAGCCACACAATCCAATAGCAACCACCTCCCTCCCCAGATCCAGTTGCAGCTCTTCCTACAACGACCCACTTTGCTGAAAAAAAATACAAAATAAGCCATTGACAACCATGCCAAGAGCACTGCACTTCATCCTACCGCCATATTACTGAGCGAGCAGGACACTGGCGAATCATCAGCCAGACGGTGCCACAACAACGCTTACAGAAAGTGAGTAGAATGTTTAAATGATGTTTAAATCAGAAAGAAAATGAGAGATTGGGGAAACCTGGGGAACCTCGTCATGCCAGGAGGTCAAAGGACTTTTTCAGCAACTCCCTTCTTTCCCACTGGAAATGGCTAAGAAGTTTATGGGCTTCTGATCTTCAGAACAGTCCCTTGCACAAAAGGAGAGATGGTTTCAAAGACCAGGGGCTGGATTACACATTTATAGATCACAAGCATATTTAACAGGTCAGAGGGCCTCAAAAGATTAAAACATCAGTGTCTGTAGAATAATGGCTTCTTCAGATAGTTATGCCAAGACATCATCATTAAGCAGAGTTTGCCAGGTCCTAAAACCTCAAAAAGCATTTGTGGAGAGCTGGATGGAGCTTTGAAATCCACCTCACATTCTTCTCTGTTATGCCAACTTGCCCTTAAACCTTAAAGCACTAAACCTGAGAGAGAGAGGCGAATTTACAATCACTGCCGTGGCGGTCACGGATTAGCATTCAATTACTGCTATGGGCATGAGTTTAACCACCAGATCCTTACCCCACAGTGACCACTGTGTGAGAACTCCCAAAGGAGAGAAGGGAGACGGCAGAGACGGCACACCAACCCCCTCTTCATCCTTCTGACAGGCTCTTCTGGAGTGTTATGCTTTTACATACATATAATTCCATGGCACAATGAAAATAAAAAAGTACAAGCACTGAACAAGAAAGCCTCAAAGCAACCTAAAGGCAAAAGCAGGATTTTTTATTCCCTTTCCCAGGTGTGGAGACGAGGAGTCTGTTACTCTGCCTGCTCTTGTGCAGGGCTGCTGATTCCAGCTGGCAGCTGAGGTGATTGCGTCGATGCACTCCAGCAATTGGGCATCTATGACACCTGTTACTGCCTGGGAATTCAAAATTATGCCTGTATTTATTGCTCATTGTGAAATAAAAAATGGGTTGCCAGTGGTTTAAAAGCAACTGGTAACCAAATGACATTGCTGTATCACACAGCAAGGCCACAGCAAAGGCACAGGAATTGGGGTTTCCCAGCTCTGAGTTCTCCACTCCATCCATCACACCTCAAGCTTTTCTACTTCCACATCAACTCAGTTTGACTTGGTGCACAGGGTAAAGCCTCTACCCTGCCCCAAGAGGCTGCTCCACCACCCACAAGGTGTAACGGCACCACTGCAGTCACTAACACAGCAGAACACACATGATCCTGACAGTTTTTCCCACCAGCATCCTGATTAAAGCAGCTGAAAGAACTGGAGGAGACTAGAAAAATCACAGAAAATAAAATACAGGAAATCCAGTGACATTCATTGCCTTTTATCAGTTATTTTTTCATAATTTATTTGTTTGGCGATGCATAAGACTAGAGCTGAAAGAATAGCACTTGTTGGATGTTGTTAAATCTTCTGTACTTGCCAGAATTACTTCTGGCAATTAGAATTTTTGTAAATTTGTTTCCAATTAGTATATACAACAAATGCTGCTTATGCCCAGCTGAACTTGGCTTCCTGGAAAATGTCCCTAACAAATGGCCATCTGATTAGTCCCCATCAGGGGGAACATGCTGTATCCGAGTGAGAATACTGGGAGAAAAACAAACGGCACCAGAGAGCAACAGGCACCGCCACGATGCGGAGAGAGGACAGTGGTGTGTGTGCCTCTGCTCATTTCAGGCACAAATCCAAAAGGGTGGACAAAAATCGGGCTTATCTTCCAAAGTCTTTTACTGCCTCTTCTCAGGTGGATGACTTATACCACACAGCATCTTTCTGGAACCTGAGCGAGGTTCTGCAGCGCTCTCAACAAAGTGCCTTCAAACATGGGAGCTGTCTGGGTTCCAGCCCTATTTCACGCTCGCTCTCTGAAGCCTGTCACAGAGTGAGCGATGGCTTCCATCACGCTGCAGCACTCATTTCCTCCCCCGGATCAATACAAAACATGTCTTGATTAGGTTTTTGGTGCTGGGAAGAATCTCACCACTATCAATCTCATTGACTGGCACCTGGAAGTACTAGTATATGAAGATGCCTAGATTAATTTTTAAACAAAAGTTTCCATGCATATATATGGATCGAACTCCAAACAATCCACACTGCCAGGCAGCTCACAAAAAACAGGGAAAGAAAGAAGAGCTGTGGAGGGAGAGGAGTAAGACCCCAAGGGGGTACTGAAGACAAAGAGATACAGGTCAGAATTCAGATGCAGCACAGGATGCCGAAAGCACAACTGCAAGAATGTTTTGCTTAAATACAATCCATAGGCGTGAAAATACAACTGAAGACTGAGTAGACATATGCTAAGATAGCAAGTATGTCACTTGCTGTTCTCTATTTCAGCACGAAGACCTCACCCCAAAATGTATATTGAAATTTAACCCATAAGACTATTTTAGCACATAATTTGAATGTTGCAAATCCTACCTCCGGACACAGGTATTCATTTGCCATATTTATACAGCAACTTCATCCTCAGGCTTCCTAAAGCATTTCACAATCCTGTATTTGCAGTGCTGTGCAAATACAGCCTCTGCTAGCATGGCTTCCACAATAACCAGGGCACAGGATATTGCTCAGCAAGTAAAAAAAGGAGCCTGTGGTCAGGTCAAGACAACAACCAGGCAGGCAGCACTCAGTCTGTAGAAAGAAAAGCCAAGCACTGCTGTAATGTGGCTTATAAACCAGATACCTGCTCCTGCAGCTGCACAGCTTGGGACAGTAGACGTATGAACTCCCCAAATCACACATATTTTGGCTGAACTCAAACAGCAATGACAACCTGATACCGGGGTGAATGAGAGCCCCGGTAGCACAGACTGTGTGCGGAACCCCAGGACCCCAAACCTGCTCCTGACCTCAGTCTGTATCAAAGCAGTGCTTTGGGCTGAAAATTGTTTCTCCATTTCTTTCTGAAAAGCTGGGGTACTACCTGTGCCAGCCACATTAAAAAATCACCAAGGCTAAAAGTCAGGCACCAAAAAGCCTGTGAAACATTAATTTGGGTGAGCGTTACGATACAGTCCAGTTCCCCCGACTGCATTCAGGGACTGTACCCAATTTCTACGCTTTTGCTGGAAAACCAAACCCTGCACATAATCCACGTCACTGCACAGATCCAAACAGTTCCCGGAACTGGTTCAGCTTGTGCACTGAATAAGCCAGGAGAGCTGATAAAATACCCAGCATATGATTAATTAAGACTATTACCACACATATTCACAACAGGCTGAACTGAATGTGTGTAGAAAGGCTTGATTTGGGCATTTCCCCATTTTCTATGTCTCTCTTTGCAATCTCAATAGACCCTTGTAGCTGATCTGTGCCTGTGTTTGTGACCTGTATAGCTGTTACGTGTTTGTACCATGTTTGCTCTCGTCTGCACTGAGGCACCTTCTGCGCCCAACCTCAGTGTGATTCAGGAAACCCAAAGTCAGAAGCACAAACCCCTTATATAGTAAAGGGAGAAAAACAAGCGCCTCCTGGAAGAACGGATTTAATAGACCCAGGATGATGACCTAAAGTGGACTTTGTGAAAACCTCCTTAAAGCGGCAAGTTTTTCCTACTTCTTCTACATATATAGCTATATATATCTTTTTCCCCTCTGCAGCGCCAAAGGTCTGCTTAATGCCCGCAGATTTAATGGCCACAAAGAAATGACAGAAACAGATGGCCAGGGGCTGGTGCTCGAGCCGGTACAGCAGTGCGTGCTCCCAACCTGTGCAGGAAGAAGGGCGATGCGCAGGGATCCCTCTGGAGCAAAGGAAACACGGTGGATATCACACAGGAAGTTTATAATGGGCAATTAAGAGGGGGGTCTCAGGACTGGGGGACACTGGGGACACAGGTGGCCAAAAGCCCCTTGCTGGTAAGAATAGCTGCAGGCAGCCTGCAGTAGCCAGGAGCCACTTCGAGAACATATGGCAAAACAAATGATTCAATGCAATCTGCTCATTCTGCTGCTTCCCCAAATATTGCTGTACTAACACCCTCTGCTTTTTGCCTCATTACATAGTGTTACTATTTAAGAGCAAGGAAAACACCTGTAGGGATGACAGGGACCTACAGAATTATGAGCATATACATTGCTGTGGAGGTTCCCAGACTGTTCCTATACATCAGCTCAAGATGTTTAACACACATCGTGCTCCTTTTTCTCGTGAGAGAAAGGAAGAGGAGGAAAGCTGGCAGCCTTGTCCTGTTTGCTCCTTTTTCCTTCTCTCAGGCTAAAAAGGATATATTCTCCCAGCACATCTCTGGGTCTCACCCCAGCTCCTAGCTAGCACCACCATCCTTAAATTCTGTGAGGGTCACAACAAGCAGAATTTTTACCATTTAAACCCCTATTCACATCCTTCAACTTCCTAAAACATCTACCTTCAGGCCTATAATCTCCTGAGATAAAAACCTCAGTAAACAACAGAAGGTTTGGGCTTTTCACATAGAAAACTTTTTTCCTTTTATAGATGTGGTTGTACAAATAAATGAGCACACTAGTGAGCAGTGACGCCGGAGACACCAGTGTCGCCACAACTCATCCGTCTGTTGTAAGTCTGCCATGTTTATTATTTTAAGTGCCAGAGATTTCCCCCAGAATCACGCTGTACTGACTATAAAAAACCCTGTAGTCTGTTCTTTTCTAAAGTGAACGTCTACCTCTTAACAGCAAAGGGAAGGTTTTACAGCTTGAAGACTCAAGCTGTAAAAACTAAGACAGCAGGAAGTAAAAACCATATTCTAAGGTTTTCTTTTAGGTTTGTTCTGCAAAGTGCAGGATTTAGAAGCAAATCTACCATTTTGGGGGATCTTAACTACACGTACTCGGGCTGACAGATTGCTCTCAGCTTCACTGGGGTTCTTTCCCCGGTTCTGCAGTAACCTGCTGTGTAACCTCGGGCTGTTCTCGGTTCTCTTCCTTCTTTTTTCTCTCTACCTTCCCTGTCACTGTTTGGGTTGCTATAATCCTGACTCTTTGAAGTTCTAAACATGTACCTTGACACATGGTAAGCCATCCACTAAAATGTATGGGGCTAACTCACAGAGAACATTTGTACATATAGTAGTATAACATATGTACATGTTACAAGGGAGTTTTGTGTATGTATCAAAACGCACCAAACCAACTGAAAACTAGTTATTTATCTGGACCTCCTATGACTACACAGTATTCCCTTTTTTGGACATTTCCATTGCCAGCTCCTATTTTGTGTGTTATGGAGAGAGACTCATCCTGAGACACACAGTACCATATCGCAGTGCAGCTCCAGGTTGAGGTCTCCTTTATTAGTGTGAAGTCGCACATAGCCCTTCTTCTTCACGTATTTGTATCTCACAACATCTTCTTCAATAGCAGCTGTATTGAAGCAAAAGACAATAATCAGCTCTCTGGAAGCTTGCTCATTGGTGTTTAGAAATCATCAGAAACCAAACTGCTGGATTCTACTCTCTGACCTCTTCTCCTGGGGCCCTGGCTCTTCAGGGACTGTGCTCTGCAATTCATCTACAATAACCTCCCATTAATCTCTGTGCAACACTTTCCATTATAGGAAACCACCAACTCCTCAAGAGCCAACAATATCATCTGTATTTTTAAGTCACAGAAGCATTCAAGATTACAAACTATAATTTTCAAGTAATGTCTACCAATCACAAAGGTTGCTCTGAAACCAAATCGTTTCTTGTCAAAGGCATAAGCCAAGCAGGTAGTCATCAGTCAACCACAAATTGCTGACATACGAGGACCTACCCAGCTCTGAAAACAAATGAGGCAAAGTTACTGGAAACATTACTGGAAAGTCAAACCAAAGGACCAGTCTCAGATGTTTCCACTTCCCATTTTGTCAAAATCTCTAGTCAGTCAGACATTCTCAACACTCAAAGATTCACCTGCAAATCACTGTAATCTACGAGGAAAGAACAACTTGGCAAAGCAGTGTGACCAGCGTGTGCAAGCTTTGCCTACGTGTGTGACACACTTCTGAATTCCAGTGCCAAAAGCCAGACCATTCTATTCAACGGGGAATACTAATCACTCAACTATTTAACCAATATCCAAATTAAATGAATTCTACACATTTGTGCTTAGGCTGGAGAATGAAAGGAAAATTTTATTGTATTAAAATGCATTTTTGTGTAACCTTGAAAAGCAGTAAATCCAAAGTTATCACAACAAAATTTTCTGTCATTCTAACCAATACCGGGGTAGGCCAAAAAAGTGGTAAAGATTTTGTATGCTCCTTGAGGAGAGATCATACTTACTAACTTACTTAAGCGGATATCCCATTTTGTGGTTTCTGGGCATAGAAAATACCTCATTAATTTCAGTTCAGCGTAAGTAACTGCCATTCAAAGCTGAAGCTAATTCGTAATTGCTCGATTATTTTCAGAATGAGCTCACTGGGAAGTATGGCTGTATCTGCTCTGGGAATACATTCCCGAGGCATCAGGACTGACCAATTATCAATGCATTCCCTCACTCCCCATAGGTGTACGGGTGCTATGGAGCATGCCCTAAAGCTGGAAAGTGCATAAACAGCTTGTAGGGAGGCAGTTCCGGTACCTGCTTCGTGGGTAGTTTCAGGCACCATTGCCGTGGAGGTGAAGGAAGCGCTTACTGCTCCGGTGGAGTAGTGAGCCTGTTCACAGAGGGGAAAAAAAGACATTAGATCTTAGAATTTATCTACTAAAGATACTATATAAGCACTACAAATACACAAATGCCATCCTTCTGAAGGCAGACTTTGTGCTCTAGCTCCTACAGAAAGAAACAAATGCAGGATGCAGTGGCAATTCATCTGTTGCCTGTGACATCAGCCCTGATGAAGCTCCACTTAAGGCTGCCCAAGTCAAAGGAGCTCATTGCTTCCACTACAGTTTAATACATCGGTATGCAAAGGTTCTATTAGCAGAATTTATTTGTATGTCCACAGGTGGGGATATGAAAGGAGTACTGCTGGCAAGACATCTGTTAAATTCTCCAACGCTGCCAAGTAAGTGGAAGGGAAATCCAGGGAAGCGTAGAGAAAGTGCAGAGGAGATCAAACCACCCTCTCCCTCCCACGCGGCCCTGCTCCGGGCAGAGGCACTGACCCACGCTTCCCAGTGTCTATTCTGAGCTCTGCAATTCTCCTGCAGAAAGGAAACGTGAACGTCACACATGGATTTTGTAGCTAATTACAAAGATCTAATATACCCAGAGATAAATGCAGTGGCTCTGAGGCAATGCCTGTGGGGAACACAGGTCAGGGCAGTGCTCTGTCCATAAGGTCACACTCCATCCCATGGAAGTTTATAGTTATGCCCATCCACAGCTGGAGCTGACACTCTCCAACATCTGCACAGCTCATCCTTGTCTCTCACCTCCTTTTTTCCTCCCTACATCTTTTGTTTTCTCATAACAGTATGATGCCCCAAAAAAGGGGCAAATGTGATCCTACCCCTTGGTCACACACACTCCCCAACCTGCCGTTATGTGTCCTCACTAATGCCATGTGCTGCATTGCTGTGCGTTTTCATGTGAGTGTAATCAAAGCATGAAGACACATACACTCCAGAATTGTTAAAGGAAAGAAGAATACTTTGTCTTGCCCGTTTCAAACAGTCTTTGATGTAGGATATCTAGATGCAGATGAACTGTTTCTCTTGACAACCATGAACACACGGTAACATGCACCTGGAAGGAACATCCTTTAAAATATTCCACTAAAAATCCTGCATTCCAGTGGAAATAAATGGAGAAGCAGCCGTGGATCATTTCTATATTTGCCCACAGCAGAACTGATTCACTTGCACTGCCCTTAAGGTGTATTCTCTGTGCCAGTAACTGCAGGAAGCAATGATAAACAAATTCAAAGCAAGAGATTACAACCTGGGAAAAAAGGTTCTGCCAACATACACATCATAACCACATCATAAAGATTCCATCTTCTCCTGTGCTGCAATTCTAAAATGTTTAGGTTCATTTACGATGATTTAAAAAGAGAAACTCACTGACACATGCAACGTATTTCTAAGGAATCCCAGTATGACTCTCATATTCTCATCTATGACAAATTCCCGTGTAACAGAAAACATAAGGATTAGTGTCTGTTTATATTGCAATATGGGCCTCTGAGTTGAGAAACATCTATCACCATTCTTGAAGAAGTCAATCAGTGCCAAACTACAAATTAAATCAACTTACTGCATTCAGTTTATCCACCTTCTTCTTTTCAGGAGCCTTCATAGTAGCTGCTAGAATATCATCGCCTTTGAACTCCTTATAAAGCTCCAGTAAAGTCTCTCGGGTCTCCGTATTTGTATTTTTCAAATAGTATGATGGATCTAATTTTGCTTTTTCTTCATCTAGATAAGAAAAGTTAAATCCTTTAGAGTTAAAAGAAAAATTCTACTTGTTCTCCTTCAGTCTATTGTACAACTAGTTACACAAAAATCTTCCAGATATGTTTTCTATTTTTTTTTAAATAAAAAAGTCTATTAATTATATTTATTCCTACAGAAACGGTAACAAATAGCAATGCATTACACTAATAACAGTATAACTTGAAATACAGCACAATAAATGTCAATATGATGAAGCATAACAAAAGAAAAAAAACAACTTCAAATCAACTACAGCAACAATTTCTTTAAAACCACTAAGAATTATCTAATTTCGTGCAAGTCTTGTAAAATTTTTACGGAACAATCCAGACAAGATACAGTTGGGTACAATATAAACGTCTGTCCTTTGTCTCCTCACTGAATGGCCAGTCCTGTGACGCAAAAATCCCAACATCAGATCTCCAATGTGACACCAGGGGAGGAGGCTGGCACTGCAGAATTTGATTTATTTTTATTTTTACAAGTTTCACTTGTTCTCTGTCTTGGTATGCCTACTATTTGCTGGATATTAAGTATTCCATCTCTGAGATAATGCCCACTTATTTTTAGCAAGTAAATAGTATGAGAGATGCTTGCTTGCAGAACTAGTAGCTTAAAAAACCCCAATAATATAAGCATAATAAGATCCAGAAAAACACACCATGCTTTGAATCAGCAATTAGACCTCATTAGAAACAGTTCTAAAGAAAACCACAAGGGCAAATGAGAGAATTTATCCCTCAGCAATTTAGTATTAGCAGGTATTGCTAAGCATTTAGCTATCAAAAAATCTCTAAAGGATTGAGAAGCAAATTTCTTAGTTTTGATATCTAGAAAGAAAAAAAAAATTCTTATTAAAATAATTTTGGGATTATTTTAGAAAAATCTCTATCAGTCTATAACTTGGAATATGTCCATTGTTACCCAGAGCCCAGGATGGACAACACAATGCTGATGCCCATGAAAAGCCCAGCAGACGGGTACGAGGAGACGGAGGGTTCCCTGTCCCGGTTCTAGTTAATGGACCTTTTGGCAAATTCTTGTTCCTCTGCTTCTCCCTTGTCTCTCATCTGCTACTCTTAAAGGATATGGGAAGCTTTCCATGTCTGCACAGCACTCAACAATTAACAATTTCTCAAAGAATCATGTCTTTGTTCCAAATTTGTTAACAACTTTTGATGTGTAAGTGACAGTTTCAACAAGATATTCATGTTTCCAGGAAGCTTTCAAAGCTACCACCAGCCACTGAGGGATGTCCACCAGAAAACAGTGTCAATTCCAAAACATCACCTTTAGGTTGGGCACATTTAGGTTGCTGTTTTCTCAGCCTGCCTTCAATTCATCCTTACCTGGATCAACCACTTTTATGTTGTTCTTAACATGAAAGAAGTTTGAGACATTGAACTTGTCCAGGTTTGTTGGATCCTGAAAATAATAATGAAAAAAACCCAAACATCAGAGAGCTTGGTAGGCACCCATTCCATGCAACAGACTGGTTTGAAGGGAAAACACCACCATAATAAACAAACAGGGAGAGAGCGAGTAACTTCTGTACCTTCCAAACACAGAAAGATGACACAAATATGATGCCATCAACCCCAACCGACATTGGCAATGAGCCTGTTTGCAATAGGCCCCATAGGGATCTGGAATTCAGTCCCACACCTAATATTACACATATTTTGCCTACAGAAGTTACCAACAGAACTAAGCTGAGTCTGCCGTATCCTGGTGAGAAGGGAGAACGAGGAGCTGCAATCCCCCGACTCTTTCCTTCCTTCTGTGGTTTGGTGTAAGCTTACTCCGTGCAAAGCCACATGAGCCATCTCCTCTCGCTCACAGCAGCTCTGCGAACCTCTGAAATGTATTCCAAATAGAAATAAACCTCAGAGCAACTCCTTGAGTCAGAACTGCTTTGATTGGTTTTTCTTTCTAACAGTGAAATCTGTGCTTACAGAATTATGTTTAAAAGTAAAAAATAACAAAAAAGCCACAAAAAGTGGTATTATGAAAACTATTGAGTGGCCACTCAAGGAAAACAGCAAAAGCACACAGTCCATTAACTGTGAGTCTTTATACTATCTCTAGGCAACTTTCTGCATAACTTTGACCTTTTGTTAGAGAGAGCAAGACAAGGAATGCCTGCTGGTGATCTAGGTTACATTATACTGTTATTAAACAGTCCTTATTCCTCTTCTTACAATGACTTCAAGGTTTTCTCCTCAAGCTCCTCTGCAGCACAGAAAGGTCAAAACATCAGCCCAGGACACACAGTCACTTCTGGAAATCCTGTCTTACAGAAAACAATTCAAATCTAAAATACCAAAACATCAGAATAAGACGCAATATTTTTGAGTTCAGGATAAAAATAATGCAACATATTATGTAAAGAACTGTGACACTGACATGAGCAGTATAACCCCAAAGAAATTTAACAAAGCTTCTCAGATCACCACTGCTGGTAAGAGGTTCTGACAATTCCATCTCTGCTAAAAGTAATGATTAATACAAGCAAAGCTGGTAGCTCCATCACTTATTAAGTGATCTAATCATGCCTTTCATTCATCCCTGAAATGGTGTGTCTCCACCACAGAGTGCATTTTCAGTTTTACTGCTGGTAGTAAAACCAAAACACATTTATGAAATGAAGCTGTGTGATTCTGCACCCTAATGATGACCTCCTGGCTTTCTGCTGCCCCACTACATCCCTCCGACAGACCTTCATCAAGACATGGACTGCCAGAAAAAAAAAAAAAAAAAAAAGATATTTTATCTTTAAGATCTTGCATTAGAAACAGATCACCTTTAAATAAAACTACTAAGGAATAGAAAATGTGGACCTGTTTTTTTAACCATTTTGGTTAAAAATGGTTAATGCCCCAGGAGGGCAGGGGGACACCGGTGTGGGGAGCGACTGCGGGCTCTCGCTGAGGCCGGGTTCCCCTCACTCCCCTGGCTCTGCCACGTCCCAGCACGTCCCCCAAAAGAGGCCTCACCCTCAGCAACCGCGAGGACATCTGCTCCCACCTTCTGCCACACAACCAGCAAGCGAGAAATAGCCAAGGAGCAAAATACCAACTAAGAGAGCACAGCTCGGCTGCCTCCAACTCCGCTCATTAGTTACGCTCCCTGCCACCGACGCCAGCGGTGTTCAACAGCTTGTCAGGAACCGTGTCATTTCCACGGCCGATTAGCTGTGCAGAAACAACAAAACTGACATACAGGAGCACATTACACCACGAGCCTTTATTTCCCTTTAACGGCACCAAGGCCTGACCCTGCTCCTCTCTGTGCTCCAGCTGCCCCCCGACACGGAACGGGGGGATCCAGGCTGCACCCTCTGATGTGCTCGCTGTTGAGTTCCACATCGGTACACAAAGAACAATTTGCAAAATGTGAGACTGAAACACAGAGAGAGAAACTCAGAAAAAGTCACACCTGCGGTGTAAAGGATGGGAAGCTGGACTCCAGCTTGTGGCCAGATCCCACAGCTAAGAGAAGGAAATTGCAACCTGAGGGTAAAGAGCTGCAGTCTAAAAAATCCACTCGTACCAAGAGTGGGGATGTCTAGGAAGGGTTTCACATGGAATGTTGTCATGTGTGTTGCTGTCATTATCACCAAGATACTAAACCAGAATCTGTGACATCTTTTGCCTGAGTAACTACACTCGGTTTTGGAAATGCATCTTGCACCCCAGGAGATGGTATCACTCCTTCCCTCCTGCCCAAGGTGGGGTGACACCGCCATATGTTGATGAGGAACTGCCGAGCTCTACCCCGGGGCATCTGCATTTCAGCAGGGAAAAAAGCAATTTCGGCACATCTAAGCGTGGGAAGCACTGAGGATTCCTTCACAAAGACAAGCACATCAAAGATCTAAGATAGTGCTGTGATTTTGCTTTTTCTGGTTCAAGATCCAAAATAATTTGTCCTTTTTAAGAAGTAAACTTAGCAGCAATAGGACACAAATAACTATCACTAAAATCAAAGCAACCAGCTGAGATGGAGCCCAGCAGAAAAGATAACAGGGGTGGATTATGGTTAGTGTTTGAGTAATGTTTAGCACTGAGAACAGAACACAGAATTTTATGCAATTCTCTCTCTTCTGAAAAGAGCAATTTTTTTGTTTTGTTTTGTTTTTAATTATATACATTAGGAGAGAGGGCTCAGGTTTGAGGTCAATTGCTATTCTTCTAAGAGAACATCCCTAGCA
The DNA here is from genome assembly GCA_033628505.1 of Tringa tobata. Taxonomy (NCBI): domain Eukaryota; kingdom Metazoa; phylum Chordata; class Aves; order Charadriiformes; family Scolopacidae; genus Tringa; species Tringa tobata. The sequence continues at coordinate 654,686 of JAHREE010000158.1, forward strand.
GCTGCAGGATTGTCCTTTATGTGTCAATAAGGAAAAATGTGATCATACAAATAATCTGTAAACAGTCATTATTCAAATTTTCTATTTACCATGTTGCATTTCACTACCAAACACGCAGGTACCCCATCTGCTTCCCAGGACCCTCAGAGGCAGCCTCTGGAAACGCTATTTTCTATCAATAAACACAGCTACTACAGACAGTCCTATTCAGCTGCTATTTGCCAAGCAAAGAATGTTTTTTATAGCAACTTCCTTTGTGCCTACCGTTCTGCCAAACAGCGGGGTCAGTGTTACCAGCTCCCTCACATACCCCACAACTCAATTTACACCGGGGAATGGGAAAACAATGAAGTGATGAATTTCAGGGCGGAACCTAGGGGTTTTTAAGAGAAGTGGGGCTGGGGCAGAGCTGCAGAGGCAGAGTGAAGTGCAGCAGATTGCAGGCTGGAAGGCTGGCGAGGGGACAGAGCCGCAGGTGGCAGAGCTTGGCAGGGGGACGGCACCGCGCTGTCAGCAAGAGAGCTCACGGGGGAGACACCGGCCGGTCTGTCAACGACTTACACGCAGAAAACACCACGAGAAAATAACAACAGATTCCTATACCCATATACATAAGCAGTTTGAGTACCCGGGCTCATCATAGCACTTTAGGCTGCACTCTGGCCCCAGCAAAGCTGGGCAGGGCAGGGTCCACACAGCGGAGATCGGGGTACACCCCGAGTTGGCTGGGGGTTGTGCCATGCATCCGATGGCTCTTACCCCCATCCAACCCCCAAAGCCATTTTAGCCTGTTGGTTGAAAATCCCTTCTTGGAAAAAATACTTAAGAGCTAATTGGGTGAGGGGTCAATCAGGAGCCAGTACCAGCATTCAGACGGTCACAGTCTCTGCCAGCCCAGCCCCAAGTGTGGCTGTTTCTGAACTGATTTGAGAAGAGTAGGCCACAAGATCGTACGCCACAGAAGTGCAGCTAACACCAATCCCTAATGAGCTGTTTACTTAATTACTCACACATTATGAAATCCTAAAGGGACCTAGAGAGGTACAGGTGGTGTACGGCTGTGACCCCCACACAGCCAGTAGGACGGCTATACCAGTGACCAGACAACAACCACATTCAGTTTCTGTTAATGGACACATCCCTCCAAGCAAGAGAGAAACCAAACATATCAAGAACAGAGTGAAGGTGAAAATCATTGACAAAAACCCACATAGGGAAGACCCAGATCACTAGCTACCGCGCTGTCAGAGTTAGGAGACTAGAGCATCTGTTTGTGTCTATGAAAAATCAAAGCTGGGCGTGTGACAGGTATATGCATTTTATACATACGTTCAGCTCCAAACCTACAAAACACACCAAAATATTTTTAAATGATTGCACATTTCAATTATTTGTTAAAAATAATTTGTTTTTTCACACTGATGCACAGAAACACTTTTAGTCACTCGTGTTATCTTTTTTTACCATTCCAAATCCATTAGCAACCATGCAGTTACATTCCAGTAACATTCTGTTGGGAGCTTTCAGTCTGAAAAAGCTATGAGTTTTGCTTCCATTGGATTAAAAACATTTTACTTTGTTGCATTAGCTTGAACAGCCGTAAGCCCAAAGGAACAGAGGAAAAATATTTATAAATGTGCTGCTCAGCGCTGGGGAGTAGGGAAGAAGGGATACATTTAAATTTAGACATAAATGAAAAATATTTTTCTATTCAAATTAGACAGTATTAGTCTTGGTTAGCGGCAATTAACTGTTCATGAGGCGCATACTAAACTCATGACTCCAGTAATTATGATCACTGAATCTTTTCCCCCTGTTTTGAAAATCATGCAAGCTTAAAAATGCCTACTTTTAATCAAGTAAGTATCTTTCACACTCTGAAATTTACAATGCTGTTTGAATTTGGGGTTTGCCGCTTATTTTACTCTACATTTAGAGAAACAGTCTATGAAAAATATGTTTCTGAAGCTTTGACTCTTTCAGGCAATCAACTTCAGTCGTAATGTAACATGCTGACTTCCTAAAAGTTTATACACTTTCCATTCTGAAACAGGATTCTTTTGGTAACAGACCACGCACTGTCGGCTGGCGAGAGCTGAAGATGATTCTGGACATTATCTTTCCCTTTCTGCTACCCAGTCTTTTCACAATGCACTTCTGTTAAGTCTTTTTCAGGTAAGATTAATGGAAAAAAAAAAAAACAACTACAAAATCTTACGTGTAGTTTCATATCCAAAACTTAGGATTACACATAAGATCTTATATTCAGTCAGATACAGTGAAATAGTGAGCAACTGCAAATACATTTGTCAACATTCACATTTTTACACGGCGTCCTTGACTTTTTCTGTGCAGTTTTATTTTTCTCCTTCAATTTACAAAGTTGAACAATTGCCTTCTCTAAAAGGCACACAATAACCGCTCTAGAGATTTGTCAAGCTCTAAGTTACATGGCATCCTTGTGGCTCATCTGGATAACAAAGAAAATCCAGCAGTTCCCCTTCTACCCATCTCCAAGACACACACACACACAATGTTTCTCTGTTCAGTTACTCTAGATTTCTGCTGTAACAGTGTACGCAGCCACATTTCCCCCTCCCCCAAAAAGCTGTATTTTAAGGCATGTAACAGAGAGAAAGGTTTACCTGCAGTGTCACAATATCTTGCCGAGTGAAGGGCTCATCTGTCAAAAGATCCTTGTAGCTCTTCGGTTTTATGTTCAGCTGCTCAACTGCCTAATGGCCGGGCAAAAGGCACAGATATTAAAAACTGGATTCTAACGTGTAAAAATTACAAGTAAATATGTGATGCCAATAAAACTTTAAAGTACAAATGATAAAGAAAACAATGTCACCCTTCATTCTCAATGGCAGCTGCAGTATTTGCATTGTGTGCTTTAACAGATGAGAAGCTTTTGTCTTTCACCCCTGCAAAACTACAGTTTTGTGTGGTTTGGTCTTTGTTTTTTTTAAAAAAAAGAACCTTGCAGTCTCCATTCCATAGAGATGCACATCATCTTAACCAAATTCATTGTAAAAGTACTGCCAAAATAAAGAAAACTTGCTGGCAGATTTCCAAGTGAAGTATTTTACAGCTGGTACAAGACAAGAGCTTTCACAAGGGGTCCGTATCTCCCCCAGCACCCCAGGGACACACGCGTGTCCCAGGCCAGCTCGCCCAGCAGCAGAGCTGCACTGGCCCCCCGACTCCTGCTCCTAGCCAGCACCAGCACTGCTGGTCACCTGAGAAAACTAAACAGCACTCAGCAAAGCAGCAGCACATCATTTCACAGTGAGAATCCATGTGCTTTGTTGTTATGAACAAATACGTGGTGCAGGGAGACAACTCCAGAGTTCTGCTGCAAAGGAACAGAATCTGTCCCCTGCACCCAAATGTCCTCTGTTCTCCTTGGATGAAAGTGACAATATTTTTCTAGTACCTCCAGGAGTCTGTAAATTAATTCTGTGCTTATAGCAAACTGATAAATGCTAACAAACCACTTCAAGCAGTTCACGGTATGAGAAACGGACCCTCTTGGCAAGGCTTGTTTAGGAAGCCCGCTATCATAAATTGTACCAAACCGAGCAATAGTTTCACAATATCGACAAGCATTTAACAAAGACTGCACTTAAACTCATTCCTGCCTTTTAACCACAGCAATCAAAGCATCATGCTTCTAGAAGGAACAGAAAATATGTTTTATTTTAATAATAAATTCCACCTGGGTTCACACAAATGTTCACAGAACACAAATAAAAATGCAGTTCAAGTGTCCATTAAGGCATTCTCTCTGCTCTTTCCCCAGATCCAGTTAAAATACCCTTTTTTATTTATTGATATGAATAGAAATAAGGCAATTTGTGTTTTCATGATGACTCTGTATCAGAAAGAAGACAACATTTGTCTATTAATTCAACTGAGGAGGCATATTAGAGCTACTCATTTTGGTTTACAAGACAGTGCATGCAGATTAACTGAGGAAAAGGTTTCAAAAATATCTTTTAAATCAAATTCTAGGGTTGTTCATATTTTTGAAGGCAAAAGTCAGACAATAATATGTTAAGTCAGTTCATCTCCTTATACTTTAATTTTCCTGGCTGTAGAACAGAATAAGAAGTACCTGCCATTCTAAAGCATTTTGTGATCTTGAATGAAATGCATCAAATATCAAATATAAAATACTAATAATGCAATGCAACAGAGAACCTACCTCATAGGCAAACACATTTCCAGTTGTCTTGATGGCCACAATATGGGAGTTATTGGTGAATACAGTGAACAGCACCGGACAGTGGTATTTACCTGATGGAGGGTAAAAAAGTTTAAGTTTGGCATGAAGTCCCTGCAACTGTTTTGAAATAAATAATGTCTGTTATCTCTTTGAAGAATATTTACATTCATTTTTAATATAAAGTGTCACTTCAGTGTGCATTTAACAGTGTTTTAACTACACTTTAACTCTTCAGCACCAAATAGAAAAAATAACACTCAAAAAAAATTATAAAGCAAGCAATGAAAATGCAGGTTTGAAATCTGCTGCCTTCAATGTCCCATCACAGACCTTTGTCCAACTTGCTTGATATCGATGAAGTACCACGATATAATGTTATTGTTGTTATCAATTCTCTATTGAGAGCGTGACCCCTGTACCTTGGAACACGCCCAGTGCTGTTTTTTTTTTTTTTCATTGAACATTTTCAGTGCTGTTCCCAGGAATAAAAGTTTAGCTCATATCCAACAAAAAGTTGACAGCAGCTGTTGAGCTTTTGGGAGAGGAGAGCATTTTGTATTCAAATGTGGCAAGCAGAATGCCATTAAATCCAAACACGTTACTCAATAAGGAGCCCAGCTTCTGCTCTAATCAAGCTGTGAATTTTCCCAGGAGGGTCAGCATAAATATTAAGCACGTCAACAACCAGCAAACTGATGGGAAGCAATGCGCAGGGAAAAGAAAAATGTCTGGATGATCTCTGCAGAAAGCCATTAAAAGTAGGTTATTAATACGTGATCAGTTTGCTAGAGACGGGGGTTTGGGTGAGATTTTTGAAGTAGGTTGGGCCTATTTGGTTCTTTTTGCTCCCTAATTACCACCTGAAAAGGCAAACCAGTGTGGAGCCCAGGCCAGAGACTGCTCACAGCACCTGCAGACAGCACATTGACCCACGCGCAGCCGTACGTGAAAGCCCAGGGCTCCTGTTAATGCCCCAGCGCTGAAGGAAAGCCATTCCCACCAGTGGCTGAAATCCAGAAGAAAGCCCAGAGAGGGACTTCTGCAAGTGGCATCGGGGCATGGCCCAGCTGATGGACACAGAAACACGCTGGTAAAAGGTGAGGTCTCACTCAGCTGCTTCAAAAGCTGCTTCAAAATCACCACGTTTCCACCTCCAGCAACAGCGAAGCTGCTGAGGGCATGCTCTCCTTGGTCTGGACAGCAGGTTCTCAGCTAAAGGATTATTAAATGGAATAAACTGCAGTACCTGAAGACCTTTTCCATTGTACTGGTGTGAAGAGAAGATCCTACATATATCATAACCATTCTACATGTTACGAAATAAAGAAGTTTGCCGATAGACAGAAATGCAACATTTTACTCTTCGTCTTTTGTTGCATTTTCCCTGGATCAGTTCATGACAGGACTTGCACGTTTTTAAGGAGAAGGCTTCTGAGGCCGTGTGGCTGCTGTCACTCCACTCGGGCATTACGAACTGGGCTTCTTTCAGGAAAGCACAGTATTGCAGTACCTTTCAAAAACCTTGGCCACAGCGACTAGTGATCAGTTTTTAACACCCTGCTCTTGAGACAGATGTAACACAAAATGCAGAAGAAATCCATCAGCAAGGGAAAAGCCCTTGTAGTCTACAGGCTATTGGTAAGATAAGGAGACAGACACTCCAGAATTTCATTCCCACCTAATCCTTGCCACTCTTGTTTCAAAGAAATCATTATCTGCCTCGTAAAAGACGAATTAATCTCCACTCCTCTCTTTTATTCTGAGCATCCTCTCCTAGATGGCAGATTTTATATCTTTGACCCTGCAGAAATAAAACTCGAGGCTGCACTCTTGTGTGCTGCTGTTCATAAAATCCCATGTGTTCATTTAAGTCTAACTCATTTTATAAACAAAAAGTTGCTCAAAACCAAGTGAAAAGCAAATGATGCCATAGGCAAGTTAGAAAAAAGATTACATATTACAGAAATTTAGTCTTTTCTGAAAATTTTTCCTAAAGTCAATAGTACCTTACTGCTGTGGTAGCTCCAGTAAAGTGAAATTGCTGAATAATATACAGCTCCCCAGTGTAAAAAAAAAATAATCCAGAAGTGGAACTTTAAAGGTAAACACATCACTCACAAGAAGCGGTTGTTCTACTCAAAAAGTAAAAACCACAATAGAAAACAAAAACTACATAACTTTACCATGAGTAAGACAAACCAGGATTTATTAAAGCACTCAAGAAAAAAAACCCACAAAAACACACACAGAAAATTACTGCACTTACCTTCACTGTTTTTAGCAAAATTCAGCTTTATAAGTGATTTGGCATCTAGTTTCTAAAGAAAATGAAAAATTAAAAAAAATTAATCATAACATAATCTAACCATGGAAACAAAAGGAAACTGTAACATCACTGTTAGGATTTTAATAGCGCACAATTTATTAATAATATATTGCAAGTTGTCTAAGTCATCAGAACCCTGGGAATTCAAGTTGCAGACAGCCCAGGGAAACAAGGCTCCCCGAGCCTGGGAACTGGGGTACGGTTCATTTCCAGCGTCGCAGTTTGACACGGGACGGTGCTACCGGAGCGAAAAGTCTCCAGGAGTTGTGCAGTTCTGCCCGAGCACAAACGGAGGGGCAGTCTGCACGGAACGCGAAGGCGAGGAGCACGGCTGCGGGTCAGGAGGGACCTCTGATGGGACGCTAAGGCCAGCAAACCGTTCCAGCGATCAAGCTCACTGCCTTTTCTGAAATAACTGTGATTTTTCTTTTACTTCAGGAAACGTGTAGCAGAGCCCACATGGTAATGTGCAATAATGAAGAGAAACAGAGACACACATTTTGCGGCGAGGCGCTTGGGGCCGGGAAGGGAGTCTCAGGAGGGATCCTCGGCCACCAAATCCCTGGGCAGCAGCTCCAGGAAGAGGGAGCCGAGACGGCAGCCGAGGCCAGGGCGATGTTCTCCGACCCCAGAGAGGACATCCCGAGCTGAGCTGGCTCCTGCTCTCCCACCCTTCCTCAGAACGCCTGCAGCATTTTCCAACGCCCTCTCTCCGAAGGGGACTCCGGGAGGGAAGAGCCACTGGGCTGGCAAACTCTTCTGGGTGAGCAGGCGGCTCCCTCACGCAGACATGGAGCTGTGAGCACACCTCAAAGAACAGGTGGCCTTTGGTAACACCACAGGGCCTGTGGCCATCGCAGAGGGTTGCTGTGTGACCAACAAGGCTCACCATGACCAGGGCCACCCCACCGGCCCAGAAAAACCAACAAGCCCTGAGTCTATCAGCCATCGGGGACAGGTTCGCTGCCACACTGATGGTTAAAAGCACACACAGCACCGGCCTCGTAAAAGGAACAAGGGGTTCTCGTCTCCAGGCGCACACCTGACCAGATGAGGGAGGTTTTCATAACCCAGACAGCTCCTTATAAACAGCCAGGAGAGGAGATCTGCCAGCCGCGCTGCCGATGCTGCTCCTTCAATCATTACGGCAAAGAGCAGTAACAAAACCCGGTGAAATGAAGTCGGTGGGCTTCCCCTGCCTGATCAACGTCCACATTCTCAGTTGGGAGAGCACACCTTTCGACCGCTGGGCTCAGTCCTTGATAAGAAGGCACTTCTCAAGTTGTTTTCAGGCAAGTGGCAGCCCATTTGCTGCCATCTCTTTCACCCACAAGAAGAGCAACGAGGGCCAGCCGGAATAAGATGGGGAAGGGAAGAATCCAGGTTAGGTTATATTTATTTAATTCGGCAATGAAAGACCAGTCCTGCTGCTTTTTCTTAAGTGGATTCTCAAAAACCCCCCAAACCCCAACATCTGCACAGTGCTGGGGCACAAAGACAGACATCAAAGGCAAAGGCAGCCTCTGAAATGACTAAGTGAATGCAGAGCTTTATTCATTTATTTATCTTCTTACTAGAACAAAATTGTCAAAGAAGTAGTGGGGGAACAGCAGCGTTGCCAAAATGAACATATGATCCTGGACAGCTCTGTTCAACCTAAACAACTGATTAACACAAAGCAGCATCCATCTGTGTACATGTTGTGCAACAGCCCAAAAACTGTGTTCCAGAAGAAGCTTCTTTAGAAATACGACCACTGGCAACACGGGTAATTTGAAGGAAGGCCTTCAAATTATCTTCCTGGCAGACTCGAGCTATCCCCAAAACATATGAGCGGATCATCTTTAAACAAAAATGGAAACAGTTCCCTAAGAAACAGTTTAGCATGAGATTCAGATTTATCCCTTGACAGAATGTAGTGTGAAAGACAGACTAAACTGCTGTAGAGACTGTAAAGGCAGGAAAAGCTGCAGTGCACTGTGTCACCTGTCAGCCTATGATGTATCGTTAGAAGTGCTGCCAAGTCCTCGGACTCTTACTCCACACCCAGGGAAACAGCATGGTATTTCAGGTCACATCTTTCCATAGCACGGAAGAAGGTTAGTTTTCAGCATCAGTTACTCATGGTGCATCAGCTGCTCCTGCTGGCATCTGCTCCCCACTGAGACCAGCACTTCTACAGTCATAGATGTCAACAGTACATTAAAAAATAGTGATTTTCCTACAGGAGTTGAAATACAGGCGCTGCCTGGAGTCCTGTTCCAGGATGAGACCTGTGCACCGAAGCGCTGCATGAACATCATAAACTTGTACTGCCGCCGAGCGGCCTCCCCTCCAGCTCGTGCCCAACGAGTGCTCTCGGCAGCTCCGCTCAGGGCCTTTGGAGCGGCTCCGCTGGAGACGGTTCCACCCCGAGCACTCCTGTGCCGAGCCACGGGGACACCTCCTGATACGGGATTTTTGTGAGACGGGATGGAAACGGACCGAGAGCTGGACATGAGAAAACACCTGGGGAAACTACAATTAGGGCAGAATCTCAGAGATACTTTGCAAAGTTGATTAACATGTCTTAATGCATGGAAAGACATGAGGGGGACTTAGTGTTTTGTCAAAGGACATCCCTGGAGCACCAGAGCAGCAAAGCCAGGCGATGATCTGCCAGGGAGGACTGCTGTGGCCTCTCAAGGCAGCTCAGCACCCAAGGCCAGGCTGCAGCATCGGGTAACAGCACACGGAGCTGCCGCAGAGGAGAAACCATGAAAGAACATGATATAGAAAACCTGTATCTTATTTTTTTGCCTCTCAATTTCTTCATTTCACATGAAAACAGGGTTATCTTGCATGTGGGTGAATCTGCTTTTATTTATTCTCCACCAAAAGCCAAAGCTTTCCAAGCACCATCACACGGTTTGTTGCCATGGAAATGACCATTATGCCACAAACAGGCGCCAGTCTTCACGGGAAGAGATGGCAGGAATGAATGAGTCCTAAAATGAGTTAAAGGACTTGTTTTCATGTATTTCTTATTATGAATAAAGCATAAGAGAGCTCAAATACTGCATACACAGCTCGGGTTCAGAACTATTTCCAACCTGAGTTTCCCTGACACACACCTACCATCCAGTTGCAGCCCATCTCCAGTGAAGAAATCAAGGAAAAAACAATGTTTATTAAAAACCCTTGATCTAATTAAAATTCTACATTCCTAACAAAAGCGAAAGGCCACAAGCATGCGCCACTTCTCCTAAGCAGGAATAAGAGCTGCACATTCACTTCTAAAAATATTTCATGCGAGAATACTGGAAAGCAGACGCGTGTCACAGCACGTAGTGCCAGCTGCTCCGCAGCGAGGAAGGGCTGAAAAGCAGCCCCCAGAACGGCGTGAGCTCCTTTCTCAGCTGACTCCCCTCTCGCAGGCAGGCTCCCACGCAGCAGCCAAGGCTGCTTTTGGCCGTGACCTACTTCCCCGCAGCGGCGAGAAGCCCCATGGCCCCATGCCCCCTCTGCCAGCACCCCTTCCTGCAGGGTCCCCGCCGGCGGCGTCCTCTCCCGGTACCCAGAGCAGAGGTTGTTGCGAGGCCCAGGTCAGTGGGGCAGTGTGGCAGCTCGCGGGTGAAGCACGCCGGTTGTTTCCAGTGAAATCATCCCCTGCCATCGCCATGTGTCTCGTGAAGATCTGACCTACAATGCCCGCGCGTCAATTAGTTACACTCTCTGAACCTCTTTGGTCTGTGGCTGCATGTTCTCCTAGTTAATGAGGCTCTGACCCTGTTGGATACACACCAGCCTGAAAAGCAATCAAAATGGGCTCGTTTGATTCTCTACCCACACACGGGTAGAGCTGGCGATGTGCAGCAAGAGTTGTATGTAGCAAATACAGACCTTCCTGCTCTATCAGCAGTAATTGAGTTAGCGTTAAAGTGCTCAGCGCTTGGGGATGGGACACCCTTCTGAATGGCCTCTGGCAGGAGCACACAGCAACCCAGTGAAGCTGCTGTGGGGAAAACAAACGTGTCACATCTGAACTCATTGGCAACATGAGGACAACACCATCCAGTGCTGGCGCGGCCATTTGCTTGGTCCTCATCCCACCAAAACAAGCAACACTCAAACAGAAGAGAAAGCCAAACCAAATACCAATATTAAAACACAATGTTGCCTACCAAGTACCAAATGCAGCTTAAGAACAGAAAATTAATTTTCTATTAAATTCTTTGGTTCTTTTAGAGATGAGACCTGTTACTCTTTGCATACACCTTCACGTTTTAAGAAGTCCTCCTACAATTTTCCTGCTATAAAACCTTCAAGAAATATGAGGATATGAACTGAATGAATAGCATTGGAATAACTCCATGTATAGTGGTACTTATTTCAGATCTTGTAAATGGATTTAATGATGACAAAAAGGTATTGGAAATCCTCAGCAAGTCTACCCAGTATGGGAATGTGATTGGAAACAGCAGCATTGTTTTAACAAGACAAGCATTCTTCATGTAGTTTAATATTTCAGGAAAAATTTGAGGTCAGCAGCCAAGAGGCCAGAATAGTCTCAGGATTCAAGGTATCGTTTCTATGTTCAGTTCAACAGCAAAAATGGTAGATATTCATCACGTGGGCAACTGTCTACCAAATGCTAAAAAGATACCTGCAATTCACAGTCTTGGATGAAGCTGCTGTTTAACTGCAGCTCTCATCTGCTACTGAACTGGTTTGGAAATGGACAGAAAAGATCCCTCATTACCCACTTCCAGACCACTGTATTTCCATATTTAAATTTTAATTAAACAGACACCATATGGTCACCAAAGCCTTGACCAGAGAATCATAAAGATATGCCTGATAACACACATGGCTCACAGATAATAGCAATAATACTGCTCTCCCAAAGAGCACATTAACAGAAATTACCATGAGAAAAAGAGGTGTAGTTTCATGTGTGAGATGAAACCTGCAGCATTAATGCAGGCACAAGTCCATCAGCCCAGGGACCCACAGACGAATACAACATGGTTCATGCAAAACTAAGCTTTGCACAAGCATCAAAAAGCCAGTCTCCAATTTTAGTGAAAAACAGAGAAGTCAGGATCTGTGGGAAACCTCATGCTGCATCTCATTTAAGGCTAGAGCGTTTCACAGCTGCTGCATTTTCAAGCGTCACCATCACAAAACCCCATCCAATGTGCCCACTTCCACCAAAACATGGAAAAGGAAAAAAAAAAGAGACCATCTGTTCGGTCCATAAAACCTAGATGTAAATGATTTTTTGCTGTAAGGGAACTAATGCACGAGCAATAACGCTAGTCACATCTACCCGGCTGTGCGCAGAGCTGGCTCACTGGGTAAGGCTCTGCCCATCACCAGCTGCGAGGTGTGGAGGAGGCACAGTGGCTGGGCCAGTGACTCACCACGCTGGAGGGTTCTAAACGTCTCCTTTTGATAAAGCACTTGAACAGTATGTCTGGGCAAATCTCATCTTCTGCGCCCTCGCTGCTTCCCAAAGACACAGGGAATTGAAAAATAAATCCCCCGTTTAGGACAGATAAAGGCTAACCCTTCGTGGTGCCGGGCATGCTGCTGTCACACTCACAGACACAGCTACCACGTGGTTGTCAGGAACAAAGGGAGTTGGGAAGTTTCAGCAAACCCAACAAAAAAGGAGTCCTCTTCCAGGTCATTCACCTCACCGGGACCTCCATCGCCTTACCCCCCCTTCCCTGTGTTTTATGGCCATTTCCAGTCATGACACGTGACTTTCTGGTCATTCCTCCAGGCAGGAATCACGTCCTCATATATTTCTATCCAGGGGCCTTGAAAATTTATTGTCACTAGTCAAATATTAACTCATTTAGACTGTTGACTAAAAGCTAATAATTTCTAGGGCAAATGAGGTAAGACAACAGGGTTCAGCTGCTGCACATGGAGGAGCTCATCTCGCTCAAAGGGGACTCCAGGCACCCGGTCTCTGCTGCCCCCGATGGAGCCGCACCTGGAGAGAGATGCTGAATGACGCTGGCTGTGACCCTCCGTGCCTGAAATACTGCTACAGACCTCAGAGACACAGGCAGCAACGCTCAACCCGAAACAAAACCAAAAAAACAAAATAGGAAAGGAAGAACGACTGCTCATCTGGGCTAACTTTCATTTCTAAATAAGCACCTGGTTCTGAAATGATCCAAGCTATTGAGAGAAAATGCAATAAATTGCCATATTCTGACAGTACCCCCCGTGTCTCAACACACACACCGAAGCTGTTTTCCGTCTTACACTCTCATGTGTAACATATCAAAGTATTTCAGGAAAAGATCAGAAAACATTCCCAGCACTGTACCAGGCATTCACCCAGCACTTACTGTGTATGGTTAAGATTAGCTCTGTTCAAAGAAGATAAATTAAAATTAAACAGATGTGGAGAAGGACAACTGTGACCATTTAGGGTACAGAGAACTTAAAGGCAAGAAGAACATCTGACAGGAAAATACACGTCTCAACAAGAAAATGTCAAGAAAGCACTGAATTCCTCTGTCCCAAACACCCAGCTGTAAGCACTAGCAGAGAGAAGCACAGTTCTGGCACAAATACAAACAAGACTAAGCTGGTCAAACTCAGAATGCACAGAAGATGTCTATCAGATGAAAAACTCTCAGAAGAGCCTCTCGGCAGCCACAGCAGGAGGAAGGCAAACACCGGCTCAAGGCAGAGCCCGCAGTTTGCGAGGCAGATTGCGAGGGTGCTGAAGACCACAGCGTCTTCCAGTTTTCTATTCCTGATCATTTCACCCCTCTTTCTGCAGCACAGGAAAACCAACTAAGCTGGATTTGTCTGAATCATTTTTCAACAACAAAGTTTCCCTTGGTTTTATTTCTGTAAGCTTTGTTCTCTGCTCTGTAATAAGCTATTACTCACCCAGAACAAAACTGTATTCCCACCTCCCTCTGGAACTTTTCTTACAAATAAACAAGGAAAAACCTTCCCTCCTTCACTTCAAATGTACAGGAAAAAATAAGTTTAGCAAAAGGAAGAGAGAGAGGCAACTCACACTTAACACCTGTGCAGTATCTGAAGGCTTCACCGAGTTGCATCAGACAAATTAAGAAATATATTTTGAGTTTCAAAGCTGAAGATGCACTGACTTCTTCTGACGTGCATGTGAAAAGTGTTAAAAGTCTCATTTATACATCAGTTACGCTACAGCCAAACGAGACATGAAGTTACCGATCCACCCAAACGATCCCTCACTCCCAAAGCCCCATGGAGCCAACGTAGCAGACTACTTGGGTTTCAGGTACTGTGCTCTGATGTTGAGGGAAAGTAAAACCGAACTTCTGCATTTTTCTACATAATGAGAAATCTCTCAATTGGTCAAATTATTTTCCTCTCAATTAGACAGTCCGAGCACTCTAGACACAGAAAGCTGACGTGGAGTAGCCTGCCTACGGAGGGCTGCGCAGCATTTTCCTCTCAATATTTTCTACCTAGACAAAGAATGAGAATGCTCAGAGTAAGCACAATCTGTTGGAAACGGTGAGAATGAAGAAAACTTTTCAAGAGGGAAACAAAAAAGAAAAGTTAGAAGGAAAATGTGACTCCTGCTGCAGTGTGCTGTCTTTAGAAGAGCATCCGAGTCCTAAGGTAGAATTACCAGCACGTTGCAGAAAAGTCTAGACTAGTGCTCCAGAAGTGCATCACACTGAATGTTATCTGCAGCGATTACATTCTCCTGACAACGTGTTCCAGCAGCAGTGACTGCCAGGCTGGCACGAGGGAGGTCACCTTCCAACCACAGAGCCGTGTCTGATGGCATCCATTATTTGCTGCTCGTTATCTAGACACACACCTGGAATAACACAATTAGAGCAGCAATCTGCAGTAAATTACCACACAGCCATAGGAAGGGAGTTACAAGCCGTAGTTGCTGTTGATTTAGCCCCTTTGGGTCATGTGGAAGTTGAACCCGTCCTGTCCCCGCTGAGGCCACAGACCCGTTCCACCCGGCTCACCGTGGGATGGGCTTTGTTCAGGACCTCGCTCTCCACCCCCTGACTCAGAAACACCTCAAGTTCACACAACCCACCTAAAGGAACCCATTCCTGAAACACACAGGCTCTGCCCCATTATCAGACGGAGGTGGAGAGCAATTTGTAGTGAACTATAAAGCCTTGGCTGGAATTTAACCTCTACTTCAATGCCTGTTCCTACGGTATTTGGTATTTCTCACACCCCTGACGCGCTGCAGTTTCTTTATTCAGAATATTGCAAAAGAATCAAAAAACACCCAAGCCCTCTTTCTCAGTGCATTCCCTTCTCGGGGGAAGAAACAATTATCAGTGCTTTCTATTTCTGTATCTGGGCTTTCAAAATATGTACATGGTAAAAACACTTTTATGTTTAAGGAAGTTTCACCTTTGCTCTAATTTCTGCATCCTTTTCAGGCAGGATTTCCCTTATTTAGACAGCCAAAGACTTTTTTAGTGCATTAAAAAAAAAAAAAAAAAAAAGGTGCTGTAAGGTTGTTTGTTTGTTTTTCAAGAGGGTTAATACACTCAGCAGTAAAGGAGTGATCTTCACATCCTCGCCATTAACCTGGTCAGGAAGCTCCTCTGCTCCTGCTTCAAGACCAACAACTGATTTCTAAGAGATTGACTGAAATCTAATTGATCAAACTGAAAAGAAACTGTGCTTTCACAAAAAATGAAGTAACAATAGCCACCAGCATTTGGGAGCTAATAAATATATTTAAGGAAATGTATTTGAGAAGGACTTTTCCAAAATTTTTGAAATAACAGACTTGGCTGCAATTCTTTCTTTGGAGGGTTGAAGTTATTGGTTTTGGAAGTGCCTGTGATTATTCAGGCAAGCATCATCCTACCAACATTATTTCAAGCAAATGCTTAAAGATAAAACAAGGGCACTGCTCATGGTGTGAGGAGAGTAGTGGGGCAGCCAGGAGGTGCCACCACAGGAGGTGCCACCAAGGGCTCTGCCGTGGCCCCGGGGCCGTGCAGGGACAAGCTCCACACCTCTGGGGCTCTCAGAGCCTGGGGCAGACAGGCTGAAGCAGGAGGCAGGCACCTGTATTGCTGCAATTATTTGATCCTATTAGTCATAATAATCTCACCTCAAGTCATTTTTATTTGGTAAATACAGGATTAAGAGTGTGGGAGAACAGTATCAAACATTCATGCTGTACACAGAGCACAACTGTGGGTAGAGCCCCCCCTGTTAAGAGGGCAGATGTCCTACTGGGGAAAGGCAGAGATTTCCAGCCTTCTGACTCCAAAGTTAGCCCTCACTTCCATGTCAGTGGCTTTGCCTTCCACTACGTTTTCATATGCCCCAGACTCCTTTTTACGGTTATCTTCAGAGGCACCCCAACCAAAAGGCTTTCCCAACCCTAAAAAAAAATTCCTCAGAATTTTCCTATTCAACCTAGTAAGAAGCTAAAACCTTGTGCCACTTCACAAGTCACTCCAGGGGGTCACTCCAGGAATAAGACAGGCAGAATTACCCAGTACCGGGAGTGCACCATTAACACACCGCTCCCAAGCAGACTATTGACTGCTCGAAAATGTGTGGCCTGTAGCAAACCATAACAACAGAACTGCAAGCCACAAAGGATTTCCTTATCATTTTTAACTGCAGGACAAAAAAATGGAAGAATTCTCCAGAGCCTCATCACCGATGACGAATCATCAGTCTGTGCGTAGTGACTTCACAACTCACCGCACAAAACATGGCACCGCAGCTAATCTGGCTCAATTCCTTTTGAAACAAACCCGGAGTCTGACGTTTCTCCGAGCCCCCAACCCACTACAGAAAGTCTTGTCTGGTTTCCGCAGCGAGCTGTGCGGGTACAGAGGGTGCACACACAAACGCAGGTTTAACAGGGCAGAACGGTCTGGAGATGCACAACTCCCTCTGCCACCTACCCACCCCGTCCCGGCACCCCTTCCCCTGCCTCCCCAGCACCACTCCCCTTTCCAAAGGCAGAGCTGCCCCCCTGGGAAACACGACCCCCACCCTGCCCTGTATGGCCCCGCAGGGCTGGACTCAGCAGGGCTGTGCACTGCGCCGGACGGCAAGCGTCTCCTCCTGCGTCCCAGCCTTCGTCCTCGGGAGGACAGAGCTGCTCAGCACGAGTCCACCACTGAGCAAAAGGGGAGAAGAGAGGGCTCCCCACAGAGAGCGACACGGAGGGGACGGTGGTGAGGAGGGCTGGGGGTGCCCTGCAGAGCGACCACCGAAGCATCGCTTGGGGTACACTAATAGGTCTCAAAGTTGGACTTCATTTGAGCATTTATGGTTCACCAGGTATATTCCCCACCATCTCCCTCCCTCTGTGTTACACAAGGCCATCACACACATTGCACTTCTTGCCTAGTATTTACCCAAAGTAATTTTAAACCCCATCACGGTTCCCAGTCTGGAATGAGAGCAGGTGTCACGGAGCTGCTCTGAGCGAAAAAATTCATCTGGCAACACCCCAGAACTCCCAGCGAACGCACAGAGCAGCAAGGTGGTGGGAGGCTGGCGAAAACAAACAAAATAGCTGTAATTCCATCCCTTCCCAACAACACATTGGTCTCCCCATCAGTGAAGAAAGCCCTTCAATCACCTCCCCACGGCACAAAGCACCTGCGGCTTGTGGTAACTGCAGACAGCGAGTCTCAGACAGCCTGCGCCGGCTCACAGCGTGGAGCGCTGCCTCTGCATTCAGCTTCTGCTCCTATCTGTCTGCTGGGAAAATCTTTAATCAAACACAAGATGTTTCAAGGGTAATCTCCTACCACAAAGCCATCTGCAACCCACCAACAATCCTGGGCGCCGGCTGCCACCCAACGCTCGGGAGAGTAACTGCACCCACCCAGGGAAGAGACAAGTCAGGAAACGAAGCAACAACTGTTTGAAATCTTCCTCTGTGCTCTCACAAACAACACGCTCTCTTTTAACACACCAGGAAAAAATAATAATTACGACAAGGAAACGTTTCCAGTATTTCATATTTATCTGGTGCTTTACAACTTCACACTACTACAGAAAGTAATCCCTACATAATTATCATTTATGCAGAAAAAGGGGGGAGAAAACCCACCAAGGCACTGAGCACAGCGTGAGATCCCAGTCTCACGGTGAACTATCACGACAGAGGCAGGTCAGAACTTTATGAAATATATTGCAGAGATAACTCAAAAGATGTTGGGATTTTATAGACACGAGCTGCACTTTCCTCCACCATATTACTTACAACCCAACACAAAAAAAAAAAAAATTAAAAAAATAAGCTTTCGTCTTTCTTCCACACAAGGAGTCCAATGTGGATTATTTTCTCCTACAAGGATCGTTAGCAGGACGACAGCGAGGGGATACCAGGTCTCAAATCCAGAAGCCCTTTTGTTTTTCCTTTTAAGCTCAAAAGATATCCCTAATAAATCCGTATGGTAATTTCAGCAAAGCTGATCTCACACCATACTTCAAAACAGCACTCCTTCAATTTCTCTCGCTTTCATTACAGCATTTTTGTTTCTCCCACACATTAAATAGGAAACTGACCACAATGAAAGGAAGCACACAGTGTGAACGTGCCCATCCTTACTTACTTCTCCTGTGATTGGATTGGTTCCGTATTTCTTTATCCAAGGAACAATGCTCCTGAAAAGAGAAGGGATAAATTAGTAAGAGACAAGCACCATCAGAAACCAGTATGGATGGACATGATTATTTTTGCCAACTTGCTAAGACCGAGCGATGGTTACGCAGCTGTAACCAGGTGCTTCAGCAACACAGAAACACAGCCCAGCACAGAGAGTAACTTACAGTATGTCAAAGACCGTCCCGTCGGGGGTGCACACCGGGTATTCAAATGGCTGCAGGGACAAACTAGGGAAAAAGCACACACTCCTTTTAGCAAAATCAGCTGGAAACCGTGACAACAGAAGCAAATAACACTTTGCTGATTCACTTGCACATTAAAGCAAGGCCTATAGCAGCGACAATACCGAGTGGCTGCCAACACCCACTACCTGATCCTACATTAATTAGGTTAACGACAAAATCTGTGCAAGGAGCTGGTGCAGGTCAGTAACTTGTAGCCACCTGCACTCACACAGGGTGCTGTGATGCTCCCCAGCCTGCTCTCAGTGCCACACTGAGCCCACCAGCAGAAAGGATGGCTCAAGCAGACACAGCGTGTGCTCTGCGATGGGTTAGAGAGTAACTGGCCACCACATTCAGCATCTCCTGTTTGGGATACTTCCATAGCCCCGGCAGCCACAGTCCGTGGGTGACAATTTCTCCAACTGTCCCATTTCCAAGAGGACTTCTAACCCACCTCTGCTAACTCCTCTCTTTCACTCCAGAACCTTGAGCAGGAAACTACGTTTAGCATAAACATTATTTCCATCTATCTAATCACTGCCTCGGAAAGGTGAGCGACTGACCAAGCACATTCTGAGCAGGGAAAAGTAGATCCAAGCCCCAGTTACACAGATTTAAAAGACTGGAAAAAAAAAAGGGATACTTGTTCTGAATTATTTTATGGCTTCCAAATTCTTTCAGCCATCACATCCAATCTCAGCAGGCATTAACCATGGAAAGTACAGATACTGCTTCAGCTCTACAGGAATTTTTTCTTGCTGCATTGCTATCATAGCAGGCACTAGTCAGTGACAGGAACTACCTTGGGAGAACACGGCTTCAGTAATAGCTCAGTGTCAACAGCCTGATGAATAAATGTGTCGTTTAATAATTAGAATGTAAATTTATTGTCTTACCTGCAGTGATCAAATGACAAACGTCTAAAATTAGTTCGTGGAAGGTCTGTTAATGGAAAAAAAACCAACCAGGATTTAAATAAATAAATAGAATTCTATATAAACAACAAACATTTGTAAGTTACATTTTGCTATATACACGGTGGCAATTTGCTGATGACAAGGACAAACACAATAAACCTTGCAGAACTACAACTAAAATCGGACTTCTGCAGAGCACTGGTACCCTCCTCAGCTGAAATTACAGGTGAAAAGCTGGCCATGGGCCGGCAACACGCGGTGGCAGCCCAGAACCACCCCCCCCCGGACTGCATCCCCAGCAGTGTGGCCAGCAGGGCGAGGGGGGGGGGATTCTGCCCCTCTGCTCTGGGGGAGACCCCAGCTCTGGGGAGACACACGCCCCCCCAGGTGCTGCCTCCAGCTCTGGGGCCACCAACATCAGAAGGACACGGAGCTGTTGGAGCAGGGCCAGAGGAGGCCACAGAGATGCTGGGAGGGCTGGAGCCCCTCTGCTGGGAAGGGGGGCTGAGAGAGTTGGGGGGTTCAACCTGGAGAAGAGAA
>JAHREE010000158.1:674752-709032 GCA_033628505.1 Tringa tobata
GGGCGGGCCCGAGGGGAGGCGGGGGACGCTCCGGGGCCGGGGTTCACGGCGGCGGATCCTCCCCGAGCTCGTCCCTCGGTAAATCTAATTTTATTCCGGTTTTTGTTGCGGCCGCCGCCGCCCCGGGGAAGGGCTGAGGGAGATTCTGCGGGTGTTGGGGTGCCTGATGCCCCGGGACCTGCCCCCTCCGAACCGTTAATTAATCAACGGCCCCTGGTCTTTCAAATGAGTAAAATTGTTCAGATTAATCAAAGGTTCCGGTTGGTTCAGAACCCGCTGCCGCAGCCCGTCCCGCTCCCTCGGGTGACAGCCCCGGCAGGGAACAGCCCGCGCCCCCCGCGGCTGCCGGTTCTGGGGAGACACCCCCGGTCCAAGGGCTGAGATAACACTCCCTCCCCGCGATACTGATTTTCTTACTCAAAACCATCTCAATTAAGGCAATAACCTGGGCTGTACCCGAATGGCGGGGTCCTGGGCAGACCCCGCACAAACCCCCTCCCGCTTCCCCGCGCCCGGAGCGCTTTGGGGGAGAGAACCCCGGGATGGTTCGGGTGGGATCCCCGAGGGTCGGCGGGCGCTGGCGGCACCGGCACCGCTGTGTCACTGCAAAACACCACACCGGGACCGCTGTGTCACTGCAAAACACCACACCGGCACCGCTGTGTCACCGCAAAACACCACACCGGCACCGCTGTGTCACCGCAAAACACCACACCGGCACCGCTGTGTCACCGCAAAACACCACACCGGCACCGCTGTGTCACCGCAAAACACCACACCGGGACGGCGAGCACCCCTCCCTCACCCTCTCAAGGGAAGGTCACCCAGACAGATTATTTCTTCCTAGAGGCATTAACAGGATTCCGCCGGCGCTGACGCTCCTGGAGATGCCCTTTGTAATAACTCCAGACCACGGTCCCGACTTTTGTTTTTTAAACCAATGCAATGTTCATTTATTTTTGTACTTACAAAAAGAGCCACCCCGTGGTACCCTTCCCCCACCCCTCCCCCCAAATGCCTTTTACAAACATTTAAAAATTAAAAACCAGATGATGACATGTTAATTTGGTAGAATTATTTTGAAACATAGCTTTTGTCATTAGAGTTAAATTTCCTACAAGATGACTTTGTAGAGATAGCCTGATTATCGGCCAAATAAAATCCCATATTACAAGTTAGCAAATTCTAGTACAAAAATAGTCCATGTGTTAGAACAGCCTCATTATTATTATTATTATTATATTCACAGGAAAGAGTCTATTGGCTGCATAATACCTTAATATTTATGAAATTTCTTTTTATGTGGCTCATTCATCTAATTTAATATAGTGTTGAGCCTCAATAAATCCTCAGGCAAAAACCCCTAAACAGGGTTAAATATGCTGTTCAGTGTACTCTGAAGTACTGTGCTTTTCACAGGACATCCAAGAAACCCCACAAACAGTTCTCAGCTAGTTTTGATATTAAATGAGATCCAGGTCCAAAAGGACCCCCTGAAGTACATATCCACGGCTTTCCACAAAAACAGAGGCCACAGCTTTGATGGTTGAGTTTCACTCGGAAACGGTCCAGCTCGTCCACTCCTCGTTTCCACGAATCTCCTCGTGAGCTTTGAGCTTCTTTAAAAACTAAAGCCGGTGGCTCCGGAGGCACCCGGGACCCTCCGGCGCTGCCCTCCTCAGGAGAGTCCCTGCGACCGGCTCCCGCTCCTCCTCTGCCTCTGGTAACGCTCTTCAGCAGTTTCTCTCGGACCAGGCCCCGCAGGGAAAATCGGGGGAAATGCTACTTGTCTCTCAAGATGTCCAGCTGCTCCTGATACTCCGTGAAAAGCCTCTGGAAGCGGAGGTTCTGTCCAATAACAGGAAGAAGCTCTTTCAATAGTTCTCTCTTTCGTAAACCCTGCACAAGAAACACAGAAGCATCCTCAGAGTGTGTTACCTGACATCATGACTGTATTTCACAGAGCTGTGTTAGATTCATGCCTTTTTTCCTGCCTGGGGAGGGCTGTGTATTTTATGTTCTCACTCTGCTTATGCGAGTCCCAGAATAAAATCGGTCGTTACACCGACACCCGCTGATGAAGCTGGAGCAGCCTCTGCGGTTACAGCCCCCAGACGTGCTCCGCACAGGGAAGGGGCTCCGTGGGCTCCTCACTGGTTCAAACCTGCCGTCTGAAGAGCACGGAGACCCCGACACACGGCCCTGCTCCGTCTGCGGGACATGGCGGCAGCCAGAGCCCAGCTGGGGCAGGCGGTGTCCGTCTGGGGTCTCAGGTGAAATAAACCCACGTGCCACAGGGGGAAGGCTGCTTGTGCGACGGGAGCAGAGCACGGAGAGGGGCCCAGGGGCAGCATAAAGAATTTGGGATTTCTTTTTTGCCACTAAGTTTGATCATATTGTAAGTTCTATTGTCCATCTGCGTTCTATGTTTCTATGCCCTTGTTCTTTGTTAAACCATTATCAGGACTTACCATAACTGTTGATTCCCACTGACTTCCAGCTGAGTAATGGACTGGACCCAGTAAATCCTTGCATAATTCTCGCAAACGATATTCAAACCCTGAATATTGTCAGAAAATAAAATCAGGTTCATAAGCTGATATATATATATATATATGTATATAACCACTGCACAGCGTAACTGACTACCTTCAGGGAAGAGTTACAAGTATCTAGAATAAAATAAAGCCAAACCCATCGATTCCTGAAAAAGTATATTATTCTTCTAACAGCGAATCTTTGGAAAAATAAAATGATTTGTAAAGGATTTGTTTTAGAGTTCCAAAGGGTTTTATTTTAAGCTCTCAAAACCCCAAAACACTACTAAAGATGATCTACAATAGGGAGAAAAACTGAAGTAGTGACTCCAGTTTGTTTTAAGAGCCAACAAAGCCATCTGTGCAAGGGCACCTTGCCAATCCAGGTATAAGAGACTGAATATTCTAATGGATTAGAATTCACTAAATGTTGACATCATCATATGGATATGGGTAACTAACAGGATGTGCAATTTTGGCAGTTTAGCAGACCCGGGAAGCTACAGGCACAGCACAGCAGAGTGTGCAGCGACATCCCGGGTACGTGGGCACAGGGCAGGGGAAACCCCCACACGACAGAGGGGCTCAATTAGCAAAGACTTTTACAAGAACGACCGTCTCTTCACCATATGACCCATTATCAACATTTTAATCTCAACTGGGGAAGGACAGAGAGAACAACGTGCAGTTCATCAGGCTCTCATTAAATAGGCAGAGCGGTAATTAACACCCATGAGAGCACGTGGCAGGCTCACCTTCGTTAACGAGGTACCGTGCATAGATGAGGAGCCAGTGGCGATACTCGTGGCTGGACTGCAGCGTCAGCGCCGCCGCCACCTGGCTCTCCAGGAAGGCCAGCGTGGTCTCCTGCTGCACCAGGTGAGGCATGGAGAACAGCCGCGCAGCCTGCCGGCCCGAGCTGCGAACCAAGGGAAGAGTAACGTGCCGGCCGTTAGGTCAGATACTCCTTTAAGGAATACGTGTGTGCAGTAGAAGCTGTTACACGCTGATCCCCAGAGACACCCCGTGCCCCCTGAGCTCAACCTTCTCACGGCAGAGGCAGCACTTCATCGCAAACTGCCTTCGCCCCACAGGACCATTTTCCAAGGTCCACGCAGGGTTTCCTGCCTCCTGTTCTTCTTCTCTTCCTTTCACCTGCCTTCTCTTTAAAAACACAAGCTTTTCAGTGATCGAGGGCTCCTGACTGTTCTCAGGGAGTTCAGGTGACTGCCTTCACCTTTCTTTGCCCCTCCCAGGGGAAAGTCACAGAACAAACAGAAGACATAAAGTGAGCCTAAAGCATTTAAAGGATTTCTTGCAAATAAATGTATTGTCGTAAGAGGGCTAATTTGAAAAATGCAACCAATTATTTCCTTTTTGAAAAAACTGCTAATTTTTAGTCCGATATTTTCTCTCTCAAGAAGAGAGTGTTGTTTGCTTGGACTTCAATTATTTTTCCCAATTAATTCCCCTCAAGAGGACAGCAATGAAATTATACAACTCCATACAGTTTCTCTCAAAAAAAGAAAAAAAACTCAGGCATGAAGAACAGAAATAACAGAGAAATCTGCCTGAGAAATCTAATTCAAATCCAGGTGAGGACAGGCTATTAAATTACCTACAGGAGTCTGCTCTGGCTCACACAATTCCCTGGGGATATTTTCAGATGTTAAAAATATGCATTAGATGACTAATCACTCAACTTTCTCAAAGACTTCGTTAAATAGATCCCTTGAGGATAATGGAACTACTCAGAATGTGCAGGCCTACTCCAGAAAGCTAGTAAACTAAAAGTTAAAATGTAAAACGTAAGAAATTCAGTTTAGCTAATCAAAATATTACATGTACAGAATTGTCAAAAACTTTACCCATTCAATAATGAGGAGCCTTAAAATGATTAAGTTTAGAGCGTGCTTTCCTGCCCCCAAACAATTGCAAAATAACATCGAGATGCACATTCATAGTGCAAAGGATTAAAAATAAACCCCAAACCACACTATGAAGTACCGATAATTTTCAGCGTGTCCTGGTTTCAGCTGGGAAAGATTCATTTTTTTCCCTAGTGATTGCTGTGACAGTAATGTCAGTAATGCATATTGGTTTAGTTGTTGCTGAGCGCTGTTTATGCTTTCCAAGGACCCTCTATGGCAGAGGGGGAGCACAGAGAGAGCAGAAGAGCAGCCACTGGGATATTCCGGACCACAGACCCCAGGGATGGGGCTTGGTCAGGGGAAACCCACCACTGCTTGGGCCAGTGTCAATTCACTGGGCGGTGAGAATGACCCATGTCATCATTATTAGTTTAACAGAACAATAATGGAAAAGGAAAATGACAATATCTCAACCCTCGAGCTTTTTTCCCTTTCCCCTCCTTTTCTCCCCACTCTTCTGGGGGAAGAGGGTGAGCAAATGGCTGCATGCTCCCAGTTGCCCGCTGGAGCTATTAGAGTCTTAAAAGTTAACTCACTGATTCAAACACATGGATAAATAACAGGGGAATAAAAGACAAATGAAGCAGTGAAGCGCGTACTTTGATGTTCGTCCCTGTATTACAGCTAAGGGCCCAGAACACAGCATGGCTTCTTGGGATGGTAAACTGTTCCTGAAGTCTGCGCATTGTGCCAGAGAGTCCTGTTTGTCAGAAACCAGATTCCTGAAATGAAAAAACAAACACACACCAGGTTTGAGGAGTGAGGTAAACAGCATAATATTTAAAATACCCTTTACTGCTTTATCATTTTTAAATTTCTATGATGACTAAAGGGATCGCTCTTTTATGTGTCTCCAAAGCTGTGATACAAACCAAAATTCAGAATTACAGTCTTTATTGACAGGGAACATTTCTGCATGATTTCTCAGTTGATCTAAAGAACAAATACTATGTTTTTTCCTTTCCAAAGGATTCACATCAAGCAGGTGACTAATAACAACTATTCTAAGGAGGAATTAAAACAATAAAGACCTTCATCAAGCATGCTCATTACACTAAGTACCACAATTATATTAAGACTGCAACATGGTTTTTTGTCATAGAAAGACAATAAGGAATCTGTTTGGGAAAGACACAGTAAATAACTTAACCATGGACATTTTTTTATGGGAACTTACGCCTTGGCAGAACTAAGAGAATCCCTTGGGGAAAGCCCTTGATCACAGCCCGAGCCCCAGTGAGGCACTGGTGCTGCTGGAGCCTTTCCTCGTGTAATGACTCTCCCCTGGGAACTCTCTGAGGATAATGATTCCTCCCCTCCTTCCCTACCGGAGTTACCGTCTCCATTAGACTGTGTCTTGGAGACAGAGAGCTCTCTTCAAACAAATACTGCGGAGTGACGGGGACTGACAACGCCAGGCACATACACACTGGGGACTGAGGTGCACAGGTCTTATTTTCTCTGGGAACTGGGCAAAATTATTTTAACATGTCTAAACTCCCAGCAAAACCCTGAAAATTGTTTTGAGAAACTTTCCAGAGCTGCATTCTTTTACATAAAAAAAAAAAAGAAGTGGATTGTAAGGCTAGGTTACCTTTAATCACTGCCAACTACTTGACAGACTCAAGTGATGCACATCAGCAAAAGTATACACAGATGTATGTTAATAAATGGAAGAGTATACACCGTGGAGGACAGAGCGATGAAATCAGCTGTAGTTTAAGTTTTTAATTTTTAAAATTTCTTTTAAGCATCACAAATCATAACAATATAATAAAGCCTAGGCATAACCTGGTGAACTAAAGGAAAGCTAAGCCTGGAGTGGGATCCTGCTCAGACTAACCTTCCAACTATGGAGTGAAGCTGTAAATCAGAATACAGGTCAGTTAAGCTAAGTTATAAAAGCGGGCAATAATCTATAACTTACCACGTAGCCAGAGAAGGATTAAAACAGTATGCCTTTCCATCGGACATGCTCATGACAGGAATGCCGTGCTGAGTCAGCAGGATCTGAGAGACAGTTGCATCGCTTCCTACAAGTCAAGTCAGACCAAGTTATTTCTTTTGGAGTGTCGTGTAACATTCATAATGGTAAAAAGAGCTATCCACCATTAATTACCAGTCAGAGCAACCACCACAAAAAGGTGAGGTAAACGTTATTCTCAAGCACTGATAAGGAAGGTCAAAACACAAGATAACGGGTGAGCACCGGGCTCAGCACAGCAGCATTAAAATCACTCTTCCGAAAAATGCATTATCTGTCTTGATGCTGCACTTTACACAGAACATTGGCTTAATTGGAAATGTTCTCCAGATCTAGGGGCAATCTTCAGCAACTCTGTCATGTCTTCCGTAACCCAAGAAACCTTTTACCTTTTTTTCCCATTAAGTTAAAATTCTAAAACTCAGTATCCTCAGAAAAGTGTGCTCTCTGAGAAGGGATAGCTGGAGTCTCTTATTTCCCAGCATGTCCCAGCCCAGGGTTTGTGCATGTAACTTCTGATGAAGACATTTGACACTTCTCCAGCTAGTTTTGATTAATACTGTATGCGTTAAAGCTAAAATAGAAGCCAATATGCTCTAAGACATTACTTTTTTTTGATAATTTGTTTTGTGCCAGACAATGGCAATGATAGAAACTGAAGATTTTGAAATAACGAATCTGAAATAATCAGTTGTTCATCATTAAGATAACACACATGCAAAGTACACACAGGGAAATTGCTGCAATAGTAGATTTACATAAAATAAGTTAGTTTGTGATCTTCACAACACTGAGTTTTCACATTCAGAAGCAAGCCAGAATATAATAAGCCTCAGAATCTTGCACAAGTCTGTTATCTGCTGATATTCTCATCTCAGTTATTTCTACTGTATTTCAACATTGCACAAGGGCTTCTTTTTATTACATAACAAAGGAAAATTATTTGTTTAGGCTTTTCATGTTTCGTAAAATTTCAGCATATTCATAAATGTCACTGCATAGTACAGGTGGGCTCAAAGATTAGTAACTAAACGACCCTTTTCATTACCTGAAAATATCGTCTGCAATGACTCATCTCTGACAATGGCTGTCTGCTTGTGGACGTCCCTGAAAAAGACAAAGGAGAAGCCTGTGGTTTATAAACGACGAATGCTACAAAATCATTTAACAAATGCACTTCTTCACTATTCATGAAAAAGTTGGGGGGGTGGAGGGTTGTGAGTTTGGTCTTTTTTTTGGTTTTGGCATTTTCTTCACTGCTTTGACAAAATGATTTTGGCAAACTCAACCCCCTCACGGCAGCCAGAAGCCAACAGCATTGAGCAGCTTCTACGGCTTTTATGAGGAAACCTCATTACAGCTGAGAAAATACGAAAGATCCAAATTACACCTTCAGGAGCTCTGGCTTGCAGGAGACATGAGGTTAAATTCAACTACTGTAAACAAGCACTGCAGTTTTTATCGTGGTATCCTGAAGATGGCCAGAGCCTTCTAACTCTGAAACTCATGTACTTTATTGGCCAAGTATGATAGAAGTTGGAAATAGCCATATTTTTCCTTTTTCCCTCCCCAAACTCCTCCATCTGAATGACCCAAGTCTATCCTGGGGAGGCTGTTTCAGCTCGTAACTTTTAGCTCATCCTTCTAGAACCAAATTCAGCATTATGGAGCACCCTAGAACAGACAGGGGAAAGGTTCAAGTCCTGCCCAACTAATTCTTCATGTTATATCCACAAATGGACTTGCGCTCAGGTGAGTTTAAGCCTCGGGGTGAAGAGCATCGTGCTGACACGATGGCAGTGTCACCTCTAGCAGGAGCCCAGTGGCACTTACCAGACAGAGAGCGTAGCAGCAGTGGTGAGGGCCATGATATAAGAACCCGTGCAGTGCAGGGTGGAAATGGGGGTATTCAGGACGATGGGAGGAAGGAGGCGACGACCACAAGCTGAAAATACCGACAGTGTTCGTTTCTCACAGGCTACACTTACAATCTCACTGAAAAAAAAAAATATATTCAAAAAGAAACATTAAACATTTACATTTTGTCAAATGTGAGTAGCATAAAACCAACCCGATTTCTTAAGTTATTGTACAGCTTGGGTTAATTCCCCAAAAGGGAACTATTACAGCTTAAAAAAAAAATAATAAAAAAAAAAAATCCTCGGTACCAAAAGGAAAGGTCAAAAACTGAACAGCTTCCATAGAGATGCATTCCATGCTGCCTGCGCTTGGCTATAACTGGGATAGTCACAAAGATCCCTAACAGAAGTGATCCAGTTCATCAGCTTTTCTAAGTAGAGAAAAATACTGTTAAAGCCTCTACTTATTTGTAATTATGTGGGTTTGGGTGTAATTAACTTTCTGTAAAGTGTACTTTTGTACCCCTAAAAGTGTTTTCTGGCCTTCGGGACCTTCTCCCTTCCAAAGACACTCCCTTACCAGCTTCCCGCTGCAGTGAGAATGCGGCTGGTGAGCACCGTCTCCCATTCCTTTCCTTCTCGATTGCACTTTAACCTGCTCAGCTTTGAGCCTCCCACTGTGGTCATTTCATTCTCCACTTCAAGGTACATTGACGGATCTGAACTTACCTGAAATACAAACAAATACAAACAATAAAATACTTTTTGGAAGAGGAAAAGGACTACTCATAAAAGCAGCAGCTACTATTGGATCCAAACCAATTCTGTCTTTAAGAACAGATTTAAGCATGGCATTCTCTGTTTGAAGTGGCTTCAAAATATAGTGTGGTACTTTTCAGACCTCTGAAAATCAGTCTTGGCTAAAACAGAAATAATGTCTTTGCATTCAGAGCATATGAATAAAGAAAGGCTGTGCTGGTCCGTGCTTCCTAATTAAGGGCACTAGATCAAACCTAGATGTGCCCAGCCTCCCAACAATCTCACAATTAGAACCAGACGACCACAGCTTAAACACACAGAGAAATTATTTCATAAATACCCAAAACAATACTATTTGTCCAGTCTCTCCTGATGCAGAGCACCTCAAGAGAGCTCTCAGAAAATACTTGTTTTTTCTCTTCAGCAGTGTCTTCCCAACACAACTGTAATAACAGCACAGCAGTCACCGCTGCGGGGCCACTGTGTCCTCACACTGTGGTTACCAGGAGGAGGGACCCTTGAACCAGGGATTCTCTGAACTTCAGCTAGTTCAGAACTGCCCAGTTTTTAGCTCATTTGCCATTAACTTTTCTCACAGAGACATATTCTTGGAAGCTGAAGTGTACCATCTTGCTTGCTTGAACAAATACACATATTAAAACAGTAATTTATCAAAGGATCTGAATAACTTAAGGATATTTTTAAAAGCAGGAGTTTGTTTTTTTTTAAAAGTATCAAGCTTTTTTCCCTTATAGTCCACTTACTTGCAAAGTAAACGATTTCTGTGGGATTGGCGTTGGCAGTTTAAGTGCTAATGCTGGTGCAGAGATGCAAGCAGCATCCTTCTCAGAGGCCAGTGCAGCTGGGGACTGGAAAAAAAAAAAAATTGCAAAAATAGTTAGATTTTTCCATTAAGAAAGTTTAAAACATTGATACTCTACAACGTAGATTCATTTGAAAGATTTTTCTTTTTTTTTTAAATTTCAAATAATACCAATTTCAAATATTAATCTTTTTCCAATTAGTTTTATAAATACAATTTTTAAATGTAGCTTAAAAACCAAAAACAAAGCAGATGTGGTGTTTGGGTTTTTTTAAGATTCCCTCCCATTTTCAGCTGCAACAAATTAATGGAAATTCTGGTATATTGCATGGAAAAGCTCTGAATACTGAACAGAGGGATCTATATGCCCTAAAATGATGGAAACTGTGATGCAGCTTATTTCTTCCCAGTTCCCAGGCCATTCACAACCATTTCAGTGATCATGGCCCACTCAGCTCGTGAGCTGGGGCC
Organism: Tringa tobata; assembly: GCA_033628505.1. Classification (NCBI taxonomy): domain Eukaryota; kingdom Metazoa; phylum Chordata; class Aves; order Charadriiformes; family Scolopacidae; genus Tringa; species Tringa tobata. Next base: position 685,117 of record JAHREE010000158.1, read on the forward strand.
ACTCTCCATCAAAGAACACCAGAAACCGAGGGCATTTCATTTGAGTGCACAGGCGTTTGCCAGGCTAGCGCGGCTCAGCATGCCCGTATCCCTTAGTGAGGGGCTGCACCTCTATACAGGATGGGCACATTTGCCACACCGTGTGCATTTGCTTTTTATAATCTTAAATTTTACAAAGAATAAGTTTTGAGGCAAGGAAGAAGGACGGCTAAAAATTCTGAGGGACTGATACTACTTGTGTTTCCCCGCCATGATGGAACAAGCCAACATCAACACTGAAAGCCACAATGAATCTTATTTATTCTACCTGAACAGTTAAAGTTACTGGCACAAGTCTGGAGTCTTTCCGAGGCCGTCCTTTTTTCTTCTTTTCTACCGTTTCTCCCTCAAGTTCCAGTTTCCGTTTGGGTGCACTGAGTGGTTTAGCAGCTGGAACCTTCTCTTCACTGTCACTGCTGCTCTCCAGGATATCCTTGGGCTTATTGTCCTTAATTAAATTCTGATCTTTCAGTCTAAGCACATAAGGAAAAAAATAAAATTCACGTTTTATATAAGTCGATTGCAAAAGCTGCCCCCCACCCTACACACTACTGCATCCCTGCTGATACAAGGATGATCTGATACTGCAGATCCATCCTTAGCCTTGTGTGACTAATTTCCAAATACACAATGGCAAGGGGAGGAAGCCCAAGAGGAATGGCAAACCCTCTGCCAAGGTACAACGTGCAGTATAGATATATGCAAGCTCATCAGACATATTCTCTCCTTTAAAAAAGTTAATCAAACTAGCAGTTAGCAATGGGATAAAGCTGTAATTAACAGCTTTATTTTAGCAGTCAGTTCCAATTCAAATCAGGTCTCTTTCCCTGGGTTGATACAGATAATTCAGCACTCTGGGGGACACCAAAGTAGTTCATCTTTTCCCCTCCCAAGGAGGTTACGCTTCCTGCTCACGCAGAACTTCATTTCTCATGCTGGTGGCCAGCCCCAAAAGCTGTGCTACTCAGTTCTGACTACCCTAAGCAAGATGCGTCTCCGCAAACCACACACATGACCTCACCACTCTGTTTTCCATTTCAGAATACAACATAACTAAAGATGACAAAGTACACTTCCCTGAGAACTCTTCTGTTAACTGCTACACACTAAAATAGGTCATTTAATCACAGCCTTTCCATTCCCTCCAAGAGCTGGTTATTAACATACAACGTTTTTGCCACTTATTCCATAACCACTTGGCCTCCTAGAGACATCTTGCATAATCCAAACCTTTTCTCTTTGGCACCTAAATGATGCCAAACAGCACGCTTTTATCCATACTTTACTGACGCATTAGAAGCAATTACTACAGTATTTTAATACATCTTGCTTCTGCATCATATGGTTAAACCTTTTGACATGAAAATATCGAGGTATTCAGTGAAAACACATTTTATTGATAATAGTAAGTTGGGGAACTATGTATTTCTTTCTCAAGACTGCTGGTTTTTCTATCCTTTGTTTTGGTGAGGCAGGAATACTTATACCATAACACACTATGTTACAAAAGCAAAGGCTTTCTTGTTTTGTTTTTTTGTTGGTTTTTGTTTGTTTGCTTTGGGTTTTTTTGTTGTGTTTTTTTTGTTGTTGTTTGGTTTTTTGTTTGTTTGGTTTTTGTTTTTTGTTTTTTTTTTTTTTAAATCATGTGGATCCAGAGCCAAAACCCCCTAAAATCAAAGCGTCTTCTCTGCTTGTCTTCAAGGCATAACACTGGAACACAGCGGCGGCTGTTACGATGAGACATGGATGGGACATGCCTGTCCCTGCCCCGTTCAGAGCTGCGGGCTGGCGAATTCTGTCTCCCGAGGAGCGCAGCCACGCGTGGAGGCAGCACACAGCCTCCTGGAGCAAAAGTTCTAACTCAGAATATATTGAAGAGTCTGCTTGATCCCAAATGCCAGGGACAAACGTACAAAGGGATAATGCCAGCAAAGAATTCACCTATTCACAGCCATCCCCTTCCTTCCTGTTGTGGAGAAGACCCAGGACAATTTCTGGAGCGCCAGCACCATGGCATCCTCACCACAGAGTCAGCCCCTAACTCCACAGTACTATCTATCCCTCCCTCCCCTTTGCCCCCAGGCGGTGCCTTACCTGTCCACAACAGTCTGATTTGCATTGGTTACAACAGCAGTCCCTGAGGTGGCTTTGGATCGCTCTGTGAATCTCGAATCAAACGCTTTCATAGGCTCAATCTTGGATGGAGTTGTCAGCACAGAGGAAGAGGATGCAGGAGGAGCAGTTGAGGCAGAGGTAGCATTTACACTGTTGATAAAAGGGACAGGAAAGCAAAGATTGAAAGAAATTTAGTATTAGTAACCTGCATGGCTGATAACAACTAGCTGGGATTCACACTGGAAGCCACACTGAAAACCTTTTGCTCAAGTACACACATGAATTAGGATGTGCTTTCCCCTTTCACGCACCAGCATCCTGCATGCTTTGCCTGTTCTCAAAAGCTGTTCCTGACACCTATCAGAGCTCAGAGCACCATGTGTCCGCACAGATCTATCTAGACTGAAATATTCCCACTCATTCATTATGTATTTTTAATTCAGGAATGAAATGACACTTTGTGCTGGTACTTATGTACCCAAAGGGAAAGGATAGCTATTTTAAATGATGACTGGGGGTCCCGGTTTTACCCCTTGTTCAGGTAACCAAATACATTCCATTATGAGATTATATTCCACTGTTTATCAATCAAACATTTTGGGGCTGAAACAATTCAAGCCAGGTTTTGATTTTGTTGTTGAAGAATCCAAACCAATTACTAGGCCTTCCCAAGCATAACTCTACGGGAAAGGAATGCGTTTTCCCCACACTAAAGCATTCCAGGGAACTGCTATTTGAATAGTTGTTTACTTTAGAGATTTTTCAATTCATTCAGAGAATGAATTGGAAGAAAGAATGGCCCTAAGATAACTGATGTTTGTACTAAAAAGCAGTTACAAGTCCAATTTCCAAAGAAAAGGAGACTTAATAGTTTCATCTGTCAATCGTTTCTCACAGTCTGCCCACTCATTTTTTAATCTGTGGCCAATTTCAACTAAATGTGATGGAATGGTAGAGGTTCCAATGACATTGTGCTCTTGCAAAAGCTATAAAAACACATGGAGGATAAGAAACCAAGTCAGTGTTACCATGGAGGGAAAAGCAAGTAAAATTTAGTTGTTCCATAATGAATTTGGCAGACACACTGGCCACCAGCGTGTGTGCATTGACGAGTGACTGTCACTGTGCTCCCTCTCCTCTGCGGGGGCTGTTACACAGGGAAGAAGCACCACCACGTGTGAGGAGAGATCTACAGGACAGAATTTGATGGAAAACAGGCTTTGTTACTTCCACTGCTAGAAAACCTTCTATTATTTACTAATTTACTAACCCAGTCATCCATAAGCAAGTCAATTTATTAGAGCACTAGCAATCAGCTGGGCACCTCATCGCACTGAAGTTCATTTCTAGAACTGTGCACGTAGATTTATTCATTGCTGATTTATCACTATACAGAGTAGGCAAATACTAACGAAATCTTGATGTTTTCAGGAATATTAGATTCTTGAAGTTTTGCAGTAAGGAAATCACTTTAAAAACGGCTTGATTACAGAACTGTAAACAAGAATTAAAACCAAAACAGAGTCATGTAAATGAAAACCCAAACTGCAAATACTTACCCATCTTTATTGGCTGCATCATCTGTTGGTTTCATACTGGCCGCTGTTGGCTCTACAGAAGGCTTTGAAGTATTAAGGGAATTCACAGCATTAGAATCTAATGACATGAGCTGCTGGTTGCTTTGAGAAGACATCATCGAACCAGACAGAGATCCAGATATTGGGATGCTATTGAAAAAGGCTGTAGAAAAATCCCTAAGCAAAAAGACAAACAAATATATTTCTTGAAAACACTTTAAAAACCATATTTAAATATAATTGAAAGAGAATAATTGTAACTAAACTATTGGCTCCATTCTTCCCTCTTCCACATATGGATATTCAGATACACCCCAAATAAAGCACCCCCACCCAACTTTCCAGAATTGCTTCTCATACACAGGAGGCTAGAGCCAGTATCGATGGGAACCTCCAACAGGTGACTGTCCCCTCATCTGCAACTGCAGACACTGAGAATTGGCCTTGGCTATTAGAAGTGCGTTCTTATAGCTAAGAGAACATAGGTTGAAGCTATATTCCGTAAGTATACATGAGGCATTTCCAGCAAGTGCATTAAGATGCTGTACGAGTAGAATGAAACAGAGTTAGCAAAAAAAAAAAAAAAAAAAAGGATTGTGAAGACAACTTCCCAACGTACCCAGTGTCCAGCTGAGCTATGCAGAGAGGCGTGATCCTTCTCCGACCATCTGCTGTTCGTGTTTCAACTTGCTTTTTTAAGAGATTCTGTTGGGAAATAGATTTCATCATAATTTCCGATAAATAAGAAATGTATTTTTCTCTTTTTTTTCACCAACTGACAAGAATAGGTGTATTAGGTGAAAGACATTCCTCAATTAAAAATCTGTTAATAAAGATTTTTTACATATTGTCTTTGAACCATGCTATTATTGCATATGTAGAATCAATCAACATTTTTATTAATACAAGTGTATTTTAATACTGCAACTTCTTTTTGACCAATAGTAGGTGTTTAAGTTCATATAGTACAAAGTACAAAAGAATACTGATTCTCTCCACATTAGAGTCAAGTCCAAAACATTCTCATCTCTGTGCACTGAATCCTTCATTAAAAGTTAGGTTTAAAAAGAATTAAATAAGGCTTTCAACCTCCTTCAGTGAGAAACTGCAGCAGTTCTGCAGCTGGACTGTTACCAGCTGCCTTTGGTTTTCTTTCCGCACACATCACAGAAACACCCACAAGCCCTTCCCACAAACTCTTACTTCTGCTTAAAAGCATTTAACTTTTCAGCGAGTCCCAGTAACGCCAACTGGACCATTCACGGGCTGAAAGGTGCCATTCCACATGACCAAGGAAGCAGAAATTGGTTTTATCATAAGCAGTTTGGCATTTATGGGCTCAGTCCCTGCCACTCTACAGTGAGTATCCAGAACACCCACCTTCCGGATGTCCTCCAGACTCTCCCCATTGACCATACTGGCCACCTTGGGAGCCGCCGTGGCGCTGCCAGGCGCGTCCCTCAGCGAGGTGTTCTTCTGCTCCCCCTGCTGCTGCTGCCTCTGCTGGTACTTGAGCATCTCCGGGTTCTCAATGATGGTGGTGGACAACTGCGCCTCAGTCATGATCGCCAGGCTCTTGCCATAGGTGGACTGGTGAATGTTGCTCTGTGGGCGTTAGGAACGTATCACGCACAAAGAGTGACTACAACTGCCTGCGTGACATCCCCAACCATAATGCAATGGACTCACACACAGCTGATGGAATCCAGAAAATGCAAATGCCTTCTGTATGGTTTATACGCTACAGATTACTTTTTCTTTATATTTTCAGCTAACACTAAATCAATATGGAAAATAATTGGAATTCAAGGCTTTAGTTGCTAATAGCAATGAGAGGAAAAAACAGCCAACAGCAATCAGCTTAAAAAGACTTGCATATATGCAAGTCAAAGAGTAATTTTAAAGTGTTTTGAAGCACCCACTCCTTGTTTCCTTGGCCAAATACTTACTTCAAATATATAATTATGTGTAAGCAAGTGGATGTTTTCCAAATAGACTTCTTTCCAGAATAGGAACTAATATCACAAATGTACTTCTTGACTACTCTTTTTTAATGAGTTGTGAAGTAGACAAGAACACATTTTTCTGTAATACTGAAATCAGTCACTACATACTTCTATAAATAATTCAATATTTTAATTGAATCAATACATGGCTTAATTAAAATCCCAGATCCCCCAAATGCCTACTGCACCTTTTCCTCCTCACTGAGTGGGTCTCCAAGTTCATCCTGGGAAAAGTCCAGAAACGCCACCGATCCATCCATGGAGCACACCAGGATACCGAGGCCATTCAGGGTCCTGAAGGAAAACAAAGATGGATCTTTATTTCTATCTCTTTCGTTCAGGCAAAGGGGCAATACGGTAAACTGCTCAATAAAAATCTTAGCATAAGATTTATTATCAGAGCAACTCCTGATGGCACCAGAGCAGCAGGACAGCAAGGAGACAGGGTGATGGACAGCAGAGGTCCACGTGCCCATGCTCCTTTGGGGACTGCACACAGGGAGGTGCCATTAGAACAGCACATCTACCCACGGCGTGGCCCACACCACGAAAACCTTTCTGGTGGGGTAACAATAGTGTTCACAATGAACAATGAGAGAAAACGACAAATCTATTTCCTACAAAAGATGTACACTGTTTGTGTGCTACTGGAACTGGGGGAAGAAAGGGTGTTATTGGTCATCATTTGTGTTATTAAACACACTGCACATGTTCTTGCACGTAGGATATATTGTAACCCTCTTCTGGAAGCCTCAAAAGGTTTTCTTGGTGGAAGAGAGAGAGGAGAAACTATACATTCTAGTCCTAATGGAATGGTAATTCCCATATATAACCTACTATTGCACATTTGAAATAAATAATATTTACTGAGTTTTGACTGCTAACCCAATAACTTCCAATCGCAGAGCTCACAGAGACAGCGACATTGTGGTTCACAGATGACTTGTTTCAGGGAACAGCAGAGAAAGGGAAGGAGGCAGAACTCTCAAGCCCTATCCAAATTACTCCAGCAAGGCTTTAAAACGTATTACACGGATCATCATTAGAAGTGTTTGAAAACATCTTTTTCCATGGCAGCTGGTGCCCTGACAGCATCCCACCCAGTCGTCAGCCTCAGCCCCGCGTAACTGGCTTCACCACCACCACCCCAAGTCAGAAAATGATAAAATCTTGCTGAGCTCCTACTGACTGCTGGATCCAAGCAATTATTCTATGAAAAGATAATAATGTTCAGATATTAGGGTGATGGATCCAAGTCTAAATCTCTAAAATAGAAATGAGAGAGCTATAACAGCATCACAGTGTCAGATTTCTCTGAATTCACTCAGTCTGTTTTCAGAATGGAGCATGTTTCTGGGAACATTCCATATTATTGACATTTTAGCCATACGTTTCAATTTGTAAAGAGGATATAAAATAACAAGCTTCCTGATGATCCTTTGTCTCAAATATCCCACAAACCCATTTCCTCAGGAATTGTGAAACGTTAACCAGCTATTACTCCCAATGACTTTATGCCATGAAAACTGTACAAATTGCAGATGGAGAAATGAAAAACACTCCAGGAAAACAAAACTATTCAAAGCCATTGTACTACAACAATAGCAGCAGTTCTCATTAAATACTCCGCTTATTGGGTTCCGAGTCTTCGTCTAGTAATGAAAGCAAAATGGTTTGGGTTTGAAAACTTTTTATCGTGCTTCACCAAGCTCCATGGCACATGGCTCCATGTGGCACACAGGAAACGGGAAGTTAAAGAACTGTAAGCTTTAAAACTTACAGCATAAACCCACCAATATTGTTACAGCTATTAGGGTATTTTACTGCATCAGGTTCTAAATACATTAGTTTTTATTCAATTTTAATGCTACACAACCTCAAGTGACCACATGCCAGTTGGTAATGTTACTACCAAAGACGTTGCAGCAGAATCAAGAACTTCAGGAAGAGATTATTTGTGTTCCAACAGCTACAATCGCAACTGTTTGAAGGAATTTCCAGTTACTGTGTACACCTAAAGCTGACAGCAACGCTTGGGCTTTTGTAACATGAGCAGAAGCCAACTTACCAGGAGATGTCCATGATAGACTTGTCAAACAGCTCGTGTATGACAACTAACGGCCGCTTCAGACACGTGAGCTTAAAACAGAAGAAACAACATTCAGAAATTTAGGAGTTCTACAGTACCACAAACATTACACTAATTCTCTCCCAGAATCTAACAACAGCCACCAAAGGAGACCCAGCCAGGAGACAGTGTCTGCCTGATGGTCTGAAGCACCTTCTCACCCACTCCCCTGCAGGCACAGGAAAGCTCTGGAGGAGAAGAGCCAACATTCTACCCTCCCCTCCTCTCTGAAACACCGACTGAACTTCTTAACTGACTTGGTCTTTACATCACAGTCATAGAACACTCTCTACCACTCAAGAAGTAATTCCGCAGATGCTAAAGACAGCTTCTATTCTGAGCTTTTCTGAGATAAGGGTGTCGCAAACTGCCAGCACAAGAGGAAGACAGAAAACAGATGAGGTTCCCGTGTCCTCACCCAAGCTACTTGTCTAAGCGAAGCCTCTCAAGAGCAAAGGGAATTGGACTCACAATTATTCTTAAAGAGGATTCCTCTACATTTATAAATCAGCTTAGTAATACAGAACTGCATACGAAAATTCACAGCAACCTGTTCTAAATCAGACATTCTAAGGTCCTTTATGTTAAACCAAGGGACTGAAAGGAAGCAGAAGTCAATGTGGTGTAGGATGTTTCATGCTCATGGGCTTCCAGATGCAGTGTAATAGTCATCTTCAGAATGTATTTCTTTCATATTCCCACAGGTCTGTGTTGCACACACATCTATTAAGCTCCTCAGGGCAAAGACTGCCTAGAACTCTGTGATTCTATGACACCCAGTACAGCCTCCACAGGCAGCCTACATGAAATCACTGTATAAATAGAAAGGAAAATATACTGAGTGATACTATGATACGGGTACGCACTGGCAGCATTGCCAGAAGCAGATTTAATGTTATACATTTAGGGATTGATGGATAAATATCACTCTGGAATCTATAAATAGTAGATTGCAGTTAGCAATTGGTGTGTTTTGGCACATGTTCTCATGACAAAGCTTTACAAATCAGTTAAATTTATTCTCTGTCCTTTGCAGTTGCCAAACAACCTGTCTTGCATTTATAAATGTGAGAACAGCTACTCTTCTCTTTGCCAGAATAACCATTTTAGTGTAGATTTTAAAGTAAAATCCAAACTAGATGTTGAAAACTTGAAAATCTACTTTAAAAGCTCATTCACTTTCACATTCCTTTCCACAGCAGAGACAGAAGCCAGAACAGAACAGAAAGATGAGCCGTGTAGATGCTCAGAAACAGCTACCCTGGGCCTGCTCTATCCTCCTCGTGCCCACAAAAGCACAACTGACAAAGTCAGGCTCCAGGGGCGATTAACAGATAGGTGGGATAAACATGGAGAAACAGTACAGTCCTTCTCTGGAGAGACTCACATGGAGAATGAGTAAAAGACAGGAAGAAAATAGGGCTGAATTGTGTTTATTCATGTGCTAACACATTATTTCCCTTTGCAGCTCCTCCCCTGAGCAGGGCAGCCTACTCTGCCGCTGGCTTCCAGCTGCTCTGGCTTTAGAGACACGAACTGACACCAACCCCTTCCTTCCCCCCAGCTAATCCTGCAGCAACAGAGAAAAGACTAACCATGAACCCAAATAAAAGAGCTAGTGCTGTACTCGGGACCTTTGTGCTAAACTCCCAAATCACCCCAATGACCACATTAGCCCAAAGTCGGCAAAATCCCCACTTACCCACACAGAGAGAGATCGGTCCTTACTACCGACAGCACAACAGCAGTAGGGACAACTCGACTTGGTGGAGCTCCCGTTCTTTTGTTTCTTCTTGAAGATTTTTGGATTGAATTTCTGAACAAATGAGATGCCCCAAATTTTATTACAATAATTATGCTTCAATATGAGATCTGCTTTAAAAGCAACTTTTCCACTTAAGAGTGAAAAGAAGCATTTCATAGAAATGAAGTCCCTAAGCAGGCTGTGTAAGAGCACTGACAAAAGCCACGTGTGCTTTCCCAGGCAGCTTTCTGAATGCCTGAACAGGAATGGCAAATAACGCTAATTTTCCTAGTGGTCAGGAACCCACCAGAAACCTAAGTCCCTTTAATCAAGTCACGGAACAGCTAACACAGGTAGTGTTTGGCTTCCCCAACACGCTCCTGTACTCCCCTCCTTATCTTTATCATCTATGTCCAGTTCTCTCATCACAAGAGCAAGCTGATTGCTTCCAACACGAAAGGTTGACATTTTTTAAACACCATGATGCGTTTGCTTTACTAATCTTGACACCTATCTCCACCTCTTGTCCCATTTATGCATAGAAGTATAAAAAAGCACACATTAGAAGTTTTACTTCAGGAATAAATTGCTATCAGTCACTCACCACTACTGTAACTGCCTTCCGATGCCCTACAAAATCCATGTTGGTTTTCCATCCATCTCTCTCAATGATCTGAGCAGTAGGTCCAGAATTATTCATGGCATGAGCAGAAACAAGATAGTGACCATCTGGTGACCAGCTGAGACGCAACACGTGCGTTGTTCCTCCACACTGACAAAAAGAATAAAAAAACCCACCTCTTTAAAAGCATTTGGCAAACAAAGGATTTTTAATACAAACTATTTAACTTTTAGGTTTTAAATTATTAGATTTAAATTACAATTGTAAAGTCAGTCTTTTGTGAGCATAAAAGAACAACATCACATACATTTCTCAGCAACTCCACGTTTATACAGGTGATATAGTGTAATTTATGAAGCCCTACCAAAAAGGGGAAAAAGGAACTTGGAGAAGTTTGTTTCCCTTTTAAAGGAAACAAAACGTAAGTCTTTTTGGATACAGTACACCCGGTATTCACCACAGTCCTAGTCAGTGACAGGGCTGCAGCATCCCAACTGCTAGTGATGAGACCTCAGCTTGCAACACCAGCTCAGACATTAATTCAGGCGTTTACAGTTTATTATGAAGAGTAATGGCGCTAATCATGACACCATAAGACCACTGCAAAACACCTCACTCATGAAGCACCGGCTTCTGTCCCCAGAAATCTGACTTCTTGATCAGCGTCACCAGGTAACAGCCCTGTGATGCCAGACCAAAGCTCCCTCCTAAACACTCACCTCCTTTCTGATAGTGGCCAACAGATGATGCACAAGGAAGAACAATGCAATTACTGTGCCAATACTTTCTTGGAATAACCTCTACGTTTCCAGGAATTTACTTAATTGTTTACATAACCCATGTAACCTTCGGCACCTACACCATCTGATGGCAATGAGAGCCCCAACATAATCACATGTGGTGTGAGAAAGTAACCCTTTTTTCCCCCTTTTAAATCTGCCATCCGATAGTTTAATGTGATTTGGCACTCTTAAATTAACTACTGTTGCTGCAGGGTCAGAGTTCTTCTTACAATTTTCCTTCATTCTATTGGAACTCACTTGGAACAGCCACATGTTCTGACATACCTCATCAAAGGGTTTTGTGATGCTGGTTTCCAGCTGCCAGTCCATGGTCCGCCACACCTTCAAACTTCGATCATCAGCCTGGGAGGCAATGTATTTTCCAACAGGATCCCAGGTCAGCCCTTTCACCAAGCCGGAATGCCCCTTCAAAGTGGCGAGAATTTCTGTGCACACAAAATCCAGAGTAGAGAGGAGTTACCGATACCTCCTTCGGGACAGACTGCCCAGGGGAATTACAAGATCTTTTTGAACAGCATATTAAATATAAAATCTTTTGATATACAAACAAGAACATATCAACCAAACTGGAACCTGAATTTAAGCTAAGAATGATATAAAAAAGTGGGAAAGAGAACTCTGCACAGAATAAGGGGTGCAAAACTCTTCATAACAAGCAGATGAGAGCAGGAAGAGCCGCAGAGCACGGGCCGTTCAGAACAGCACTATCAGGCCATGGAAAGCAGCAATTTAACTGGAGCTTCATCTAAACATTCACCCTTTCTTCTGCACCCAAAGATCATCGCAACAAATTCAGCTTCATGCACCAACCATGAACTCAGCCAAAGCTGCAACTGAACGGACACCTGAGCCCAGCAGAGCTGGGGACCTGCTTCCAGCCAGTCTCTCGCGGGTCGGACGCAGAGAGAAGAGCCAAGAGAACTGGGCAGGAAGTCTGAAAACTCCGATACCAGGACTGGAAACAGCCCCAAAATAAATGGCAGTGACTGGGCACCACACCAGGGGAGGTTTAGCCCAAACCAAGCTGGGTGTGAGAAGCAGCCAAATGAAGGCAGGTGCCCCCCAGCTGTCCCAGCCCCTTGCGGGTCGGCTCAAGCCACCCAGGGGCAGCACGGTCCTGAGAAAGAGAGGACTTTGGACTGCCTGGCTTTCCAGCATTGCAGCAATGGAGAAGGAAAATGGCCATCAACTGTAACGCTTGAGAGCTTCTACTACTGTGAGGGTCCCTGAGCCCGTCCTTCCTCCCCTTCAGCGTGTAAAGTCACACTGCTTATTAAGCAGCAGCATTTAAAATGAGGTAAATAAGATAAACCCCCCAGAAGGCAAATGAATGGAAAGTCCTGGAGGTATAAACGCAACAGGTCAAAAAATATACATATATATAGATGTAACATCAAGCTGAAGTTCTATCTATTTGGGATTTTGCAGAGAGGGTGAAAAAGAGAATACGTGTAATAACGACGTTCATGTAAAATCAGCAGCACAACCTGAACAAAGCCGTTGCCTACAGCAGAGTGGAATCCTCCGCTTGTTCCCATCCAAACCTGGAAGGACAGACTCGCCAGACTGCAGCGTGTCATCTCAAAAGGCAGACAACCCATTCCCACAGTCGGTGAAACACACCCATAAAGGGGAGAGTTTGTCACAAGCCTTTACACACTTGCACATCTGAAATGTCAGAATTCTCACCTGGAAATTTGACAGCGTTCCAGATAACAACAGTGTTATCCACACTGCAAGAGGCCAGCCAGGCATCGTGTGGAGACCATGCTACATCCATGACATCTGCTCGGGGAAAAAAAAGTTTCCATTTAAGACGTTAATGGTAATCAGAGAATCCAAAAAATCTTTTTTAAAAGAATCTGTCTCTCAACATTTTTTCTATCACCAAGAAGGAATTATCATGTCTCTGGAGTGGAAGGTAAGGCTCATGGGGAGACTCCAACTTAACATGGTCAATAGGGAACAAAACAAAACTTCAAGGCAGAGACTGCAGTGGTTAGTGATCAGAGGCACTACTAGTGCCTGTATAAAGTACTTCATCTCGTTTTGAATGAAATCAGCAACAGCAGCTATCGCAATGCACTCGCTTTATTCCAACACACATGATCAGAGTGATTTCCATCTTGCTTTTAATCATAGCTCACGTCAGCAGGTGCAAAATGTGTTTGAAATTATCTGGTTTATTCATCTTTTGCATCGCTCTTTAGTTTTTTCTAACTAAACGTTAATATTCTTTGGTTTACAAAAACTTTATGATTTGCCAGGAGATTATTCACTGCAAGTGAGAACACTTATTTAAATAAAAATACAGTTTAGCTTCCTTTATTCAGATTAGTATTTAAGCTAGCAAATAGCAAAATATAGGTTCTTTAGTTGCTAATTTTTCTACTGTGTAGTTGCCGGAAGGTTTCTACTACATTGCCAGAAGTCACTTGTATGAAAATGCGCATTTGATTAAAAATGACGTTTTCTTTTAGATTTTCATTGTTGCTCTTCAGAGTAATTACTGACTACCCACCAAATAGATGTTTTGTGCAAGAAAACGGTGACACTGAAAACCAATTTTTTTTTTTCAAACACGTGCAAATTATGCTGTTTCAACATCTTTTAACTTACCCCCTGAATGGCTTCTGAGAATCGACACACACCTCCACTGCTCCACATTAGTCAGTTTGCTACTTGAGCCAAACACAGTGCTAGGTCCAATGTACCTAATTAAAATAGAAACAGTTACCAACAGAACCACCTCAAGTGCTTAAAACTTACTTTCTAAAGAAAGTCAGCTGTACACACACTTCTTTGCAGAGTCAGTTATTCCTGCAATGAAAACTGAAGCAAAAAAAAAAAAAGTACTTTTTAAAGAAAGTAATTCCAGTTATTAAAAAATTAGCTTCGATAAAATGAACAATTTCTACGGATAGGAAAGAATGGTAACGTTTAAGGTAACTCTTCAGATCTCATCAGGAAGCTTTCTTCGAGGCCAGAAGAAAATGCCTCAGCTCCTCGAGAGGAGAGGGACCGCCCAGGCAGGCCAGAGCAGGTCTCCACCTGTGGATTGGTGGCACCCATCTCAGCCAAGCAGCAAGCCCCCAGAAGGCAGCCCCGGGAAGGAACACTGGGAGACAGGACAGAGTAACCTGCCTGAAATAAAACGTAAAACAGAGAAGAGAGAAACATGCTTACGCAGCTCGTTTCCACACCATGATCAACTTGTCGTCTCCCCCCGAAGCCAAGTACATGCCATTGTTTGACCATCGCACACAGTTCACACATGCTGAAATGCAGAGGAGAAAGTTTGTAAGATCAAATACAAGAGTAAGTTCATCCTGTTCTGGACTGGGGCCAGAGTTTCCAACAAGCAGAAACTGACAGGAGATGTTTAGGATTTAAGTGTGCTTTTCCCACTCACAGCAGTTGCTCTGTCTGCTTTAGATAAATGAATTGGTACTTATCTTTCAGCAGCACTTGAGGAACTTCTTACTTTAAAAAAAACCTATTCCTTATTTTAAAACGTTTCACCAAAAGCAGCTCAAAGGAAGAAAGATTAATATTCATCTAACAAAGGCCTGTGGTAAATGAGGTGGGACTAAGAAGGCAAAAAAGGAAAGCTGTGTCTTGGAGAAAGGGGATAACTTGCTCAGGTAACTCTCCATTCAAATGTAACGTGCAATAAGTCTGGAATAATTCAGAACTATAACCAATACACTGCCTTGGTGTTTTCTTTAGACTTAGTTCTTCTCTTGCTCTTTCCTCCAGAGCTCCCCAGTTTCTCAGAATGTGCATTATCAATTACTTTTTAGCCACAGCTGGAAAAAGCTCATAGGGAGATTTCCAAAGGTATCTATATTTCTCTGTATTTTTTCCCACATTTTAACATTTCCTGCTGAATAGCGAAAAAAATACATAGCCAAAGTCTGAGATCCCTCTGCTGTGTTCCTCTGACTCCTCACCACTGGACAGGGCATGATTTTTGTAATCACAAACACATAATGCTTACGCTTTGGCAAATCACCAACATTCAGGGGGGGAAAAAAAAAAATCTTTGTTACCTAAGTGATTGTCCATCTGACAAAGCATCTTGGGAATATTTTCATTCTTTTCATCTTCCTCTTTCAGGACAGGAGCCATATTCCAGATCACAACTTTCCCAGAATCCTGGCCTGTGAGAGAACAAAAATCCCCCCCTTCTAAATACAGGCAAAAAAGCTTTTCAACTTGATGTCAGTTCCAGACAGGTGATAAGATTCAGGCATTGCTGCAGCAGGAACTCTGGAAACATCTGAATACAGACGCCATTCTCTATTCACAATTATTGATATAATTACACCGAGTCAGAAGTGTTTTATTTTTCTTGACACTATAAAAAGTTATACAGCCTTGTTCAAAAAAATCATACTGTACATAATGACACCAACTATAAGGATGAACTGTTTATAATAAAATAGTACTAATAAAAGAGAAAAGATACATTCAAATCCTAAATTGCAATTATCGTAGCCAACATTAAATTATTCACTATTGTAATCCAAAAAACATTTTTTTGCACCTATTTCTTGAACTATTCCATTTATATAATTGGATTTTTTTGTCCCAATCACTCTACTGTTTGCCAGGTCAAAAAGCCCAACTTCACATTCAGTTCCTCTTCAAATAATTAAAGCAATGTTGCCAGTATGGCCACAGCTCAATTACTGCAGCCACTATCTTGGTGGTGTCCAAGAGGATGAGGGTATCGGAAGACGTGCCCCTGCCTTCTGCAGTGTTACTGCATTTTTCAGTACCTTTTAATGACTTATGTAATTATCTGTTCCTTAGGGATACGTGATGTGTTTTTAAAAGGGTCAAACCAATTAAAGTGTTGTGAAGGCACAAGATTATTACTATTATAGCCCCAAATTCTGCCTTCTATCAGCAGACATACATACCTTGTCCTCCTGTTGCAAACTTGGTCCCATCTGGGTGAATGTCCACAGAAAATATTGGCTTTCCTGGAATCAGAGAACAAGCAGCAGCAGTGTGAATTGGTGTACAGCTGAGAGAATGCAGGAGCGACAACAGAACCATAACCCCTCTGGCTGGCAACAACTTTCTTTTGCTAAAAGCCAGAGTTCTAAGAATTATGGCTGACTACAAGAGCTGAAAGCACCCCGATGACAAAAATGACAGCCCATTCAAGTGTGGAGGAAGGTTATTGTGCCACAACAAACCGGAGATAACCAAGGCCTCCATCCAGCAGGATATGCCAAATGCCTCAAAGCAAAACAAAACCACAAAGCAAGTGCCAACGAGGCAAAAGTGTATTTGAGTAAGGAAATTCTCCCAGGTTTCTACACTTCATTAGCTGATGACCTGAAGCAATTTTTGTTTTGGTTTCTGGATTTTTTTCGGTTTTTTGTTTTTTTTTAAATCCATCCTAATCTCAGGCTGCATCTGGTGGTCACACAATTACCTGTCTCACATTTAAATTCTGTTGTTATGAAACTCTTCTACCCAAAGACCAGCTTTTTTTTTTTTTTCTATGGCTTCCATATAGAAAGAGGAAGACTAACCAGCTCTAATATTACTCTTAAATCTTTCAATTCTCCATATGCTACATCTTTCAGAAGGAAACTGATAAGTTTCATGAGCACATAAACCCTACAGGAGATAACTAAGATAGCTGGGGACCAGCTGTGGAGACCAGACAACCCTCGCTCTCAGCCTGTTCCGCTCCGGCCACCGGAGCCCACACACCCTCCTGGGTGTTCTCAGCTCTTTTAGCCTTTGCAGAGGGAGAGGGGGGCAACTAAACTCACTGCCTTTCAGTGATGCTCAAAGAGCTACCACTGAGGATTGCTTGAAGGAACACGCATGAGATTCCCACATTCAAGTAATTTTTGGCAGCAGTCTGAACCCTTTCACCCTGGAATGCTTCTGCGAGCACCACCACACACATCCCACTATAACATCAGGCAGTTTATCACAACGGCCAAAAGGACTAGCACCCACATCCCGAGACTGCTCGGTGAATTTCCCATGTATGTCAATTCTCACACTGTACCTTCGTGTAGGTTAAGACTTAAACAACAAAACCTGGCGAATTTATCCAGTGATAGGTTTTATGTTGCAGCTGTAGCATCCCAATTCCCTGACATCGAACTGCCAACAAAACCCTCATCCAGATATCAAGCATTTCTTACTTTTTCAGAGATATGCATTTTGCTTAATGCTATTTTTTTTTTTTAATGTTGACGTGTTTTAAGGTTTATTTTATTTGGATTTATATTGCAACTCTGACGTGTGATTTCCCTAAAATTTTTACAGGCAGCCAAGGCCAGGCTTTAAGTACAGTAAGATGGCACTCAACCCGCACTCCTTCCACCCCTTCAGATCACATAAAACACAACCTGAGACTTAGCGGTGGCTTTTCTTCAGATTGTTGTGCCTGATTCCGTCTTTTATTCTATTAACTTGAATGTATCTTACAGGGCTAAGGTAAATATTTTGAGAAGCAAACATTTATTTTGTCCTTCTCAGATATGGAAGTTCCCTGAAATGAAACCAGTGCATCGTTTGGAATAGTTTAACCCACTGAGGCTTGGGGAACCAGGTGGTTCTGTAGACCTTACAGGTGGAAGAGGTTACACCTTCTCAACCTGCGTCCACAGCCTGGGGCATGAAGCCTCACCTACGCAGGAGGAGGGAGCCAGTTATCACAGAATCACAGACCTTTGATTTGTACTGACCCGGCTCCTTTTGCCTGTGTTACCACTCGCCCCAACAGGAAACTCTTCCCCTGCAAATCAGAAGGAAGAGTGACCTCTAACACAGGGGCACCGACAATCCGGGGAATTAGGGCTTCCAGAGCCAGCACCGCACCTATGAACAAGGCTTCAGAGTTTAGGTGGGTTTTAGTTTAACAAAACTGTATTTGAAATTGGTTTAATAGACGCAGCCGTCTCATACAGGAAGACTCATTCCTCCTCTGCTCTGGTTCCACCGCTCGTCCTTCCCAAAAGCCTGCACTAAAAAGCTGCTGTGACCAAAGCAGACACATTGACAGACACATTGGCTTCCCGTTATTTAGACAACACTGATATGCTCTGCCTGCTGATAAAATGTGAAGTGTGAAATAAGTCACTGCACCTGTTGCTTTGCAAAAATTACTGACATGATGCAATTTTCCTTTCATTTCTATCACAGCATCTCCAGCTTCTGCCTTATCTCAAGAGCCCAACTCTATGGGAGCAGCACCATCAGCTCCCTTCTCCTTATGGGCAAAGTTTTGGCACGGACCCACAAGTGGAGTTGAGGAAATTTAGCAAATTATTTTACTTACGGAGCCAGATGTAACTTAGCTACAAATTTGCCACAAAAGCTTAAAATGAGCCACATCACACCAGGGAAAACGTCCACCTAGCCCAGTACTCTGTGTTCAGAAACCAGCAGCAGATACCCCTCTGGGGATGGGTACGACACTATGCACACAACGCTTCTTCCCAGGATAATCTGCCAGCTCCAACAATTTCCAACTCTGACTTCTTGAACCAGAGGCCTCCACAGTCTTTTCTGCTATAAATTCAGTGAGCCATTTCTCAGATTCATAATTAACATTGACAGCCCCTAGTGCAAAGAGATCTGCTGCTCAACCACGGACCCTCTGAAGAACCACGGGCCCGTGTGTCCTGCATCTCCTGTTACTTCAACACCCCTCAGTTCTGGAACAGGACCATGAACCACCCACCACTCTGCAGGCATTCCTCCCGTCCCCAGCCCAGAGCCCTGCTCCACTCACTCCTTGTTCAGAGGCTGCCCTACAGTGTTCAAATGCACACAATCCATGTAGTTATATAGCAGGACAATGTCTTCTTTTTAGTTCTTTTCCTAGCATAAATTTGGCTTTTGATCTAACGAGCATCAAGCAGGTATTTTCACAAAATAGTATAATCCTAAAAATTGAGGACTCAGTGGAAGTCCTCAGGTCACAGAGCAATATTTTACAAGAGAAGTTTAAAAAGGGTATGGACTTTGCACTCGGGAAAGGCGGGGGTAATAAATGAAGCCCTCAACAACAAATCCAGTTTCCTACATGGCTCCACTGTGACCCAGGAAGGGACCTTATTGCACAGGTAACTAATCACACACAATGGTCTGCCCAGGAGACTTGGCCTTTTCAGCACAATCTGCCAATAAGCTTAGAGCACCATGACTTGTGAACGTGAGGCTCATCAAATTAATCTCCCATCACAACCAAGTAAATATTGTTTCCATCTGATGGATAATTCCAAATAAACTGGGCTAGTGTCATGTCTCAGTGTCACCAGTGATGTCCAGATGCATCCCGTGGTTAACCTTTACAGATGGGCTTTTTCTCTCCAGAAACATAAGTTTACTAAGTCAAGTTCCAGACTTCTAGGAGTTTGTACAGATAAGAGTCTTCCATTTTCCATACACAGGAAATCTGTCAAACTACACCCAGCCTTGACCTGTCACACCCTCCTCCTAACAGACATTCGGCATTAACCAAAATAAAAACTGCAACCGCAAAACTCCATGTCACACGTGTCACTGGCACAGCACAAAACCTACTGCCAGCCTGGATGAGATGCTCTTTACAGGTCAGTCTGGATTTTATCCCAAACGGCTGTGGATATTATTCCACGACTCAGGGGTAATATGATTAAACACAGACTATTCACTTGTTTAGAGCCCCAAATTTCCAGTTCACAACACCTGCACTGTGCTCTTCAACTCTAAGTTGCAGTAATTTTATTAGAGAAGGGAAGCATAAACTTAAGCTGACAAAGCCCACCCCTACTCACGGAGTAACCCAGGACCACGGGGAGCGAGGATTTCGTTCCTGGCTCTGGCTGGAGCAGAGCACAGCAGCCCCGTGGGATGCCTGTGGGAAGCTCCAACTCCTCGATACTGGAACCTGAGCTTCTGCCACTTCACCACAAAGACCACCCCCATTCATTTCTCAGGCAGCAGCATTGCTATGGCACATTTCACCACCAGAAAGCTCAGAGACCGACGGTGGTGTCATCCAGACTGGGAGCACCTAATTCACACCCTTTGGCCGGCCCTCGGAAAGGAGCTGCAGCCTCTGCTGTTGATGGGAGCAGCACATCCAGGTGACAAACCACCCAGCTCCCGTGCAGCACACGGACTGCGAGAAGTCTCAGCTCAGGTTTGTTACACACTCGTGTTCGGGAGCTCAGAAATGGGTGAAACGCTCAGGGAGCCCCCAGTGGCACGGTCCAAGTGTCAGCCTTAAATGAGATTACTCAGATTGGAGAAAAGGAATCACTACTAAAGGTACCTGCTTATCATCGTGTATTGGTTCTTTCACCACCTAGAAGGAAATTTGTTTTTAATAAGTTTTCTTTCTACACTGCTATGTCTATTCCTTAACATACAGAACAGGTTCAATAATCATTATGTTTTATCAATCTAGAGATGTCAAATGCTTTTTTTTTTAAAAAAAAAAAAAAAAAGAGAGCAGATTAAGTGATCATGGGGCAGAAATTCAGCCAGACAAAGTCACTACCAGGGTGCTCCTTCCCCCAGGGCACACCACCTCATTTCCAGCGGTGACAACCGCCATGGGTTAAGGCTACAAGTTTTGTTCCATACGACTTGTGGTTTATAAACTGATCACAGATACTGGGCTTTTCCTCACTTCCTTCATTTTCTCAAAATAACAGAGAAGGAGCCATTATTTGACAGCGGCCACTTCCTTCCCCAGGTCCACGTCTTTATCTGATTCCATTGTTAGATGCCGTCGACACGAGCCAAAAGGCACAAGGTCCCCGTCTCAAAGTGCCCAATCACTTCCCCCTGCTCCAAACTGGAGAAGTGCTGGATTTCTGAACCCCAACCATGCATCAGAACAAAATGTGATTGATACTTAACCAGTAACATTAAAATCTAACTGTGTTTTAAGACATTTTGCCCTCTTGCAATAATTTCTAAAAAAGATAAGTTTAAATTATTGAAGCTCATGACATTGCATCACATGCGCAAGCAAACCAGGTGCATTAAAAACAGAACACCTTACGAGAGACCAGAGATCTTGCTGGATTATTTGTTTAAAGAACCCAAATATACATTATGTACTTAAAGAAATACTGATAATGAAACAAGCTTGGAACAAAGAATTCCACGTAAGGTAATCCCAAGGAGAAAGTCCCATCTTTAAAAAAAAATAATACAGCAACTGAAGAAAAAAAGCAACTTTAAACAGTGTGTTTGTTACTTAACTTCAGGCAATAATCAATGAAATATAAATACTATTCTATGTGAATTTCTATCACAAAATGAATGAGTTTCTATTCATTTTGCTTCCACCCCATCCGATATGTAACATCCAACATGACTCACAAATCAATTCAAATATTTACATTCCGCCATTACAGCTTGGAGAGATAATAAACTCCGTGCCTATATTTAAAGAAAAGCAGGTTCCCGTTTCCACAAGCTGTTCCAGGGGAGCAGCACCCTGGGGATTGCACGGGTTCCTCAGAATGGCCAGGGACCCCCTTTCCCACCCCTGCATCAGCCATCGTTAAGCACCAGGGCTCTCAAAACCCATGTGCCAGATACGTATGTACTACTGCTGGGTTTGAGCTGCATCTTTATCCAGTTGGCGGATAGAAAACCGGGAAGGAGAAGCAAACCACACCATCTGGATTTTGCAGCCACCCGTTCCTGCCCCACCGTTACACTGCACTATTCAATATTTTGCCTTGCTCCAAGCCAAAGAGACACGGAAGAACACAACAATAATGAGAATTTCATGCAAAATCTAATAAACCCACATTAAGAGTGTGAAAAGCTTATGGAAAACGCATCTGAAGAAGCAGTATTTCCAATAAGTCCTCAGCTAAAGCGACATTAAGAACTCCAAGACAAAAAACCTGTAGAGCCAAAAGGTGTTAAAGTGCTTTTACTGTAGATGCACGGCATCTGGGCTGATGAATGCCCCTGCTGTGACACTGCCTTCTCATGTCTGTTTTCTCCTGGAGAACGCGTGCCTGTAAACTTCATTACACTCATCCTCGTCCGTTCAGAAAAGTACAAATCCCCAAACCAAGCAGGGAGAGGGTCGGGCAGGAACGGCAGAGCCAGGCTGGCTCTCAGGGCTCCAGCTCACAAACCAAGGGGGAACCAGCCTCTCGTGCCCGCGGGGAAAAACAAGGGGGTAAAAATCATCCCAGTGAGTCTTCAGTACACACCATATAAACTATCTTTACCCTCTTTCTGGAGAGGTTTCACAGCAAACAGGCAGGCCCATGAAAGCAATGGAGACAGCCTGCGTGCAGTGATGCCTGCGGGATCCGAGCGTGGATGTGTTAAAAGAGCCCGACTAAACTCCCCAGTTCCCACCCTGCACTCCTTGCCCCAGGGACAAGCAGACATGCATGTTATGAATGCTATATAGTCCTGTATATGTGAGCAGACCTTAAAGCATTTTACAAATGAAGCCAGTGATGAATGTCTGTTTTTGCAGGTGGTGAAACTACGACAGTGACTTGCCCAAACTCACCCCAGGAGGACAGCAGCAGAAACGGGAATAAAATTTAGGACTATGGAGGCTCTGCGCAGTGCATTATCCACCGGGCAAAGTACCACAGGACTTTACAAATGGAGCCTCGCTGCAAACTGCTTGGCGGAAGGCTGTCTTCTGCAACAGTTAGACATATTTTAAATTGCTAGAGATTTCCCATGCATGCCCATACCAAAAGGTGCACCCACTCAAGAAATAAGAAGCTATAGATCTAATCTCCGTGATCTGCAACGATTCAGGCCCAAAGTTTGTATTAAGCAGCTGACAAGTGGGCTCCCACTGCGGACCCTGAGAGGCGCAGGACAGTCTGCCCACAGGCAGCCAGAGATTGAGACGTAAATGCTACATTTGTTTAGATTAACCAAGCAGAAATGTTTAAAAAAAAGGTCTCAAATAAAGTACTTCCGCGTTTCTTCAGTTCACTACAAGCTTTCACTGAAAGGCTTGGTCCATCTGCTGACTCTACGGCCCCTGGGGAGTAGTTCAAATAAAGCCACATGCGAATTTCCACTCGAGGCTTCAGTTCTGAGAAGCTGCCGGGCAATTCCAGCGCCAGCAGCGCGGGCAGAGGGGCAGCCGGGAGGCTGCAGCTGCGGTTTCTAGCTCCAAGCACACTCCTGCAACTCGGATAAGCTGCTCTCCGGCCTGGCTTTACTCTAGATACCAGTCAGCCTGACTACTGACAGTTACACCAGGGTGTAAAACCTGCAGCTGAAATAAAACCGAAGGCACGAATTTGAGGACAAAACTTGCATAAACAGAAGCGAGCTCTTCACGTTAGATTTCTTCTCGCTGCTCCCCCAGGGTCAGCACAGGCATCGCTCTGGGCACTTACGGCCAGGGGTGTGAGCACACGCCGTGCTCTCCTGTCCCCAACGCACCGGGACACACAGCGCTTTCTGTCCGTATCGACACTTCGTTCTGGAGGGGTTTTAGCTCAGAAATCTCTACAGAATCACCAGCGGAGCGGCAGGCAGGGCACTACACAACTTCGGGGAGTTGTCTGGGAAGTGCTGTCGGGAGAACCCCCCTCCCCGGGGCCATCGCCCGCGCAACGGCGGCCGCTGCAGCTCCCGGCGCTCGGGGAGTTTAATGACCCCCCGGTAACCGCGGGCCGGCGGCGCTCAGCGCTGCACCGGTGCCCGCACAGCCCGGCCGGAGGGGTCCCCGCACGACACCTTCCCCCCGGGACGGCACCGGGCCCGGCGACCCCCCGCTCTCCAGCGCGGAGCCCCCGTCTGGCGGAACGGGCGGGCCCCCCCCGGCCCAGCACGGCCCCCGCCCTTCAGCCATCTTCTGGGGCCGAGCCCGCTCGCCACGCCGGCCCCGCG